>CM028135.1:300612500-301062500 GCA_016271365.2 Neoceratodus forsteri
GTCCCATTTCCTGTTTCCAGGGTGACCCACAGTTCTTCTGGCTCCTTATGTGTATTCTGAATTTCTGTAGCTTTGATATTTTCATTAACATACAGGGCCTCCTCCCCCCTTTTGCACCTCGGTCTCTTCTGAACAATACATAGCCAGGTACTGAAGTCTCCCAAGTGTGGTTACTGGTAAACCACGTCTCACTAATTGCTACTATGTCCAGTTTAGCCTCTGACATTATTGCCTGCAGGTCTGGGATCTTATTTCCCAGGCTGTGAACATTTATGTACATGATTTTCCATTGGCCAGATTTTGGTGTGTTAGTTGTTGGGTGAAGTTTGGCATTACCCCTGTGCATCGTATGGGGAGACAAACCTTTTTTCTTACCTGGTGATGCAAATGAACAGCAAACACTCTGAATTCCTGTTTGACCACTAGCTGAGGGGGGAGGGGTGTTCTTCCCATTCGACGTATGGGGTGCTGCACCCCTCTCCCCATTTGCTAGTTTAAATATTCTGCAAAGATGTCAAACTTCTGCCCCAATGCACTGACTCCCTCTTTAGTCAGATGCAGTCCATCAAATTTAAAGAACTTTCGCTCCCAGAACTGTTGCCAGTTCCCTACAAATCTGTGTCCTTTTTCCTGGCACCAGTCCTTGAGCCACGTATTTAGCTCCCCTATCTCCCCTTCTCTGACCTTCCGTCCATCTGCTCCTCTCTCCCAGACTGGCAGGATCTCAGAGAAGGAGATGCCGGACGAAATAGATGATAGTTTGTCACCCAGCCTAGTCAGGTGTTCCTTGGTCTCCACAACTGACCGGCTGGCGAGATCATTAGTCCCTATGTGTACTAGGACATCAATGTTTTCTCCTGCTTTGTGAACAATTTTAGCAATGCGGTCAGTGTCTCTCCATGCTGATGTACCTGGGAGACACCTGACCATCACCCCAGGCTGGAGATGGGTATCAACTCCCGAATCATGGAGTCTCCTATGATCAGAAGTTTTGGATTTCCTTTGTGCTTGTTTAGTTTTGGTTCCTGATTTGGGTGAGTATTGTTGTGCTAGCTCCTGTGCCGCAGTGTCCTGCTCTGCAGTGTCTTCTGCCTCTTTATTTGATTTCAGAGATAGAGGCAGATACCTGTTTGTAGTGTTTATATGGTTTTTGGAGGTAATGTGTTGGAGAGCAGAGAGTGATGAGGCACCTGATTTGCTCCTCCTAACCACCTGCCAACCTCCTGGACCAACTACCCTCTGCGGTCGAGGTTTTTCTGTTGGATGCTGGGGAAATGGCGGGTGGTTCTTATAATGTATTTCCTCTTCAATATGAAATTTGAGGCTTGCAATCTCTGCCCATGCTGCCCGGAACTGAGACCTAAGATCTCCAAAGGCCCAGCATGTAGGACAGTGTCCTAAATCCTGTAAGACTGTCCTTCTGAAAATTGTTCCACAGTACCTGCAGTTAATGAAATCCATTCCAAATAAGTTGCTGGGTTTGTAACCTAGTCAGAGTAATTAGAAGGAAAAAAAAGGAAAAAAATGCAAGTAATGGTTTAATTGTGCTTTGTTTAACTTGTTATAACAAGTTAAATTACTAGTGCCCTTGTAAATGAGATCACCTTATGGAGGCCCCACTGATCCGCGCTCCCCTTCCTGCTCTGCACACAGGAAATGTCACAACTGTGGTACTTATAAAAGGAGGTAGCTGGGTGGTTGGGGATGGGGTGGTGGCTGGGCCCTTCCCGCCTAAAAAGAAGAACCACGGATGAAAGAACAAGGAGGTAAGAGCAGAAACAATCAGTCAACAACAAATGCAGTAACCCTGAAAGCTTATCCTAATGTTAGATAAAACTGTAAAACCTGTAAAGCACCACCTGTAATAATTTCAGAGAAGATATACCCTGTAAGAAACACTTTGCTCCAGAGAAAAATAAAGCAGTAACAGAAGATATGCTTTGCAAAAGACAATTTGAATCAGAAGATTACAGCAGTAATCTGTTAGCACACACCTGTAGGCACACCTTGTAATAATGCAGAAGAAGGTATACCAGCAACAGCAATTTGAATCAGAGAAAAAATAAAGCAATGAAATGTTAGCAACAAACAGTAGCAATCTGTGAGTAAAAAATTAAAACACCACCACACAGTAAATCTGCTTGATTGGATTAATTCATGGTTGCGTAATAGGAGACAAAGGGTCATAATAAAGTAACATGCATCTGACAGGGGACAGGTGACCAGTGAAGTGCCCCAGGGCTCAGTCCTTGGACCTACTCTGTTCAATATAATGGTTAGTTTGATGCAGTCAACACCAGGTACCTGGCTGAGTAAATATTCCGATGACTGTAAAGTCGGAGGTATTGTTACCAACCACAAAACTGCATCTTTATTCCAGACTAACTTGGACCAATTAGCAGCCTGGGCTACAGAGCACAAATTGTTTTTTAATGAATCAAAATATAAGATTATGCACTTTGGCAAGAACAATCCATGTTTTGAATATAAACTAAAGTATATCATACTAAGTGTAACAGATAATGAAAGGGACCTTGGAGTCTATATTACACCTGATCTTAAGTTTGATAAACATAGAAATATGATGTTAAAGAAATGTCATGGTATCTATTATTGTATTATGAAAAACATAAAGAGTCAGAGTGCGGAGGTGATTGTGCCATTATATATGTCCTTGATTAGACCTCATCTGGAATATTGCACACAGTTTTGTGCACCATGTACTGTTGAAGGGAAAAATAAAATTGAGAAGGTACAGAAGAAGATTACTAAAAAAATTGAAATATGAATAATAAATCATATGGTGAAAGATTATCCTTACTGAATCTTTATTCTATGGATTATAGGAGGATAAGAGGGGACCTATGTCTGGCATTCAGGGCATGTTCAAATGAAATCCTTGAACATGCACTAGGCCTCCAAAACCAAAATACGAATGACTTAAATACATGGTCACACAAATATAAAAACAAGGGTGACGTGAACAAAACATCTAAAATAAATCATTGGTATACACAAAGAATTATAGCAATATGGAATAAACTCCCTAATCATGTAGTTGAAAGTGGTGATATAGAAATATTTAAAACCAGATTAGATAAATTTATGAAAGGTAAACATTATTATTACCACCATTAAAGTCTAATGGTGGCAAGTTCTCTAAAGGACCTTTGGTCTCTTGAACTTATAATGATTCTGTGATTACGTAATTCCTACTCTTGCTCTTAGTACCTGTCTGATTAGCTAGGCTATTCTGACACTGGTCTAATTAGTCAATTGTTACCTCTCATTTTTTGTTAATTGTTCCTTTTTGCACTATTGTTCATTTTGCACTGCTTAACTGTTTTGCAGTTACTTTTTGAATTGTGTTCACTCCCTGCCCTCCCTCAGGTACACCTGAAATGAGCCTTGGTCCAATGTGTCCTGGTCACTGATTTGTAAATAAATACATAAATGCACCTACTATTATCCACTTTCAGATTGCCTCATCGCTTCACACAAAATTGTCTAAAACTCAATATTTAAATACAGTACTTTTTCAGACTTGCTTGAGCTTCCCCTGAACAAGTTGGGGCCTCCCCAGCTGGCCTTACCATTTGAGAAATCCTGCCCTAATAGCCTGCTGGTAACAGCACTGAACTACAAGGAGTTGTCTAGGCATCCAGTGAGTCTTATGTGTAAGTTTGTGACTAACCAGTGACAGTGGGGTGGACGTTTTTTCACAAACAGGTGCTGTAGAGTGGGATAATTTTGTTTGCAAACTAGCAGAAAAGGTTTGTTGGCAGTGTGCTTTTCCTAAAGTGTCAGGCAGCTGGCAGCAGGAAACTCTTTGAAAGGGTTAAACATTTACCAACTGCATTGCGAAACAGATTGCCAATAGTTCTCTGTGTGGTACAGAGCTCAGTGCTTTGTGGTACGAAGAACTGAATGAGATATGGTCGGTGCTTAGGTACGTTTGAACTGGTTAGGTACATAGTTCAGTGTTTGTAGCACATGGTAACTAGATGACATGGTTGGTGCTTAGATGCATTTGAACTGAATGAAACATGGTTGATGATAAAGTCTTAATCTTTGGCCTTTCTCTATATCCCACCTTTTTGCAAGATGCTAGCTATGTGTAGGTTAGAAGGCCCAAAAAAGATATTAAGTACCATGTGATTATCTCCTCAACCCTGGAGAGTGTGGCCAGTAGCAAGCAGGAGAGAAAAAAAACCTTTGGGGGACACCTGCAACAACCAATTGCTACTGACCTACCTGTCCTCTGGGCATAATAAAGGAGAGTAATCCTTGTTAGTCAAGTACTAAGTCGGTTCTCTGAGTACAATCCAGAGATTAGTAGTAGAGGAATATTCTGATTTGATGGCAAGCTGAAGAATCCTGGAAAACTAGGTACTGGAGGAATGACTCCAACATGGAGATGTTGCACAAGCAAGCAATTGGTTAATCCAAGTGCATAGTATCGGTAGGAAATGAAAGAGAGAAGAAAAGTTCCAACTGAGAAAGTGAGACCCCCATGTGGGTCAGCCAAGGTAATGATGGAATGCAATTCAGCAAGCAGCCAGAGGCCCCCTTGCAGGGGGAAGCTAAAGAAACCTCCAGGCCCCCTTGCAGGGTGAAGCAGGAATGGGTGAGCAAGCAGCCAGGACCCCCTTTGCGGGGTGAAGCAGTAATGGTTGAGCAAGTGGCCAGGCCCCCTTGTGGGGCAAAGCAGAAATGCATGAACTGGCAGCCAGGCCCCCATGTGGGTTAAAGCTAAATAACTTCCAGGACCCCTTGTGGGGTGTAGCAGGAATGTGATGAGCAGGTAGCCAGGCCCCCAGGTGGAGTGAAGCAGGACTGGGTTGAGCAAGCAGCCAGGCCCCTCTTGCGGGGCAAAGCAGGAATGGTTGAGCAGGCAGCCAGGCCCCCTTTTGTGGAGTGAAGCAGGAATGCATGAGCAGGCAGCCAGCCCCCCATGTGGGGTGAAACTAAAGAACTTCCCAGCCCCTTTGTGGGGCGAAGCAAATATACAATGAGCAGGTAGCCAGGCCCCCTTGTGGGGTGAAGCAAGGATGGTTGGAAGCAGGAAAGAGTCAATTAACCTGTCTTGTGCTGGTCCACCAGTCCAGTGGACTAGTAGTAGCAGAATATATGTAGCAACATCCTTTGTACAAGGAGGATGAAGGTGAGCAGAGGAGCTGAGGTAAGCAGCAATGCAGACTTGGTCGGTATGAACTTCACTGTAGATATATCAAGGTGCCAATTTACCAGTATCTAGTTCCTCTGACTCTCAAATGCTAGACTCTTCCATGGATGACCGTCGGAGGCAAAGCAATCCTTAGAGCAATGGTGCAATCTAGTGGTCAAATGTGACATGGCACAAAGGCAGCAAACAGAATGGGACTGTTATTGACAATGTCGTTTGAGGCCTGCAGAAGCTGCAGAGTAAATCATTACTGCTGGCTGAGAGGCAATGTAGGAAGCGCTGACCTGGTTCCTTGAGCTTATTAGCTAGAGTCTTAGTTGTTGGTATGCAGCTGTAATCAGAGGCAGCACCAAAGCAGTCCTTGAGGTGCTGAGTGAATTAGGAATCCAAAACAGACTTCAGTGGCATGGTGTGAGCAGCCACCTGAAGACAGTGTGATTTTGTGGTGTCATGGTGTGGCTGCTCAGAAATGGAGGAGGCTGATGCCACAGCAGCTGCAGAGTAAATAGCGCATCCAGGAAGAAAAGAACAGAAGCAGGGAGAAGGAGCAGAGCAGCGGTGGTATAGCGCGAGCAGCTGCAGAGGAAATAGTGTAGCACTGCAAAAAGGAAGCACTGCTGTAAAAAAACAAAAGAATGGAGAACATGGTATGGTGAAATGGAGGAAGGGGAAGGGAAGTGGGAACAGCAAAAAAGGGGGGAACGAAGAGCAAGAGATGGGAGAACAAGGCAGGCGGGGGGAAGGAGAAATGAGCAAGAAATGAGGCAAGAGAAGGGCAGGAGGAATGACAGGAAAGGACAAACAAAGACAGCAGCCATGGACCAGTAGCAACATGCCAGCGAGTGCAGAGTGTGACTCAGTCCAAGCAGAAGGACGTGTGAGCAGGAAGTTTAATAGGGAATAAGGGAGGAGCTATGCCCCCCCCCACACAGAACTTCAGGCTGCAGCCTTACAAAAAGGTTACCTGTCTAGACTCAGACATAATATACAGAGGGATATTATCACATTTCTGGTTGTAATTATTTCTAGAAAGCTTAGTGCACTCTGTCACATCTGCAGGCACTGTGCTAGAGGAGAGGACTTACTTATGATGAAGCCCAGACAAGGGCAGAACTCACAGACACCCTTGAGAGGAGTGACCAGGAGAATGGTGTACAAGAGGTCACTGAGGCAACTGTCTAGACAGAAGGCAATAACAGTGAGGCAGAACCTATAACTGGGGCAGGTGTGCAACCATACCAGATTGAAAGGATGCAGCTAGAGTTCATCCTTGTTAAGGTAAAGGCAGCTGTTGAGCTGCAGAAGGTAACTTTGGAGGTAGAGGAGTGAGAGTAGCAGTGTCAGCACAAGATCTGTCTGCAGGAGAAATGAGAAAAGGAGTGTCAAAAGAGAAAACGGCAGCATGGGTACAAGTTCCAGATGCAGGAGGAGTGATAGAAGGAGAAAGAAAGAGAGAGATAATGCCAGAACAAGATATAACTGCAAGAGGAGCAAGAAAAAGAACATGAACATGATAGAGAAATGGAGATTCTGTACCAGAAGGCACCTTAACAAATCCTAAGTTCTGGCATAATGATCCCACCCAAGAAGTCAAAATTAATGCTAAAATATTTTCTCAGTATTGGAAAGCAGAAGATCCAGATTTATTTTTGCAATCTTTTGAGAGATTGTATATACAGTTTTAATTGGTAAGGGCTTGTTGGGTGACTCACCTTACATCTCTACATAACAGCTGGGCGCTAGATGGATTTGCCAGAATGGATGATGAGAACTGTGTGGACTATGATGAACTAAAAATGTTTTGCTTGCTGGCACAGTGGTAGCACTACCACTTGCAACAGTGGTAACTCAGGTTCAGAAGTAATCCTGAGTCATCGGGAGGTGGCCAGGAAGGGGGGGAGGAGGATCAAGTGTCCCGGAGGATGCTTTCCTCCTTCAGTGAGAGAGGGCAGCTTGCTCAAGTGCTTGACTGCCACCTGAGTTACTGCAGGAGTCAGTGCATGCCAGACTGGCTCAGTGGGTGGGGAGATGTTGCAGATGATGTGCATGCTAGCATCAAATCCCCAGGCTAGCACCTCATAGGGACAAGAGACAAGAAAAGGAGGAAACTCCATGTCCAGGGTAATATGAAGGTCTGGCCCTCCACAGGCCCTGCACTGGTGATGTAGCTGCCCACACCAAAACTGGATCCTTGTGTGGCAGCTGTAACCCTGCCATCAACACCAATGGGGGGGGGGTTAGCTATGCGACAGATGTCAGTAAGTCCGTGACATGCCAGGTGACAGGTCTGGGAGGGTTGATCTGGATAGGAGCACAGGCTTGCAAGAAGGAATGTAAAGTGATGAAGAAATGTTTTTCTTAAATGTTTTGATTTACTCCCTAAGTCATACAGATGGGAAATTAAGGGGCTGAGAAAGGGCCGGGGAGATAATTATTCATAAATTTACAGTATGTGCAAATATGTGATTTCTTAAATTGATGTGTTAAAGGAGCAAAAGCCAGATGTACTGCAAATCAAAGATTTACTTTTAATGGAATAGTTTCTATGAGCTGTGCTAGATGACCTGTGGATGTGGTTGCTGATCAAGGCATGTAGTTCCATGAAGATAGTGGCTGACAGGGTTGATCATTATGTGGCCAGCTGACTGCACACAATATGTGAAAACAATGAAAGAGGGACAAGGGACTGTAGGTGGTTTAAAGGGGACTGGGGGCAACCAAAGGGAAATTAGCCTGTGCCTGTACCAAACGTAAAACCTATTGGTCCCCAAACTAAGGAGCCAGGGAAACAAAGGTGTTACATCAGCCAGAAACCACGGCATCTGTCCTATGACTGTCCTAAAAATTTAACAAAGGGCCAGAGTGCAGTAGAAGGAGTTAATCACTTCATCTCCCAGAGGATCTGATTATGAGTAATAATTTTGATAGCAGGGAAAATATTGTGTGTGTCACTACCTGTAGTGAAGCTGAAAGACAGGCTTCTGAGGACGGAGAGGAATGCTTTGCCTTATCAGCTAAGGAAGCAGCAACTGTGGATGAGGGACTAACTGGGAGCAGCAGTTTTGATCCACAGCTGCAAACTATGGAGACCCCAGCCATGGATGAGTTTCCTAAAGAAGGAGTGTGTGCCCTCTGAAAGGTTGGACATGAGGAGCTTGCAGAGCTCAATGAGCTGCTTCACCCCTACAAAAAAAACTGAAGGAACTAGCAGCAAGTGTTCAGAGTGACTCTCAATGAGGTAAACAAAGAGTTTACTTGGAAAAGGCTCCTGCACAGAGATTGTGTACCTTTAGAAGGAGCAGAAGAAGGGGTACTTCAGCAGCTGGTAGTCCTTTGACCATATAGAGGCATGGGCAAAATAATGGGGGAAGGGTGTTGAAAAGGTTACAAGGTTGAAAGTAGACACACATCTATGAGACTTGAAGGCTTGCACCATAGGTTGCATGAGGAGACTGCAGAAGTGATAGCAGCACCACTTGCAGACATACTGAACTTTCACTGGTCACTGGAGTTGTCCATTGGGCTGAAGGACAACAGATGTGGTCCCTCTGCACAAAAATGGAAGGGAAAATGAGACAAAGAACTAAAAGCAGTCAGTCTGACATCTATAGTAGGAAATGTAATGGAGTCCATACTGAGGGTGCAACTAGTAGACTTACAAGAGGGAAATGGGCTACAGCACCTGAGGCAGCTGAGTTCACTTGGGTTCCCTAGTGGGAGGTCTTACCAGATGAATCTGATTGTCTTCAACTTGGTGAGCAGGGCAGCTAATAAGGAACAGGCAGTTGATATTTTGTACTTATTTTCAGCAAGGCCTTTGACTCAGTCCTTCAAGAGACTGATCAAGAAGCTAAGGGACATGCGGATGTGAAAATATTGGTGGCTTAGGTGGAAAACTCGCTGAAGGGAAAGATACAAAGGGTTGTAGTAAATGGACAGTTCTTAGACATGAGAGGTTACAAGTAGAGTACCACAGGGATTGGTGCTGTGCCTTGTCCTTTTCATTGTGTTCATTTGTGACATTTAGGAAGGCATTTATGGTAAGATCTGAGTCTTCACAGATGACACAATGATCTGCCCAAGGGTGGACATGGAGGAAGGAATAAGGGAACTGAGGGAGGATCTGGGTAGTTTTGACAGCTAATCAAAAATCTGGCAAATAGACGGCCCATCGACGCAGCGGTTGGATTTCCGTCTGCGATGCTGGTGACCCGGGTTCGGGAACGGACTCAGGTCGCTAGAGGGCCGGCCGGGGGGAGAAGGATGGAGCGCCCAGAGACAGATCTTCTTCTCTGGGGGGAGGGTGGGGATGCACACTGGTGCACGCTGACTCCTGGCGGAGGCTAGGAGCAGTAGTGACGCTTGCACGGGTGGCTTAAGGGGAGTGACAGATGTCAGCGATGCCTTGATGTCAGGATGTTCCTCCTCAGAAAAAATGGGAAAATGCTCCCGGATGATGGTCTCTCTGTCCTCGATGCTGCGATCCAGGCCGGCGCACCTCAGCAGTGCCCTGGGCCAATAGAAGAGTGCGCTGGCTGCCCAACCGGTGCCTTCCCCCTCAGAGGAGGGGGACCCGCCCGGCGAAGGGATACTCCGGGGTTACCCAGGGGGGGACTGCCATATGAGGTTGGTAGCCGGTGTGGGAGTCAGGACAGGCAGTCGGGAGGGATGCTAGAGACCCGAAGGAGTGGGCAGCCAGGAAGAAGGGGAGGCGCAAAAAAAAAAAATTAAATAAAATCTGGCAAATGAGCTCCAACACAAAAAAATGTAAGGTGATGCACACTGGGAAAATGAACCCAAGAGTGCAGTGGAAAATATGGGTGGCAGTGGTGTTGAAAGTACCATGGAGGAAAAGGACCTAGGGATCATCATATCAGGGACCCTAAAATCCACAGCACACTGCATCAGAGCTATTTGAAAGGCAAGCAGGATCTTGGGATGTAAGGGGGGGAGAATAAGAACAGAAGTTGGGAGGTGATCCTCCCACTGTACAGGTTATTGGTGAGATCACATCTACAGTAGTGTGCAAGGTACTGGCATCCACATGAAGGAAAACTATGACAAAGTGGAAGTAGTAGAGTGCAGGGCAACCAAGATGATCCAGGTAATAGGACAAGTCATACGAGGAGAGGCTACAGGACTTGGACATACACACCCTTGAGAAGAGAAGGGAAAGGGGTGAAATGATAGAAACAGACAAGTACAGTACCTGCACAGGATAAACAGGGTAGACACCAAGGAATTCTGCTCATTGAGCTCAAATACAGGGATCTCACTTAAACTAGCAGGGGAGAGATTTACAAAAGATGCCTGCAAACATTTTTTCACAGAAAGAGTGGTGGGCAAATGTAACAAGCTGCCAGAAGAAGTTATAAAGACCAGATCAGTAAGGAGATTAGAGCAGGGATAGGACAGGAATTTGGGCTTAGTCAGAAGGGAAGGAAGCCACTAAAAGGCAGGTTGGCAGCTAGGGCAAGTGCAGAGTAATTAGATTGGGTGGCCAGACTGGATGTGGCAATAGACCTTTTTGTCTGCAACCTACAGTATGTATCACCTTGACTACCTTACCTAATGAATAAACAGAACTCCAAACTAGGTGTACCATACCATAATTAGGGCTGTGTTCCACCATCTGCTAGGTGTAAGAAAATAAAAAACATGATGTAGCCTTCCATAGATTAGGGGGACATAATCTGTGGTGCTGCTCTTGCTTCCCAACTGTCTCGGCTTGACATGCATGTCTACTGCAGAACTCACCAATATGATCATTATAATAAGCATGGGTAGCCATCCCTGTGGTCCCAGTAAAGCTCCCACACAATGACCTTCCAATATACAGTAAATACTGAGTTGACAGGCTCTATAGCTGTCTGTCAACTCTTTTATCCCCTGCACGAATACCTAGATATAGTACTTCTCAGGGCACAGGTGTCCAGGTGTTTCTAACTCTCAAGACATACTAAAACCTCAGGTCAAATAGCCTTCTCCTATCGGTTCATTGTCCTGTAGGCCTTTCTACCCAGTGAGCTATGAAAATTCAGCTCTGATTTCACTTTTAAAAGCCTCCTGTACTCCATGTGTTGCACTGGTGAACCTGCCAACTTCTGTAGGTGATGTCCTCCTCCTGCACTCCTTTTGGTCTCAAATGACTCGTAATTCTACTTGTACTCTATATCCTTAACATTTGACTTCTGTCTCTTTAGTATTTTATTTTCAGTCTTTAACCTCCTGGGTGGAAGTCATACATATGAATTTAATCACATTGATGAGTCACTTATTAAAACTCTGTACTTCTCATGCTGGATACTTAAATGCAGCTGTTCACACTTTCATTGCTATTATATACACCTGTCATGTTTGATATGTTGCACAGTATATTTGTTATTGTTACCACGTTTATCCTATATGTACACTATATGCATTTTAATATTGTGTTGTTGCTGTTCTCCCCACAGTTGTCCACCCCCAGGAAATACCTGGAAATGAGATGACTGCCGCTCACTGTGCCTTCTTGAACATAAATTTAAATAAATTAAAAATGATTTACTGAATATGTTTATATATAAAATTCTATTTGTTTTTATTATATATGATTTTTTTATGCATTAACATATCACTTTCAAAATGCAGTCTACCAATCAGATTGCTCCATTCAAACACCATGAAGTCTTGCTGCTATTAGGACTTAATGCAGTTAGCCACTGCACTCGAACTGCCCCAGAGAGGATAGGGTTAACTCCAGAGCAGTCTGGAGTTCCACAGCTCGAGGGCGCTGTTCAAAGCTCTATCTGGCTAGTTTCAAATGAAACTGCCAGATTCTTTACTCCGCTTTCACTGAACAGTCGCTCCGGAGAGCAGCTCCTTCAGCTCGGTTCATTTCGCGGTTCAAGCGAGTTTACTCGGTTCATTTGAACCGGCAAGTGTTTAAAAATTACCGCGTTTTCGGCAAAAGCTCTATCTGGTAACTGTAAGTACTAAAAATAAAGTCTGTGTGGAAATACATTATCGGTTCAGTCTGAACCGATCGGTTGGCTTATTTTACGATTTTTGGGCTTTAGAAGTGCGGTACCCGGTTCTTATCGGTTCTAAAAAACCTTAATTTTATTTGGGGTTTTCCAATACCCGTGTTACGGTTAGGAACCGATAAAGGGTGTCTTGCCTGGCACGGCCGTTAAAGGGCAAGTTTGTTGGTTAGGCTGGCATTATGTCTGAGAAACCCAAAAGAAAACCGGCCCACTGGGTTTCAACACTGTGATGTCTGTGGGAACGCCTTTGCCAAGGCTGACCCACACATCACTGTGTCTATTGTCTGGGGGCTGACCACCTCCTGTCAGACTGCCAGGTGTGTAAAAATTTCCCTGCAGCCACCCTGGAGAAGAGATTGGACCGGCTCAGGGAACGAGAGGCCAAGAAGTCCGCTGACCCGATGTGCAGCCCGGTCCAGTACCCACTGGACCAGAGGGAGTGCCTCTGACCAGGGTGAGACTTCTCAAGAAAGAAAAGCTGGTTCAGAGAAACCAGCTCCTGCAAAAGATAAAGAAATCAGCAGGTCTGGAGTCCAAATTGTCTCTCAACTGCCAGAAATAACAAAAGCCATTCAGATTGTTCAGTCTTTGTCTGGGGACTTGTCGAGCCCCTACAATTGGGAAAAGGGTGGCTCGTTCAGGTCCAGTGGTTCAGGATTATGATGTTGAGGAGTTTTATGAACCACAGGAGGGGGAGGAGGAATTTGATCAGTGTATTTGTGACTGGGAAGGTCTGGATGTGCCCATTGAACCTGGCATTTCTCCAGATAGACCCTTAGAATCTCCCCCTTTGCTGTCTGAGTCCCCTTCTCATTTTATGTTTTATAAAAAGGTGGTAGAAACCCTCCAGCTCCCTTTAGAGGAGGCTGTGGATGAGCAAGAGGAGCCTGATTATGTAGAAATGATGGATATTCCAGAGTCTAGAAGGTTGTCTATTCCTTTGCATAAGTCATTTAGGAACCAAACAACAAAGATTTTAAAAAATCCTCATTCCGTTCCTCCTGTAGATAAGAAAATGGACAGAAGGTATACTTTATCAGGCCCTGATACAGACTTCCTCACCGAGCAGTGTAGTCATGTAGGTGTTGTTCAAGCTGCAGCCTGTGACAAGGCTAATATTCCCCTGGCATCACATCCTCCTGATAAGGATTCAAGGAAGATTGATGCCATGGCAAAAAATATATGGCAGCTTCATTGGGACTCAGGCAGGCTAATTATATGGCTTATGTAGTAGATATCAGAAATCTAGATGGGACACTATTTTGCAGTTAGCCAAGCAGGCCCAGGGCCAGCTGGCTAGTGAGTTGGAACAAGTGGCTGCTGATGGCATTGAAGCCTCTAAAGTTCAATTTCATACTGCCATTGATGTTAATGATGTTTCCTCTAGGGTCATGGCCACTTCTGTAGCTCTCCGTGAGTTGGCATGGCTTAGATGCACTAATCTGTCCCAAGATACTCAGGCAAAGGCTATAGATTTTCCTGTAGTAGGAAACTCTCTGTTTGGGGATCAAACAGAAAATTACATGAAGAAAATGGATGAATACAGAACTACCTACAAAAGTGCCCAAGCTAAGGAGGCATGCCACTCCACAAAGGCATGCCCCAGGGGAGTGAGGGCAGGCCTTACCACAGGCCCTTTTATCAAGTTCAGGCCTCTTCAGCCTTTGCACAGAGGGTTTTTTTCAGAGGCAGGGGTAGACGGGGCACAGGCAGACCATCTCCCTCTCCTCAGCCTAAAAGCTGCTGCCAAGCAGGCACCCTGATGGGGTGCCCAGGGCCGATTCTCCTGTACCGGTGGGGGGCAGGTTGGCTTATTTCAGCCAGAACTGGTTGTCCCTAACTTCGGACAAATGGGTTCTGGAGGTGGTAAGCCAAGGTTTGGTTCTCAGTTTCAAACAGTTCCCAAAGATGAGAGCCAGACATTTTCCACCTGCAAATCCTTCAGAAGCCCTTGCTTTGGAAGCAGAGGTTTCTTCTCTGCTGGGCTGCAAGGCAGTGGAAAGAGTTCCTCCTTGCCATCAGGGCAAGGGTCTGTACTCGAGGTATTTCCTTACCCCAAAAAAGACAGGAGAGTGGCGGCCCATCTTAGATTTAAGGTTCCTGAACAAGCATCTTTTGAAACCAAAGTTCAAAATGTTAACTCTGGCAATGATTCTGCCTTCCCTAAGGCCAGGGGACTGGCTAGCTTCCCTGGACCTCAAGGACGCTTATTTTCATATTTTGATCAGGCCTTCTCACCGAAAGTACCTCAGGTTCGAACTACCCTCTGGCCACTACCAGTTCAGAGCAATGCTCTTTGGCCTTACCGCTGCTCCAAGGGTTTTCACAAAATGTTTAGCTGTAGTAGTGGCTCATTTAAAAAGGCAAGGGGTTGCTGTGTTTCCCTACCTGGATGACTGGCTCATAGTGGGCCAGTCTCCAGATCAGGTAAAATCCCACTTGCAAGTCTCCCAGCAACTTCTCACTTCTCTGGGATTCCTGTTGAATTTTCCAAAGTCAGTTCTGGAGCCAGTTCAGGTACTAACTTTCATAGGTGCAGAACTGAACACAAAGTCAGCCAGGGCATTTCTTCCCTCCAAAAGAGTGGACAGACTCATTGCCCTGGCATCCTCCTTTACCCTGCGGGTCTCTCGACCAGCAAGGCACTTTTTGCAACTCCTAGGACACATGGCTGCTTCCACAGCTGTCGTGCAGGGAGCAAGATTTCAGATGAGAGACATCCTGTTCCACTTGAGGTCCTACTGGTCTCAAAGGAAGGACCCCCTATCCAAGTTAATCCCAGTGACCAAAACCCTGATCCTAGCCCTTCAGTGGTGGCAGGATCGAAGCAATTTAACTCAGGGGGTCCCCTTCTTACCTGTTCTTCATTCCCTCACCCTCACCACGGATGCCTCCCTGTTAGGGTGGGGGGCACATTTGGGAGACCTTTCCACTCAGGGAGTGTGGTCCCCTCAGGAATCTCTGTTCCACATCAACCTTTTGGAACTCAGAGCTGTTCTCTTAGCTCTTCAGGTTTTTTTGACTACTGTCCAGAACAAGGTAGTCCAAGTCAGGACAGACAACACCACAACAATGTGGTACATCAACAAGCAAGGGGGCACTCGGTCATCAGCCTTGTGCACCGAAGCAATGAAGTTGTGGTCTCTGGCTTACTCCTGAACACCTCCTGATAGCAGTTCACCTTCCAGGAAGGACAATGTCCTGGCGGATGCCCTCAGCAGAATTTCTCAGGGCCATCACGAATGGGCTCTGAATTCTCTGGTGCTGGGGTCAGTCTTTGCCAGATGGGGCACCCTCAGATAGATCTTTTTCGCAGCCCCAGACAACCACCAACTTCCCCTGTTTTGTTGCAGGCCTCCAGTTCTGGGATCAGTCCCACTGGACGCCTTTCAGTTGGATTGGAAAGGGAAGTTCTTGTATGCTTTTCCACTTCCCTCTCCTCTTCAGGGTACTAGTAAAAATCAGAACTCAGCCCTGCAGAGTGATTCTGATTGCTCCAGACTGGGCCAGACAGCCCTGGTACCCTCTCCTCCTGTCCCTGACATTCCACCCTCCCCTGAGCTTGCCCAGGACCCACGACCTGTTGACCTGTGCACAGGGGAGAGTGTGGTATCCGAACCTCAATTCCCTCCACCTCAAGGCCTGGTTCTTGAGGAGCTAGAATTGCTGATTTACACCTTTCTCAAGGTGTCCTGTATATTTTAAAGGCTTCAGAAACCTTCCACTAGAGCCACTTACAATTCTAAGTGGAAGAGGTTTTCCATTTGGTGTTCTGAGAAGCAGATTATCCCAGAATCTGCTAATCTGCCCATTTTACTGGACTATTTGGTCCATTTAAATTCCTTAGGCCTTAGGCCAGCTAACTTAAAGGTTCATCTGGCAGCTGTCTCTGCTTTTGTGTCAGCGGAAGCCTGCTTCCTTTCTTCTCACCCTGTATTTTCCAAGTTTTTAAGGGGTTACTTCACCTAACCCCCTTTGAGAACCAGCTCCTGGATGGGACCTGAATGTTTGCATTGCTCAGCTAATGCAACCCCCTTTGAGCCTCTGTCCTCGGCAGACCTCAAGTTTTTGACTTGGAAGACTGTTTTCTAGTGGCTATCACTTCTGCTAGACGTATAAGTGAATTACAGGCCTTGTCAGTAGAAGAAGATTTTATTTCTTTCACAGAGATAAGGTAGTCCTTAGGACTAACAGAAAGTTTTACCTAAAGTGGTTTCAGATTTTCATCTCAACCAATCCTTCTCTCTTCCAGTATTTTTCACTGAGCATTCCTCCTCAGGGGAGAGGAGATTGCACAGTCTGGACGTCAAAAGAGCCCTAAGCTGCTATTTGGAACACACCCAGGGTCACAGGTTCGAATCCCTCCAACTCTTCCTTACCTATGGAGAAGTTGGCAAAGGGAGACCTGCCACTAAGAGGACAATTGCGAGGTGGATTGTCTCTTGTATCCAGTTCTGTTACCAAAAACTAGGTAGAGAACCTCCCTCAGGACTGAGGGCTCATTCCACCAGGGGTACAGCTGCATCTCTAGTGGCTGCTAGAGATATTCCCATTTTGGAAATTTGCCAAGCTGCTACCTGGAAATCAGTCCACACCTTTACCAAGCATTATTCCCTGGATGTCCAGTCCAGGAGAGATGCTCGGTTTGGCACAGCTGTGCTTCAGAGCCTATTCCCCAAGTAGGTTCTGACCCTCCTCCATGGAGGTACTGCTGTATAAGCTGCATTAAGTCCTAATAGCAGCAAGACTTCATGGTGTTTGAAGAAAAAATTACTCACCTTAGTAATTGCTTTTCTTCTCATGGAGTCTTGCTGTATTAGGACAACCCTCCCTCCTACCCCGCTCAGAACTCCTACTTGAGTATGGGGTTGTCAAATTGGTGCAAGCACTGTCATGCCATTTCAATTTCTCTCTAGTCCCCCCTTTTGTTCATTTGGGTTAGGAACTAGGTGATTCTGTTTTTGTTAAGTGATAGGTGGCTCCCTCTCTGGACTTGAGTCTTTTTGGGGGAGGGGCCTGTGCTCTTGTCATGGGTGATTCTAACAATAACAGGTGATTTTGTTATTATTCTATGATTGTTATTGTGTTTTGTTGTCCTACTACTGGTAGGTAGCCAATGGCTAGTGTAGAGCTTTTCCACACAGACTTGCTATATTAGTTTAGCTTCGTAAAGAACCTGGCAGTTTCATTTGAAACTAGCCAGATAGAGCTTTGAACAGCGCCCTCACGCTGTGGAACTCCAGACTGCTCTGGAGTTAACCCTATCCTCTCCGGGGCAGTTCGAGTGCAGTGGCTAACTGCATTAAGTCCTAATACAGCAAGACTCCATGAGAAGAAAAGCAATTACTAAGGTGAGTAATTTTTTCTTTCCAGCCATTGTTATATAATGACAGGAATCCAAAGCATCCACTGAGGCAGCATCCTTTGTAGTATACCATTTTATAGATAATTATTTTGCGGAGATAAACTCCAGACTTGATGTTTTAACATGAACGATAATGTGTAAGTAATCAAGCTGAAGCTAATACAGTTACAATAACAAAAACTGAAAATGACATTCTGGTTTTGGAAATCAGGTATTATCATTGATTGCAGCAAAAGCTTTGTTTATGTGCAAACATGTAATCACACTTTACAAGCTTAAGTATTTGGAGAATCTACGGAGAAAAATATTGATATCACTGATTTACCCCACCCCCCTTCCAACTTTTGTTCACAAAATGTAGTACGTGCCCTTAATGATTATGTTGATGAATGTTCTGAGGCTGAATTGAAACTGATCAGGGCACAAATAATAGGATTAGAGGTGTGCAAAATAGTGGCGGTTTTGGTTTTTGTATTGGTTTTGCCAAATCACCTCTGGTTTTGGTTTTGGATTCACATCCAATATTCAGTCAACTTAAAATGTGAACTGTACCTTCATTTTAAAGTATAATATGAAGGAAAACAGGTTAAATTCTATAGAAAAACAGTTCAACAGCATGGCAGCTAACAAAGCCCAGCTGTTAGTAAGTTCACAGGAAAGTATGTATCTTGTAAGGTATTCTGAGCCAGTGCTAAAGTTGAATAAGCACACAGTTTCAGTTGTTTGCAGTCTAAAATAAATTCCTAGCAATAAATGACAGGAGACAAGATGCGCTGAATACAGGGACATAGGCTGAGGCAATATAACAGTTGAGTATAGCAGTATAGCCTAGCGGTCAGAGTAATGAGCTGTGATTGAGGTTGGTCCGGCAGACTTGGGTTTGATTTCCCACAACCTCCACTTGCATACTTTGTGGCTCTGAGCAAGTCAGTACTTGATCACCCAGGTCACCACTGAAAACAGGCAGTTGTGCCTAGTGGGCCTTACCTGGTTATTAAACACACACACACACATAAAAAAGTAACCCCTGGCTACCTTGTTTAGTCTGTTAAGCGAGGTGTGCACTGCTAACAAAAGTGACTTGGTGACTGAAGGAGGGTAACGGGACAGGAGAATACAGTAAATGACAGGTGATGGTCTGAGAGTAGATACTTTTTTATAAAAAGGTAGCAGCATGCACACACAGAATATATTGAATCCTCCCACTCACCCTTTTGAACTGATGTTTTTTTTTTTTTTTTTTTTTAATAAGCTGACTTTGTTTTTTGTGTTGCCAGCAATGGGCCTCCACAGTTTCGACAATTAGTTTTTTTATGCAGTTAGGATGTGTATGCAAGCTACAATTTATGTTTCATTATATATATATATATATATATATATATATATATATATATATATATATATATATATATATATATATATACACATCTTGGTAGTACACTGCCATGAAAAGAAAACTAACTGGTAATTATGCAGACAGACTGAGGTAGAATTGTGAAAGAACATGTACACACAGAGGCCCAGATATTCAAACTGTGCCACAAAGTAGCGCAATAGCAGGAGCAGGTGCAAGTGCAGTCTGCCTATGCGCAACATGCGCGATATTCAAACGCAAGTGCAGACCAAGATGTGTTTGCATAACACAATTGAATATTGCGCCAACCACACCATGGCACAACCAGGGATATGCAGTGGTGCAGGTCTGATGCGCAGTAGCACAACCAGGGATGCGCAGTGGAGCAGGGTAGCAGTGCATCAGCACAACCAGAGATGCACAGGGACAGGATGTAGGGGTGCACCACCCATGGAAGACATGGGCATTGCAGCACACAGCAGACCAGACAACACCCCCTGCACTCTATGAACCGCACAACCTGAGGAGAGCTGGAAGAACCACCAGCCCATGGACACCAGCAACAATTCCACAGCCAGGGCATGGTGCCCCAGCACACCCCCTGGCAAGCTGTGACAGGAACACAAGGAGGTTCTGCCACCCTGTGCTATACCATCCCACCAATGCAGAGCACATCCTGCAAAGCGATCCCCAGACACCCTGCCCAGGAGCAGTGCCCAACAGTGCATGTCACACTATGCATGCCACCACCCCCACTGTGACAATGCAACCCTGTGCACCATGGAGCCATGCAAGACAGCCCCACTGTGAGCACCCTGCAGCAGCCACTGATGCAACAACTGCAGACACAGTGCAGCCCTGCATGGCCCCCCCAAGGCACAGCTGAGAGATCGACCCTGCGTCGGCACCCGATGTACCCCGCATGAGACAGGGCCTGCCCTGGACCCCACCACCTGCAGTACAGCACCCCGCACACCCACTCAAGCATACACCCTGTCCCAGCACTGGCCCTAACAGCTAGCACAGATGTTCACAGTGGTGCATGGAAGCATGCGCCACACAGGATGCAACACAGGGCATGGACAAACACCCATCCATACCCAAGGGCACCCCAACACAGGGACACAATAGCGGAGCAACAAACCCACTGGTGTGCGACCACAGCAGCCATGTACCCATGGCCAGCAACCCTCCATGGCACAAGTGTACCAGCCACCCTGCGCATGCATCATGAATCCGTCTGCCACCAGCATGTGGCTGGAGCACAAGTGACAGACATTGGAGCACATTCTCTGCAACAGACACAAGCAACAGCATGGAGGTGGAACAACAACAGCGGAGGCCACAGTGCCACCTGAGGCAGACGTGCACCATACCAGTGACAGGAGGCAATCCGGCATTGCACCGGGTACAGGGGGTGGCCAGCACGGACAGCCACCACTGACATGCCAGCAGACTGTGCATAGCACAGACATGCAAGGGTGTCAGCTGCACAGGCCATGGACAGTCTGACAGAGGCACCATGGACACAGTGCATGCACCGAGGCCCACTGCACACAGGTGTCCAGTGCACAGAGAACAACACACATACCACATACAGTGACCGAGTCCCCCGCCCACACCATAGGCGGGTCCCTGCAGGACACACACACACACCCATGCCTGCACCACCCCCCCGATGCCATGCACACCACTGCAGCCAAGCACCTGTGGTCTGCTGCAAATCAGAGACCACCACAGTTATCATAACAAAATGTATGTATTAAACATTATAAACAATAAAACATATTTACAAATATATACAAGGGTGGGGGGAAGGGCCACAAACCAGGTGGGGTGGGCATGGGGCAGGGGTGAACAAATGGGAGAGGGAAGAAGGGGTGTGAGGGTGAGTCTGGGGGGGTAAGTCAATTAGGGGGCATGGCGGGCCTATTGCCTGTCCCGCTCTCCACTCCTGCTCTGCCTCCATCCACTGCGGCACCAGACCCCGTCCCGCTCCATCCTCTGTAGTATCTCTAGGGATGCTCATGCAAGCTGCAGCAGCTTCTGCACTCCACACTCTATCACTGTCCAGTGATGTCCATCTAGGACAAGGGAGCAGAGTCAATATGCTTGACTGTCCATCCCCCTGCAGCCCTCCCATTGTGCATGGCATACAGCCGTGGGCCACACCCCTGTGATGGTGTGCGACCACCCACAGTGACCACATCCACAAGACCTGCCTACCCAGGCACCCACAGCCATGAGGACCGCTGCACACACCCACCGCCCACATCCTGCACAGCACCACCGTGGCCATACAGTGACATGGCTATGCGGTGCAAAGGCAGTGGCACAGCCAAGTACCCAGTGCACGCATGAACCATCAGCGATGCCCACTCACACATGCAGTGCCACAGGACAGTGCTAAGTGTACCATGTGACGTGCACGGCCGTGGGGCCAAGTGCTGGTGGCCATGCCCCGCTGCCAACCCTGCATCACAGCATGCACAGATGTGATGGGAAAAAAGGCACTCACCTGCATACATACCAGCCGGGCACTGCTGTCCCATGGCCCCTCTGCCACATCCCTGCTGCAGTACACCAGCCCTCTCCCACTCAGCTCTGGCCTCCCTAGCTCTACGTCACTCCTCCGGGCCTAGGGTGCAAACACGGAGAGGGGAACAGCAGTACAAACCAGTAGCAAAGCCTCCCCACTGGTGTGTGTGATCCCACACAGTCCAGCCATGCCACAACCCCACCACCACCACCACCACCCACACTGGACAGCCCCTACCTCCCTGCAGGGTGGACATATGCACACCATGATACCCAGATGGACAGACGCTACCAGTGTATGGATGGAGCACCTACCTGGCTGTGGCATGGTGCCTCACCTGGCATGTGCCTGTAGTCACCCCAGCCTATCTGGGTCCCTCCTCCGGTGGTCCCCATACCAGTGGCAACACAGCTCAGCACTACAGGCAATCCCTGTGGCCTCCTTCATGGCCTGTGCTACCGCCTCCCACACAGCGCTGTGTGGCCTATTTAGTGGGTCCTGTCCAAACAGGGCCCCAACATGGGGCTCAACAGTAACCACAAGGTTGGCCAGCTCAAGTGTGCTCCACTGTTGGGCTCTCCTGCATGCCATCTCTCATGCAGTCCAGATAACAAAATGGCACTCTGTAGTGCATGCCCCCCACATGCAGATGCTGCATGGTACAGCTCTGCCATTCCCCATCACACTGTCACTGAACAGCGTGATAGGGATGCACCCATGCAGACGCATGGTGCCTAGGAGGCAAAGGTTGACTGCAGGGTCAAGGGTCTGTCGTGCACAGACCACCACAATGCTATTGGGACTCCCTGTGTGTAGCACAGTAGGGTGCCTGTGTGTGATGCCCTGCAGTGGCCTACCATGCTGTGGCAACATGGTGCCTATGGCGCTTGAGGGCACAAGCACCACGCACTAGAACAGCACACTAGCACCACTGGCATAGTGGTGGCCATGCCCTGCACTGCCTCCCATGCTCAGCACATCATCAGAGTGGCAGGCGTCGGTGTCAGAACCCCCGGCATGCACCATGTGGTGCCTATTGTTCACATCACAGAGCTGCGTCATTGCCTGAGCATGCTCAATAACATTGCGCAAGGCTGCAACAGTGTGATATTCAGCCAGAATATGCAAATCAGCTCATCAGCCATTCCATGGCACAGCCACTGCATTAGCATCCACTTAAAGTTGTGTCTCACCTCATTTGCATGCCTTCCGCTATATAAATGTGACATGGGGCTGCAAAGGACATAGTTTGATATTGCAGTCTATTGTGGTGGGTTGCATGCTGTTTGGATGTGTGTACTGTGGTGTGTGAGAGATGCATGTGACTGCACATTCAAAGGTAACACCTGTCATTCCCCCAGGCTCTATAATGACCAAATGAGAGGAAGAGGAGGAACAGGAATGTGGGAGAAGGAGGAGGCCCAACTTCACCCGGGCAGAATCAGATGCCCTGTTCAAGGCCTATCTCGACAGGGAACTGCTGCTCAGCAGACAGCATGGAACACCACAGGCCCATGCTGCGGCATGGAGTGAGGTTGTGCATGCCGTGAAGCAGCATGGCAGCCACCAGTGGTCCATGCAGGAGTGTAAAAAGAAGGTTGACATGGACAAGAGGAGGATAAAGGATAAGGTGGCTGCCATCAGGGCAGCACATGCTGCAACCGGTGGTGGACAGCCAGATGTGCCACGCCTGACACCACAGGAGGAGTGGGTGGCTGGCAGCATGCAGCGTTGTGCCACAGAGGGTGTTCCTGGTGGCGGCTTCCAGACAGGTGGCAGCCCATCACTGCATGGTAGGTCCTGTGCTGTCACTGTGTGGGTTGTGGGGGGAATGCCACAGGGTAGGGCAGAGACAATAACGCTACTGTGTTCCCTTACAGCTCCTGAGTGCCTACATGGGTCAGCGGTGGTGGTTGTGTCTACCGAGAGTGATGCACTGGACATGGAGGAGCACCCATCCACCTCCACAGGTGTCCAAGGGACAGGACCACTGCATACCTGCCTGTCTGTCCAGACTGAAGATGGTGGTGCTGGTACGGATGAGGCCCTGCCTGTGTCCCAGCGTGACAGCGCCCATGGACTCCAGCATGCTGGGACATGGACTGGTGCTGGATCCGGCACCAATGATGATGGATCACATGTCCCAGACAGTGATATGTGTGGGACGCAGGATGGTCCCACAGCAGGAAATGGCATAGGCGTAGCCATGGGTGCTGCTGCCATGGAGGCCTGCATGACACCACAGTCCCAGCCTGTGCCTGTATGCCCCAGTGGGGCAGCACTGCTGTGCATCCAGGCTGATGGGGCTGTTACGGCTGCTCCGGCAGCACCGGTGAGCCCTGGTGATCAGCAGCCAGAGGGGAAGTGCCAGCAGTAGGCCAATGGTGACGGGGGACAGTGTCGGGGGGCAGTGGCAGTGCATTGCATGTAGATATGCCCCAGCATGGCTCTGGTGTGCAGCACCCATTATCAAGGGGTGCTGCCCAGCAGGGCCAGGAACACCACGAGGGACAGCATGCTGAACCAGCGAATGACCTCTTTGATGAGCACAGCCGCCTACTCAAGGCTTCAGCGGATCAGCAGTTGCGGCTTGTGACTGTGGTGGATGCACTCAGTGTGGTTCTGCACCAGGCAGAGGAGCGGCACAGCAGAGACCATGGTCTGCTCCTGGCAGAGATGGCCCGGCAGTGGGAGGATGTGACCACTGCCATTGACAGGCAGACACATGCATTCACAGCTGTCATGGCCACAATGGGCACCCAGTTCATTGCCCATGAGCCACAGACATCACTCAGTGTCATGTCCAGCCCCCATTCCCGGTGTCATGTGACACCTTCCATGTCAACACCAGGTTCGGCTGTGGGCATACCGAGCACACCTGGCGAGGGCATGTTCGGTGAGCTGCAGACCCCTGCATGAACACAGTCGTGTTCCCGCAGCATCACCCATGGGGGACCGTCAGTGCCACCCCATGAGGCCAATGGTCAGCCTGGCATGGCTGGCAGGTCTCGGCAGGGCTGCCCACGCATCCATGGTGGCCATGGCACTGTGCCACGTGACTGACCTGTCTCACACCATGGCCACTGTCTGCTGCTGCCCTGTGTGCAGTGTGTTGTGTATCATGCGACGCATGGGAGGGGTACTCGGCCCTGCACACACATGGTCCCTGTGCACACCCTCCAGGCTGCTGGCCACTGTGGCGTGTGCATGATGATGATGCCTGCATTGCACTGTCCGCCGGTGTGCAATGGTGCTCAGCATCTGAGGCATGCACAGTGACAGCCACTGGGCATGGTCATGTGTGGACCTGTGTGTGGGTAGGGGTTGCATTCGGGGTTGGCTAGCCTTCTACCCCCTGTGCAAGTCTTGTGTGTGTGTGTGTGTGTGTGTGTGTGTGTGTGTGTGTGTGTGTGTGAGCACGTGGCATGTTTGGCCCTGCCCATCCCTGACAGCGTGTGCAGTTCCATGCTCAGACACATTCCCTTGCCGCCACCCACCCCTGGGGTTTGTCCATGCCTGTCTGTGGGCTGTGCCATTGCCATTGGTGGTTGCACATGGCCCCGTGACCTACCTGTGTTGGCTGAAGTGCTCCTCTGTGATGGTGTCCTGGTGCAGCTGTGACATCTGGATCAGGTGGGGGTCCCTTCGCCCAGGGAGTGGCTGCCCATCACCGTCTGGACTGGTGTCCTCATCGTCCCCACTGCTGTCCCCCTCTTTGACCTCTACAGCTATCCCACAGTCATTGGCTATGTTGTGCAGGATGCAGCAGGCCAGGAATAGCCCACAGGCCTTCGAGGGGCTGTACTGTAGGGCACCACCAGACGTGTCCAGGCACTGGAAATGTGCCTTCAGCATCCCGAACACCCGCTCGATGACATTCTGTGTTGTGGCGTGTGCCTCATTGTACCTTAGCTGTGATGGGGTCGCAGGGCACCAGTATGGTGTGAGCAGCCGTGGGTAGCCACTGTCACCTGTGTGTAGAGGGTGGACATTAGTATGGTGGACTGCATCGCTCTGCCATGGGCCATCAAGGCCAGTACCCATGGCACCTCTGACTATGCACCCCCCACGTCTGCTCATGTCATCCTGCGTGATGTGCATACTCACCCACTAGGTGGCCAGTGGGGATGTCCCCACTCTCAAACCTGTGCACAGTGTGGACTGGTGCCAGATGAAGGCATCATGTGCTCCCCCAAGGTGCGTGGCACAGACATTGGTTATGTGCCCCCTGGCATCACACACCACCTGGCAGTTGATGCTGGCATACCCCTTCCGGTTTATGTAAGACACACCATCCAGGCCAGGTGGCATGCGGATGGCCACATGGGTGCAGTCAATGGCCCTGAGCACACCAGGTATATGTGCTACCCTGTGGGACTCTTGTATGTGCACTGTGCATTCTGCTTGTGTGCTGGGGAAATGGATGTACTCCACAGCATGTGGTAGCAGTGCACTGAGGAATTGTGTGAGTAGGCATGACGCGGCTGACTGGGTTATGCCTGTTGTGTCCCCTGTTGGTCTCTGGAAGGTGCCTGTGGCAAGCAGGCACATGACAGCTGTCACCTTTGTCTCCACTGACAGAGCATGGCTCCATTGTGTGGGTGCCTGCATCTCATCACTGCACAGCTCACAGAGCCGCCTCAGGATTGCCCGGTTCGGGTGGTGCCAGCCCACAATCTCTGTGTCAGTGTAGTGTTCAAAGGTGGTGTGGGCTTGGTACTGCCTGTTTGGGGCGTACCGCCAATGGACCCTTCCATGGCCGTGCCCCCCTGCTGCCATCCTTCTCACACCCCTCATTACCGCCTCCATCTGGAAGGTGGCACTGGCCATGTCCCTGGCTGGTATTCCTCCCCGGCAGCTGTTATCCTGTTCCCCCTGCTGTCCGTTTGTGATGTTCCCCCTGCACCGGGTACACCTCCAGCTTTTGGCTGTGGCTGTCCTGCCTACTGCCACTGCCCTCAGTCCACTGTGGCACCTCCCTAGCACTCCTGCACAATGGCATAGACTCTCCACTCCTTTCTTGTTCCTGGTTGACTCCAGGTATGCCCTGTCCTGCTCCTGCCCAGTCCTGCTCACTGCTACTCTCTGCCTTGTTCCTGTCACCTCGTTCCCACCTGTGGCTTCCCTGTAGCGTTCTTGTACCTCTCTCTCTTGTTCCTTTTTATTTTGGATCATTTCTGCTATTGCGCAACTTCTGCTAGCTCCCCTATTGCGCATGGTGCATGCTGTTGAATATCGCACTGCGCATGTTATTCATGGTTCCTCCCCATATGGTTGTGCATGCATTCATTACTATTGTGCTCTTGCGCATTGCAGCTTGCGCGGTGCAGCTGCCTCCCACTGAATATTGCACAATGGTGCATTTCCATACTTGCGCTGGTGCATCTCTGTTGCGCGTGGTGCATCCCTTTTGAATATCCGGGCCAAAGAGTATAAGGGATGGACCCTCCCACTCACCCTTTTGAAGTGATTTTTTTTTTGATAAGCTGACTTTGTTGTTTGTGTTGCAGCGATGGGCCCTCACAGTTTCAACATTTTTTTATTTAATTAGGATTCACATGCACAGTACATTTTATTTTTTTTTTGTAGTACAATGCCATGAAAACTAAAGGTAATTATGTAGTCAGACTGAGGTAGCATTGTGATTTAAGAAAGAGAATACCCACTTTTATGTGGTGTTTGTATTTTTTTTTCTTTCATAGATTTCTATCGATTCAAGAGCAGCAGATCAGTCAGAACTCAGAATGGGGGAAAGAAGTTACCCAAGATAGAGACTTGGCACATAGGGTACATAATTGGAAGACATCTACCAGAAATCAGTACTGTCATTTACAAATTTAAGGTAACCTTGCAAATAAAAGTTTGAAGAAAAAATGTGGGATTGTGAAATTCTTTCATATGTACCATAGAGTCAGAGAATAGCCCCTAGTATTTGTAGTCTTGCTAGACAGCAGTTCAGTGGAATAAACAAAATGGTGACTGGCATGAGACAGGACACGAATGACATGAGAGACAGGCTGATGTAATATTCTCTTTCCTCCAGTACTGGGTCAGTACTACTATTCTTCTTCATGTTTTGGAAGTGCCCCTGAGTATCTTGCAAATACACCGTAGTTTAGTTTAATAAAAGTTAGAATTTGAATATTTTCTGGAAGGCATTTTCTCCTCCTAGTACTAGAAACATAGCCAGCAGTGCTAAATATTCTTTCTGACTAGACATTTGTTGTTGGGCAACTTAAATAGTAAAGGGCCACTTTTTGTAATGCTGGCCTGACATCACTCTTTTCATACCAATACTGAAGTGCGTCATCTCAAACATTTATGTTTCTGGGATCCATTAAGAAGTCATCTACCATACTGCTTGCTGAGTTGCTTGTGTTGGAAGAAGTAACAGCACTGTCTTTCTCTATGTCATCCAGTCCTGCCCAAATGTTGTCCACGGAAGCACCATACAAACTGCCCCAGGTTCTGATTCATTATGCAAGGCTTTTCTTATTTTTCTGCCTTCATTGGGATCTGTTTCTTGCAAGGGAGCATGGTTATCATGATCAGCAGCTGCAGCACTTCTAGTTGGAGTTTCTACTATCATTTTTAGAGCAACTTTATTAATGAGCAGTTCTTTATGATGGTTGAGGTCTATGCAACCAGATTGTAAAAGATATGGCAAACTGGTTTTGAAATGTGGATCCAGCATTTTTGCTATCACATAATGTTCAGATTCCAAAATCATGGCAATCCTGCAGTCCGTTTCCAAACACAAAGATAGCTTCTCAGCAAGAGTGACACCTGCGCTTGCCCCTTGCTCTTCAAATGTTTCTCAAAATCTTTCCAGTCTCTGCATGAGAAGATGAATCAAAGGAATTACTTTACTTATGGTTGCACTATCAGCACTTGCTTCACGTGGGGCTTTCTCAAATGGTTGAAGCAAATGACATAAATATAAGGCTGCAGTGCACAGAGGTGAGTGTAACATCCCCTTTCCCTACTGCACAGTCCATGTTGAACTGGTACACTTTTTTGCATTGTTAGAATGTTTGGTAATGGGGGATGCACCCTTGGGAGGTAACCTAGAGGGAAATAACCAAAAAGAGTATGAGATGGAGGTGAAAACACTCTAAAGGGGGTCACAACACACCCAAGAGATGGTGGAGCCCACATTAAGCTCAGGATGGGAAAGGACCAGCTGAGGGGGGAAGGAGGAGAGTGCCCATACTCAGAGGGTTTCAGGCAGCAGAGAGTTAGGAACTGAGCAAAGGGAGGGGGCAGAGCTTGGAAAAGTGAGGCTAAAAGGAGTGGGAAGGGTGGTGACATCAGGCGGGGGGAGAGAGATAGAGTCCAGGGGGACAACAGAACTCAGGGGATGGAAATGGACAAAGGTGAAAATGGGGACAGGGAGGTAAATGGAATGGCTGGAAAGCAGTGTAAGTGGGAAAATCAAAAGTATAAACAGAAGGAAAGGAGTAGCAGGGTCATGCTCATAGGGGACTCAGTACTAAAGTGAATCAGATGGGGAGAAAGGGAGGCAGGAGCAATGCAGTTTGGGTTGAGTGTATACCGGGAATGATGGCACTAGAGGTGAGGCAAAATACACCCTCATAGGACAACCAGCAAGAGGAGGGGACACACTTGGTGTTCCACCTAGGCATCAATAATCTGAAGGGGAATAATCTAATTGAGGTGCAGGCAAGGTTCAGGGAGCTGGCTATGTTCTGCAATAGCATGGGGTACCATTCTATTGCATTCTGAAAGGTACCGCCTGTGCCAAGAGCAAGCACATCAAGGAAGCAGAGTATTGAAGAATTTAATCAATGGCTGGAGGGTTGGTGCAGGCAGATGTGTTTTGGGTTAGTAGGGGACTGGGAATCAACATGGGAGGACGAGAGCCTGTTTGCCCCAGACAGACTGCACCTGACTGGCACTGGGTCCAAAGAGTGCCAACAAGAATAGCGTTTGCATGGCGCACACATCAATAACAGCACTGATTTTTCTTTTGCAGGGGCGCTTTGCCCCCCTTACCCCCAAGACTTAAGGATTCCTACTCCAGAGGGGAGCGGATCACGGGAAGTAACATTTGGGGCCATGGAATACAGTTTCATGGCCCCTCAGAAAATAACAAAGTCCCAATGGGGATGCCGACCAGGATTAGAACCCTGGTTTCCAATGCCGCTGACTGAGCTGCTCAATGCCACAGCCCTCCACACCATGGGAGCAGCTTGGCCAGCCTCCTGGATTCTGGTGCCCTTGTGGTGTACTAGCACCATGGACAGTGACCAGGGGAGCACTTACAGCAAGCGCTGTAAATCCCCACTTGCTGTCTGTGTGAGTGCTTACCAGACTAGCGCCGTATAGTGCAGTGCTAGTTTGGTAGCGCTCACTTTATGGGGTGCCCACCTCAGCAGGGAGGGATCAGCTGTACTAAAGAGTGAGCTAGGGGACTTCATTGAAAGAAAGTACAATTTAAACTGAATGGGGGGGGTTTACAAAAGGACCACTCAAAGAAGCAGGAGAGATGGAAGGCTATCAGCCTATCCCCCCAGGATGAAGATAGAATGCTGGAAAAAACAGAAACAAGAGTAGGTTAAAAGGGGAGGGCAGTGGTGGGGGGTACATGGTGGAAGGGATTATTGGCCAAAGTAAGGAGTTTGGGAAACAAAATGATGGACTTAGAGGCCATCATGGTAGAAGAGGGGCTGGACATAGTAGCAGTAAGTGAGACATAGTGGACAGAGCATCATACCTGGGAGACAGTAATCCCAGGATACAGATTATTTTGGAAGGACAGGGCTGGAATGGGGGGTGGAATTATACATCAAAGATGACATTAGGGCAATGGAAGGGCAGGTGGTGGAAGGGGAGACCGAGCTCATAAGGGTCACACTAGACAAACGGACTGGTGAATCATTGAGGATGGGGTGGTTTACAGACTTCCTATGCAGGGGAGGAAAGAGACAGACAGCTGATTCAAGCAGTTACAAAAATGGCTCTCAAGGTGGAGCTTCTGCTAGTGGGGGGACCTAAACCTCCCAAGACGTACACTGGGAGATCCCAGCTGTGGTATCAGCTAGGAGCAGGGGGATCCTAGAGGCACTACAAGGGGTTTTCATGCAGCAGCTGGTTAGGGAGCCCACTAGGGGTGATAACCTGCTGGACATGATCCTAACAAATGGGGAAAGTGTGGAAGAGGTGGTGGTGGGTGACGGACTAGGTACAAGTGATCGCAAGACTGTAAGGTTCAGGGTGAAAATGTGGAGGGTGGCAAATCTGCTGAGAACTAGGGTGATGGACTTGAGAAACACAGACTTCAACAGAATGAGGAGGATATTTGGAGAAGAAATGGCAGGGAAGGGGAATATAGGGGATGCAGAGGAGTTATGGGGAGCTTTCAAAGGAGGTGTACTGAAAGCCACTGAAATTTGCATTAGGAAGAACAAAAAAAGGAGGAGACCACAAGTTTACAAGGGAGGGGGCATGGGCGGTCAGAGAATGGAAAAAGGCAATCAAGAAATATAAGATGACACAAAGGGAGGAGGTCAAAGAGGCTTATAGGGAGAAGAGGAGGGTGGCAGGGCAGAAGATAAGGAGGGCTAAAGTGGTCACTGAGGAGAATATAGCAAAGCAGGCCAAAAGGGGGGGATAAAACTTTTTTTTAGGTATGTGGGGGAAAGGAAGTAGGCAAGGCAGGGGACTGTGAGGTTGCTGAGGGAGGGACAGTGGGAAAAATACAACTGGAAGGGGACTTTGAGAAAGCAGAGGAGCTGAATAGCTACTTCTATTTTGTCTTCACAGAGGAAGGGGGGACCCGAGCTGGGAGGGAGGTGTAGAGAAGGCAAAAAGGTGGATCCTAGCATGTTCAGCATAGACAGGATAAAGGAGGAACTGGGCAGGTTAAAGGTGTACAAGGAAATGGGGCTAGACGGCTTGCACTCGATGGTACTTCAGGAACTGAGGGAGGAGCTGGCAGCCCCACTGATGATACTGTTTAAGTTGTCTCTGGATACAGGGTGTGTGCCAGAGGACTGAAGGAGGGCAGATGTGATGCCACTGCACAAGGGGGGTAGTAAGCAGGCAGTGGAAAATGATCACCTGGTCAGCCTCACATTGGTGGTGGACAAGGTGATGGAGGCACTAATGAAAGAAAGGGTGGTAGACTACCTGGAGGACAGTGGACTGCAGAATGATAGGCAGCATGGCTTCACGAATGGGAGGTCATGTCAGATGAACCTGATAGAGTTCTTCAATTGGGTGACTCAAATGGTTGACCAGGGAGGGGCGATGGACATAGCCTATCTGGACTTCAGTAAGGCTTTTGACACCATCCCTCACACAAGGCTAGTAAATAAGCTGGAAAGCTTAGGGGTGGGACTGAAAATAACTAGGTGGGTGAAAAACTGGTTGGTGCTCAGAAGCCAGATAGTGATGGTCAACGGGGTGCATTCCAAGGTGTGGGGGTAACAAGTGGAGTGCCCCAGAGATTAGTACTGGGACCCCTCCTTTTTAATATATACATCAGTGATATAGCGGAAGGTCTAGAGGGAAGGGTGTGCCTATTTGCAGATGATATGAAAATCTGCAATAGGGTGGACACCCCGGGGGGGGGGTGAGGCCATGAAGTATGACTTGGAGGTTCTAGAGGGGTGATTGGAAACTTGGCAACTAAGATTCAATGCCAAAAAGTGTGCTGTTATGCACCTGGGGCATAAAAACCCACAAGCAGCTTATACCCTAGGAGGGGAGGAAATTAAAACAAACAGAGCAGGAGAGGGATCTGGGCAATATAATATCAAGCAACCTTAAGGTGGGTAGCCAATGCAGTAAGGCTGTGGGGAAGGCAACTGGAATGTTGGCATGCATTGGGAGGGGCATAACTAGCAGAAGGAGGGAGGTGCTGATGCCACTTTACAAGGCCATGTTGAGGTCATTCCTGGAGTACGGGGTCCAGTTCTGGAGTCCGCACCTATGCAAGGACATTGAGTGGATGGAGAGGGTTCAGAGAAGAGCAACCAAGATGTTGCACGATATGCAGGGGAAACCATACGAACAGAGGTGGAGGGAACTGGATCTGTACCCATTGGAGACTAGGAGGGAGAGGGGGACATGATTTAAATTTTTAAGTACGTGAAGGGGAATTAATAAGGTGAAGGAGGGGAGCCTGTTCAGAAGAAAGGAGGGGGCTAGAACTAGAGGACATGGCCTAAGACTAGAAAGAGGAAGCTTTAGAGGCAATCTGAGGGGACAATTCTTTACAGAGAGGGTGGTGGAGCCCTAGATTAAAATACCAGAAGAGGTGGTGGGTGCCAAAATGGTGGAGAGATTCAAGAGGGCATGGGACAGGCATATGGGGTTGGGAAGCTGGGGGACGAGGAGGACCCATAAAAGTGGTGATGAGTAAGGGGAGGGGGAATAGGGCAGACTAGATGGGCCGGTGAGGTCCTTTTCTACTGTCAGATTTCTGTGTGTTCTTGGAGGCTCTGTAACATGTAAAACGTGAAGTTCTACCTAGTGGCAACTTCTTGCATTAGCTGGTGAATTGGTAAGTTTTTCTGTTTTTGCAGTTTCTGCAAAATTTTACAAGCTTTTTCAGAGTGCCTAAAGTAACCACATACAGTATGTTGCATGCAGTACCCAGCATATGCTGCACACCCCTGTCTTCATTGAAGTCCTGTTCCACTAGAATGAGTGTATTTGCAAAACATGCTACAGGAAATGCAGAAACCCAGCATCCTTTAATGCTCTCACAATATTAGCTCCATTGTCTGCAACCACAAATCCTGGGGAAAGCCATTCTCTGTTGTTTTAGCTCCTGTAAGATGTTCACACCAGTGTGAGTTTATTTGTCAAAGCTTGCAATATAGAAGGCAGCCTGTTTGTGAGGATTTTGTTGGTCCCTGGTGATGGCAGAGAATGTTGCAGAGGAAAACGATACCCAGTGAGCAGTGACAGTTATGTAGTCTACTGTTTTGACTATTTGTCTCCATATCTCTGGTTACATGTACTTCTTTAACAGCTGATGACTTCAAGACACTGTTTGCCTTCTGGCACAGTTCTCTATAAAGAGCTGGCACAGACTTTCTGGAGAAATGTGTCCGTGATGGCAGCTGATATCAAGAGGTGGCAAGTCTCATCATCTCCCAAAACCCAGCAAAGTCAGCAATAGAAATTGGGGGCATGTCTTATGCAATCATTGCAGATACTGCTTCTTTTAACTGCAGAGCAGCTGCAAGGCTTTGGTCATATTTACTTTTCCATTCAAAAGCCTGCTGCATCGTTAACTGTTTCTGAGGTGAAACTGGCACACAGGCTGTAGGAGAAGACAAGAGAAGAACTCATTTTGTTGTCAGGGGGGAGCTTTCTGATTCTGATAAAGACCTAGCAGATAAAAGGGATGATGCAGTTACAGTCCTGCTCAGTGTCTCAGGGGGTGTATGTTGCATATGGAAAAATTTAGCTATACCACTGGTGTGAGTACCAGTGTTAACCTGCGCAGCATCCTGTGCCATGCCACCTTGCAAATTACTCCTAGCCCACTGAAGTGGATGTATTTGCTGTAAGTGTCTTATTAAGGATGATGTGCCAAGGTTGCTTGCCTGTCTTCCTGTGCTGAAAGAGGCCTTACATAAAGAGCATATTGCAAGCATTCTGTTCTTTGGGTCGAGGTGAAAAAAAAATAAAATGGAGGAGGATGCCTTTTTCATTTTTGTCCCTGGCATTGCAACCTCTAAATCTTCTGGCATGTCTATGTTAATTTCTATATTTTGATTCTTTTCCTCAGTGTCTTCACAGGATGATTGGCTGTGAGGCCTGCCCTCAGCGGAGGAGACAGGCAAGTCAGGCATAACTTCCTTTTCACTGGCCCTTAATGGCCATTCCTTTGATGACCTTTCCCCAGGTTCTTTGGTCTGGCATCTCACAGGTTCGTCTGTCTCTGAGCCCTCATCATCAGAGTCCCCTTCATGCACTGACTCTCTTTCAGGAATGTACTCGCTGCCACTGTTATCCACATGGTGTGACTCTGAGGAATGAGAAATAGTAGAATGTTGACAAAGTGCCACAAAGTATGCTCGTGTGCTTAATCTTTCCTTTCCACTATGTGGAGTGCCTGCAACTGTCTTTATTTTTTAAACAACTGTACTTTTGACAAATCTACTTTTCTTAGTTGCTAGTTCAGTACCCGAGTTTTTCTTGCTGCCTTTTACTTGGCCTGTATTTGTTAACTGGGCATCACCTGCAGCAGGCAAACTGATGGGATCTCAGAAGACAAGGATTGGAAGCATGAGGAAGCTTCAATCAGTAAAGAAGATGATTCACCTACTGCAGTAGAAGAAGCACTTTCTGTGACTGTTTCTTTTTTCTTCTGAATTGCTGCCTTTGTCTTGGAAACTTGTTTCATGGCACAGGGTCAATACCGTGCACAGAAACAACATGCCGCAAGTAATGCAGCAACCATAACAGCATGTGCTGCAATATTGTCAGGCAAAACACTGACAAACACAGGCAGCACACTCCCTTACAGTCTATGGGCTTCCTTGTTTTTTGTGGGGGCTTTGCCACACACGCACCCCGGAATTTAAATAACAACCTCCGGGGGGGTGTGTGTGGATGAAAAGTTTTTTTTATAAGAAAAGTACTGCAAAAAGTTGCAGCATGGGAAGACCTGGGGGGAACTGAACCACCATCCCAGGTCTCCCATTTGCTGGTGCCCTAGCCACTCCACCATGGGAGTGGCTCGACCAAGCACCCAGCACACGACAACTTGATGAAGCCAGGTAAGAGCATATAGTGACGGGGTAGTGCTATTTCCCTAGTGCTGTTCTACCCCTGTCACTGAAACTGCATGCACTCACTAAACAACGTGGTATTAACCATGCTGTGTTTCATGCTTGATATTGACCCGGTAGGTTGTTTCACAGTCCTACTCCCTTCCATCATTATTTTAATAACAGTTGCAACTTGCTGATCACTAATAAAGCCAGTTTCCTTCCAAGGAAAAAAACTGTTCCAAACTGTACTGCCTTCCTCTGTCACCTCGAGGAAATAGATGGCAATGATGATGAGTAGTTAGTGTATGTCTCAAGGCAAGGTATGAATATGAACTGGTTAACTAGCAAGACTACAAGTTGGAGCTACTGTGCAACTGCCAAGAGCTGCCCCTTCCCTCCAAAAAATTTTCACATGAAATGCAAGTCTTTATTTGACAGGACTACACAAAACAAATGGTCTTCCTGTCCCTGTCCTGACACCTGCTTGTGTGGGAAATAGCTGGTGACACTGCTGACAGAGGTTACTCAACTGCCGGGCTGCCCCCTCCCTCCAAAACATTCCACACATGACAATCACAGACAGGAAAACACAAAAAAAATATGGTTCTGTCCATGTCCTGACTCCTCCTTGTGTGGGAAATGACTGGTGTCACTGCAGAGAGAGGCTACTCAACTGCCGGGCTGCCCCAACCCTGCAAAACATTTCACACATGACAACCACAGACAGGACTACACAAAAAAAAAATATGGTTCTCCCATCCCTTTCCCAGCTCCTGCTTGTGTGGCAAATGGCTGGTGACACTGCAGACAGAGGCTACTCAATTGCCGGGCTGCCCCTCCCTACAAAACGTTTCATACATGTTGCAAGCCTTTATTTGACAGGACTATACAAAAAAATATGGTCATGTTCCAATTCCTGCTTGTGTGGGAAATGGCTGGTGACACTGCAGACAGAGGCTACTCGACTGCTGGGATGCCCAATCTCTCTAAAATAACTGACATGTGACAATCACACAACCCCTTTATTTGACGGGACTACACTCCCAACTCCTGCTTGTGTGGGAAATGGCTGGTGACACTGAAGACAGAGGCTACTCATCTGCTGGGCTGCCCTCCTCCAAAACATTTCACGTGTGATAATCACAGACAGGACTACACAAAAAAAAAGGTCCTGTCCTTGTCCGGACTCCTGCTTTGTGGTGGTTACTGAAGTAACTTACTCAGCATCTCACAGTATGACAAATTTGTATCCCATCCCAGGTCTGCTGATTAACCTCAGTCATCACTGTACGTCCAGCTTGCTATTTTTCTTTTATTCTTGGGTAACCAGGTAAGGCCCATAAGGCACAGGTGCCTGTTTTCAGGGGTGACCTGATAGCACTGGGGAGGTTAAGTAACTTGCTCTGTTACACAGTATGCAAGTGAAGGTTGTGGGAATCAAACCCAGGTCTGTCTGCTGGATGTACTACCAAGCCCATTTACAGCACATTTCTCCAATCTCTAGGCTATACTGCTAGGCAGCCAGCTTCAAATGCCAAGACAAGTGCCAGTGGACCTTACCTTGAACTTCTTGCACTGTAGCACTTGTGCTTTTCTGCTTCTGGTGCTGCACTGTGTCACTGCTGTGCTTTGGGGCTAACAAAAAGCAGTGCAGTCTCCCATGCCCCCCTCCCTCCACACACACAGTCTCCCTCCACTAGCATTTTGCCCTTATGTAAGTTAAGATTTGTTTGGCTGCCCGTTTTTTATCATCGGGCACAAGGTGCCCCCACACACATACACACACATAGTCCATCCCTGGGCAACGTCTCTCCTGAGTACTGCCCCTCTTATTTTTTTCTTTTCTTTTTTTTTCCTTTTCTTTTCATTGGTGGTGTGGGTGGAGGAAGTTAACTGGTCCACAGAGACCCATTCTCCCTTTCCCTTCCTACCTGGCCACTCGCTCCCTTGCCCCAAGTCCCTGGATCACATCCTTCACGAGTCTCCACCCGACCCTCTCAGTTTTTCCTTTTTTCTCATGTTCTTTTTTCTTTCTTGTTTTTCTTTATCTTTCGTTGGTGGTGTGGGTGGAGGAAGTTAACTGGTCCATGGACACACTTTCCTTCCCACCCAGCGGCTCACTCAAGTTACGGAGCTCCTCTTTCTTTGGTGGCTCAACTGAAATGGCACTGAGGAGAGCTGCTTTCCCCTCTATATCCCGGTTTGCACATGTGCAAACTGGAGTATCTTAGAGTGCTGACTCACCAGCTCTCTTCTCACCTGTCACATGACAGGCAGGAGCTTAAAAAAAAAAAAAACATGCTCGGAGATCCAAGCTGAGCCAAGCTGAGCTGTTAAGGTTCAGCTTGGGTCTCATGGAAAGCCAGCTATTATGTGTTCGGGACAGTTTGGTTCCACCCCTACAAGTTTAGTACACCTCTAAATAGGATACTGATAGATCACAGGGAAACATAATGCCATTCAAAAACATTTCTCAAAATACTGGGACATGAGTTCAGAGTTCATAATCTATAGAAATTTTGCCCACAGTACCACATAAAAATGGCCTCCATAGCTGTCCCACTGGTGCGGTAGTTTGAGGTGCCAGATGCCACACCTGATGGCACACCAGTGACCCATATTTGAGATTGAGCTCAGGCCAGTGAGGGTCAGCCTGGGAGAAGGATTGAGCATCCAGAGGACTGCTGTCCTCTCCCAGTCAGGGGGTTCAAGCTACACCACTCCTAGACTGCATACACAAGGAGGCGTGGTGACCGCCTGGCAGGGCAGTCGGTGTAGCTCTATAGGGAGATATCTGGTGGTAGGTGCATGTGTGCCTCTGCATGCATGCACACCTGCATCTTTACATGCTGTCTGACAGTAGGGAGAAAATGAGAAATGGGGATGTAGGCAGATGCCTGGTCTGCTACCTGGCCCGTGCTGTCCCTCAGAACTGCCTCCTCTGGATGTGGTCACTGGGGTGAAGACAGACCTCCCTCTCCTGACCCTGCTGCAGGGGAATCCATGGGTGATTCTTGGAGGTAAGACTTGTGGAAGACAGCCGCTTCCCCAAGAAGAAATAGCGCTACAAAAATTTCCCCCCATACCACATGGAAATTGTGCCTACAGTACTGCATGGACATTGTATGACACACATTATAAAGAAATTGCTCCCCAGTGGCACATAGAAATTATACTCTGACACTATGAAGAAATAATGTCCCTGATTCAACATGAAAATTGCACCCTCAACACCACATGGAAATTGTACACATATCCATAGAAATTATGCAGACATACTGTGCAGAAATTGCACCATGACATTATGCGGAAATTGAGCACTCATGAATAACACATGCAAAGTGAAAACTGCACCTCTAGGGGTACACATTTTAATCAAGGTACCAGGTCAATATGCTGAAGCAACAACGACACAGGACTAGCAGCACACTCAAAACAGCTAAAGGCAAAATAGCTACAGGGACAGTATAGCAAAGGTAAGTTACCACTATCACTGTAGCTACATTGCCTTAAGGGAACATGTGAAAGCCTCTGGCTGGTGGTGTGCTGGCTGAGCAGCTGCCATGGCTCAGTGGATAGAGTCATAGGCAGTGGGGAGTAGTGGAGCAGTGATGGACAGGGGCTTGATCCCTGGTCCTGGGACAATTTTTGTTGTTGTTGTTCTTTGTGTTGTCTCCCCCCAAGTTTTCTCCCTGTCACTGAGTTTCGTCTCCCCCCTGGAATTAGATATTTAAAGATGGGGGGGGGGTTTGGGTGACTCACCAGTCACAGTCAAGGAGCTGCACTGTATACAGTACGCTCTCCTTGAGGGCTCAGTCAGTGGCCATCTGCAGTGGTGAGAGGCAGGCTGAGCTGGTCACTAACTGGGATGGGGAGCAGGGTGGTGGGTCATACTTGATGGGGTGGAGCAGAGGGGGGAGGGACAGTAGACTACTAGGGCATGGGGTGTTGCAATTTGGGGACAATGATTGGTGACCGGGAAGGGGTGAGGGACCCTACACTATGGAAAAGGGATTTTTTTGATATCAGGTGGGAGCTGGGGGATTGGGAGGGACTCTACACTATGGAAAAATGTTTTCAACAGTTTGGGTGGGAGATTGGGGACTGGAAGGGACCCTACACTATGGAAAAATGTTTTCAACATTTCAGGTGGGAGATCAGGGAATGGGGGGGGGGACACTACACTATGGAAAAGCTGTTTTTCAATTTTGGATGAGAGGTCGGGGAACAAGAGGCCACAGTACCACCACAAACCACTAGGGTTGCGAGGATTACTGGTAGGTTTTTGCCGGTGGTATTTTTTTCATGCAAGGGCTATCACAAATGGCTTTTGCATGTATCACAAGTTTTGTGAATAGGGATTGAAGGCCTATGCACATCACCTCCCCCTCATTCACATTGCAGCCCCCCCATTGCATTGCCCAGGTGCAAACCCAGTTTGCCTGGGCAAACTGGGCTTTGTGAATACCACCTCTGGGCAAAACCCAGTTTGCCCGTACAAACCCGATTTGAGCCCGGGCAAAGTTTTGTGAATCCAGCCCCTGGACAGCTATAGCTGAGGCACACTGATACATAAGTCCCGTGTAGGATGAAACATGTGCCTGTGTATTCTGTTTTCAGCCTTTGCAGAGTGTGTAAGAGGCCATTTGGTACCATATACCCGTGCTTAAAGTGGAACCTGTCTATACTCTTTCATGGTAATTTGCATTTGCTTCCAGCAATACTTTGCATTATGGGGATATGTGAAATTTTACATTTCCTTGAAACCCATTTTTATTGACAATGCCCCTTTTGGATAACTCTTGCCTCAGTACTGTTGTGTTGTGGTTCTTTGACTTTTTAGATTACTTTCCTATTTTTGGCTCCACCATGGCCCAAACCAGTAAGACCATAGTATGTCTAATTCATCCTTCTAAACTGTTACAGAGAAGGCACACTGATGAGTCCTGCGTAGGACAAAACACATATCTGTGTCTACTGTTTTCAGCCTTTGCAGAGTGTGTGAGAGGCCATTTGGCACCATATAGCCTTACTTAAAGTGGGATTAGTCTAAACTTGTTCATGGTGATTTGCATATACTTTTCCTTTGCATTATGGAAATATGTGCAATTTGATATTAACTGGAATGATAATGCATGATTCTTAGATATTTCTTAAAGTTTTCTTATCAAGATCCACTCAGTTTCACATACATGGAGCTGTTTCAGTAGCCAATTAACCCCTGTGAGAGAGAGAGCTGGAAATGGAAGAGATGTGGCAGTGTGAGGATTTCTCTAGCTCCAGAGTTGCTAGTAAACTGTTGCAACTTATGTAGCTTGCAACAACATGGACATGTTCAGTGTGTGCTCCCTGTGAAAAGTATTGTATCTTGACATTAAACTGCCAGAGAACCAAAGGGAACCAAGTTTCTTTGCGTCTGGTTTGCCTTTGTCTGAAATCTAGGATTCTGGCACATTTACTGAACGCAAATTATGAATAGACTCATCCTTAATGTGTACAGCAGTTAAACTCTCAAGAAAGGGCTGCATTTTTATTTCTAAAAAATAGAATTCAAGCTGCACAGTGACTATACAGGATAATACAATAACTATAAGAAAGGAACATTATTTTGCTCTGTGTGAAAGGAGGAGGTTAACCATTGATCAGGAACAAGCAGGAAACCTAAATAATCCCTTTTCTTCTCCAGCTAAAAGAAAAGGTTTAGTGACCTGTCTCTCATGCAATTCTATAGCAGTTTGCTGAATACGAAATTTATATTTACACATACATACAGGGTTGTGAGCAAAGACCTGTACATAATTCAGTGTTGCAACTTTGTCAAAAAAGCCATGTTTTTCCTAGTCTGACAGGAGAGCAGAAGCTATCCCACACAAATTCTACCATGCACAGTGATTGCTAAAGAAAACTACCCTAACTCCTACTCCAAATCATTATATTTTTCTTTGATGTCCTGTATTAGAAGCTAAATATTAATACTCAAATAGTGTTTACAGATGACTTCTTTTTTATGGCAAATTTGATTTAGGGAGACAGAATGTGAAAAATATTGGCATGCTTTCTTATTGCTCAGTAAAAGGGCAACAGTTGCACTCTGTTAAAGATTTTTATCAAAATTTGAGAAATAACATGAAGAATCAATCATTTTTCCCTAGAGCATAGCTCTTGGCCTGGATGTTAATTGCATTTATCCTAGAATAGCAAAACTGTTTTCTTTTATAACAACTGATCTGCAAATTACTATTGCTCTAATGTTATAAGGCTGGAAATTATATGATTTCTTTCCACTGCCCTTTTCACAAAATATAATCTTACAAGGGTAATATACCAAAATGTAATTTATTGAATAAGTTAAATCAGTGTATAAACTTTCCCAGCACTTTTTGAAGGTTTCCTTGCACAAAGCTTAAATTGTAGAACACATGGTACGGGTGTACAATATAATGATAAGTGTAAGACTTCATTGATTTGTGTAATATACTTCCTACAGACATATGATTTGAACTTGGCCTAAAATTAAAATGTCTTGGTCAGTCAATACTCTTCAAGGAAGTAGTTCATAGTCTTTTGAAAAAGGGTCAGTGACCTCTGCAATGAAGTGGGACCTCTGCAGCAGAGGAACAGACCTCTCAGCACTTGGTCTTTGAACCTGTATTTACCCTCATTCCCAAAACACTGTACAAAGCAATAACATATTACAATTGACTGCTTTCAATTAAGCATTCAGGAAGAAATAGCAACTACAATCTGCAACAGTCTAAATGTTGTCATGCCTGGTTAAGGACTATATGATCATATTTATTTCTGTCCATTATAGATCACAATTTTAGGGGTCATCAGAAAAGATCAAAAATAGTATCATTCTACTGCATGCAAATATACTTCCATGTTTGTGGAGTTTACATTTATTCTGAAAACGTGGTATGATTTTGCTTATTACTTGTGAAAATGGTAACTGACGCTTTTATACCAGTTTTCGGCTTGGGTTGAAAAATATATTACAGTTCACCACCAATTTTTATTATTTTTTACCTTAAGCAAAGCACAAGATATCCACAAGAAAGTTGTTGCAGAATGCTGGAGAGATCCAAAAGGTAGTGTAACTGGTAAAATCTAACTAAACTCTGTTGATAATATTGTAGCTGTGGTGGAGCTGTATGGTGGGATATTCCAAAGTAGATTTTTGCCACATGTTCCGGGTGTGTCAAAGAAATGGCACACCAGACTTGTAGCCAAAAGGGTGGCTTTTTTTATCCCGTGTGTCATTTAGACACCCACTAGACCACTTCTATGTGGTTTAACGTGCATCAGTGCTGGAGCCTCTTGCAAGCAGCTTGCAACCAATCTTTGCCACATGCTGCCATAAAGGAGGACCAAGTGCTGTAACTGCATGTGAAATTAGAAAATCAGGCACAGTTGCAGCATTTGGATCTGGCACAGCTGCAGCGACACATGGGATTGATGCAAGAATTTATGAAGGCACTGCATCATCCTTTGAGAATCTGGACCATGAAGCCAAAGTAGAAATCTGCTTTGCTACTGCACGTTTTGGTCTCAATCTGAACATGAGCCACACTCAGTATAAAAATGGAAAGACCCTGAGCAGATGATATACTGTATGCCTGTCTGTCCGTCTGTCTGCTGTCCAGATAGAGGGGGCCTGATGACAAATCAACATGAATTGGTGAATTAAATCTGCCCTCTATTAGAGGCCACCCATGATTACAATCCACAGGCCCTGTGACATTATTCAAATAAAAGTCACCTTCTAAAATGAGCTAAATAACTGAAATATCAGGAACTGGGTAATATAATACCGTAATTCTCAGCATTTCACTTTATTGTTGTACTTTACTGAGGTAACACACAGACATGCAGGCAATACAAATTGAATTAGGTAGAACATTTATTAGCTTATTCATGCTCATCTGTACTTTATAGCTCTCTCTCTCAACTGCAAATAGAGATGCTATTTTCAGCCATCAGCTATGACTGTTCAAGCTTCAAGTCATTGGCGAGTTTCTTTTCAGGCAAGTTGCCACCTCTCTTGAATTTTCCAGGACAGTACTAAAATTTCCTCTTGTTCTTGAATTTTAGCTCAACTGATGAGCGATTGTTAGAGGTTCCCAGGGTGCGGTTGAAAAATCTGGGGCCCAGGCTTTTATGTTCATGACCCCATCCCTGTGGAACTCTCTGCCTTGTCAGATTAGAGAGTCCAGGACCGTGGAGAGCTTTAAAACCAGTCTAAAAACACATCTGTTTCAGCAGGCATTTAGCATTTGACATTTTTATTGATTGTGGGATATATTAATTAAGCACTAATGCCCGACAGGGTGTGGGTCGTGCTGGGATAACGTCACGCCTCAAGTGGTTGGGCATGAGGCCGCAGGCTGAGTATCACAACAACTGAGGCGTGATGTTATCCCAAATGACACACACCGAAGGCACTATTACATATACAGTGGCTCATTGTTATATATAAAATAAAAAAATAATTTTAAAGAATGTTTTTATTAGTGTGGAAAAATATTTTTGTTTCTTAAGAGGAGATGCAAAAAAAGAGCTCTAGCTCCAAAAAATCATCTACAGGTTCACAGTAAGGCTGAGACTAGACCCATGATGTTGTACTGGGATAACATCACGGGACCAGCCCAAGACTGACCAGTCAGAGTCCAGGATGTTTTCTTGCCATTGTATAATTGAAGATTTTAATTATTTGTAAAGTTTTACTGAATTGTAAAGTTTTACTGAATTGTTTGTTTCATGATGTTTATGTATGTACAGCGCATTGACTTTAGAATTGCTCTATATAAATAAAAATATTATCAGATTTATATAAAAATTTTAGTGCAAGTATTTTGCATGTTTGTTCTGAATTCTCAAGAACTGTCAAATACATTTCCTGAATTTATTGTCTTCAGTGTAGTTATATGGCTGCAAAAGCTGTTCCATCCCATACATGATACTGTCACCTCTAGTGTAGGCTATCATGTCCAGATTTGTTCTGCTAATAGAAACATAAAAATATAAAATTTGCTGGCAAATAAGAACCACTTGGCCCACCCAGTCTGCCCCTTTCTTTCCTCACCTGTGCTTTCACCACAGACCCTACCTGATCTCCAGCTACCTCCCCTTCTATTTCCCAGCCAAGATTCCCTTGTGCCTATCCCATGCATGCTTAAAGTCCGCCACTGTTTTCACCACCACTACCTCTGCTGGAAGACCTCTCCAGACATCCACCACTCTTTCAGTGAAGAAGTACTTTTTCACATCCCTCATAAATGTTCCCTCCTGCAGCTTCATTGCATGTCCCCTTGTTCTCGTGCACCTTCTTCTCTAAAAAATACTCCCCTGCTGTACCTTGTTCAATTCCATGAGGTATTTCTAAGTTTCTATCATTTCCCGCCCTTCTCCCCCCCCTTCAGGGTGTACATACTGAGCTAAAATAAAAAAAAGGTTAGTACCTGCTGCGATAGCAGGATACACAGGCAGTTACTGGTTCTTAACAGACCTGGAGAAATGTAGCTATCCATTCATTTGTCACTGCTTGCCACACATGTGTATCATCTTATTTTTAGATAGTGCTTTAGGATTGCAAGCAGTGGTGTGCGCCAGTTCTCCTGTTGCCTGCCAGTTATCATAGCAACACCTGTCTGATGCTTTGAATGGTACATTGCAAGAGACACAAGCAGGATAAAACCTGTATCAGTCGACCTGGATTGCTGCTGCAGTGTTTATTTTTTATTTATTTTTGGGGGTGTTATTGTTTGTATGCAAATTTGACAGAGGGGCTAATATGACACCAAAAGGTATCCCTAACCAGCAACCACAGATTGAATGAAAGTCCTTCCCTTTAACTTTGTCTAGCCATGTATGAGTCCAATCGTTGTTCATTCAACCATTTATTGGTATTGCAATAACTACACCAGTTCTTTTATGTTATGTTGAAATTCACAAGGGCTGTTCTCACTACAAGGAGATGGAAGATGTGAGGTCTGTTTCAGATTCTGGATAGCATGATTTTCTACCACTGCTACAAAGCTGGCATCTCATTCTAGTGATTCAAATGCAGCTGGTAACAAAAAACTTTCAGTTTTGTTTGGTTATTATGCCACTCCCAGGCCTATTGTTTTATTAATTGGGAGGGCAATAGCAAGGGTCCTATGGTCCTCAGTTTCTGTCATTTTTATCATCATAAGCTTAAAATCCATATCATGAGCCTAGAGTTTCAACATGATCACAGGATATGGTGAGTGTTCAGCTTGAAGTATGTACATTGAGCATGACTGGCACTCATAGAATAAAAGCCACACTTGATTAAAGGCCATATACCTTGACAAGACACACCTGAAAGAGAAAGTTTACAATACAATTTAAAGATTGTATTCAGGGAAATATGGTAGGTTCAGATCACTTGTTTGTACTTGTATCCATGTGATATTACTGGGCACTTTAAGTACAGTACATGAGTCCCACGTTTTTATGATTTCTTATTGATAGCATTGGACAGGAAGAAGGCGAGGAAGGGGAAGTGTATCATCAGAGACAAAACACTTGTCAGTGGATCTATCTTGAGTGTACCAAAGTTGTATTCTCAGAAGTAAAAATCATGGACCATCATTATTATTTTCCAAAATACCAGGATGGCTACATATAGGAGATACCAAATGGCCTGTGTTAAAATATACCATTTATTTCCATGAATGACTTATGAAAGTCCTGCATCCTCAGGGATGGAAAGGAATTATTTATTTTTATTTATTTGAAAATTGGTAACCAGGGGCTAGATTTTCAAAGCCCCCAGGGACTAAGTCCCACATTTCAGGCAACACTGTAGGATGAAATCTCCACACCTGCGGAGTTTTGTATTTTTAGCTGGCACAACTGTGGGGGGTGTTACATCTGGTCCCACCAGGCGTACCTTTTTTCCTGCAGCTGTGCCAAAAAATCAGCTGGAAGCTGCCGTAAATCATGGAGCTAGTCGTAAATCAGCTCCACCTTTGAAAATATCGAGGCTCAGCAAGTTGAGACCCACTTGTGTCATTTTTTTTCTAGAGCTATAGGAATTTCAGGGGCTTTGAAAATCTAGCTCCAGAAGAGGAATACTGGGCCTAATTACATAGAAAGAAAATATATTAAAATGTGATTCCTTATGTTTTTTGCTGTTTATGGATTATTTTAGTGCAGTAACTTTTTCAACTTTTATTTTTAGATAAAACTGTTAAAGTTTATTATAGTAGAATAAACTTACTTGCTTATGTATATATGCAAAAACAGTGCACATCAAGATCACATGATGATTTAAAATGTCAATCAATGGTCATATAAAATGGAAGGAGGTTTGTACAATGGCCATACCCCCTGAGGAAGGCTAATGCTGAACTGCTGGGGCTGTGAATGCATGGTGAACTTAATGGATATCCACTACACATATTATGTGATTTATTTGTTTTTGAAATGAACCATTTTATGAATGGGAATGTTTGGAGGACATTGTTCTTTAACACAGTTACTGGAGTGCACTGCTACCTTTGAATCTTGAGGCACACTGAGCCAAGGCTTATTTCCAGGTGCAACCCAGGGGAGAGGGAGCAGGAAACACAAAAATAAAAGCATACATGGTATTAAATAATGGAACAAAATAAAGTAAAAACAGAGTACATTTTAACATAATAAAACAATTAAAAGGATCAGACAATGAATTTATTATAGTAAAACAAGGAAGGGTCAAGGAGGGGCATGCCAAGAGCAAGGAGGGGGAAGAAATTTTAGCTGATTTATATGTTCTTTGTATACAGTTTATGTATTAATGTTTTTTTTTAGGTAGACTTTTGTCATTTTTCAGCTTGCCCCCCCACACACACACACCAGCATCTTCATGGCTGGAGTTTCCCATACCCAAAAGCAAGCATGTATTATTCTTTTTACCTGGTTGATCCCCCCCCAACCAAGAATAGTGGGCAGGCTGGAGTTTTCCCTCACCAAAAATACTGCCCCCCCCACACTCAAACAAAAGTGCTGCATTTTCTTCAACTCCACAATACAGAGGAGTACCTTTTTAAGCTGTTGATTGTAGGCTCACATTATAGTTTTCCCATTCTTCAGAACTATTTGTTGAGCCTTCCTCTGTGCATGGTCCAATCAGATTTGACTGCCGGAGTAATCAAACATGTAAGCAAGCTAACATGAAGCCAGATGGCTGCAAGACAGAAATAAAAAAAAAACATATTTGGATCACAAAACAGGACTATCATACTGATGGCAGTATTATGCTCTAAATCTGTGGCACAGTTTGTTTGCTTTTACATAAACTTCACTTTTTGTTTACTAAGGCTGCATGAAGCAGTGAAGCAAGGTGGAGGAAGGAGTGGGGTTTACATTATAAAATCAGAATTTCTACTGGCTGCATTCAAACACAGCTTCGACTGGGGCTGGGAAAAGCTATATATCAATCAAGATGATTGACATTTTGATGATACAGTCAAGGGAAAAATAAATGCATTTACTGACCTGTTGTGTCAAGAACAATGTTTATTTTTTCCTTGGTTCAGATTGTTGGTAAAATATTTGATTAATATTATTAGAGTGCTACATACATCATATCCATATATGTAACCCCCTTTGGGTGGGTCTTACCTGGTCAGCCTCCCAGCCATCTAGTCCCACCAGTCCCAGTCCTGGGTTGCCCTTTACTGCTCCTGCTGGCTCCATGTGGCTGTCTTTGCTATGGGGACTGGAGTGGCCTGATATAAAAGTTAAAGCTTCCAGTTTAGTGTTTCAGTGCAGCTAGTATTGTGCAAATTTAGTTGAATGCTGTGCAACGCTGTGTGTGCATGTTTGAGATGGCTCCTGCTTGAATGTACAAACTGGTGGCTCTGCTTGCACTGTCCTAATAGCGCTATGGTGCTTTATGGTTGAAGCCACCCTGGTGATCCAGTAAGTGTGTCCCTCATGTGTTCCAACCCCTTGGACCCAAAAGCCATTAGTGGGGGTTCAGAGACACAATGGGGTGTTAACAGAAAAGTGAACTCTGTGAAAGTGATTATGGACACTGTATAATCACAGCCTGCTTATTGCCTAGGGAAACAGTGGCACAGCAGCTGCAACATGCAGGGGGAAACTTTACCATGCCCCAGTCTGCCACTGGATGGCATCTATTGGACTGTGGAGGCAATAAATAATAATGTTTTATAGTTTATCTGTAATATACATGTAACCCTTAAGTTGTTGACACAATTAGAACATATAGGAATTTTTGACTGATATATCAGTCTGCGGCCCTTCGAAGATTAAAGTTCAGACTATTGATTTTAACTGGACTGCCAGATTATTTAGCAGCCATATTTGCAGCCTTTGACCTGCTCTGCAGCCAATGAAAATGTAGGAAACTCAAAATACTACAACAAAAGGACTTCTAGGAAAAGGCAAGGACTGTGCATTGGCACCTTTTCCTTTAGCTAATCATGCTTCAAGCAGACATTCTGCATATTGGTTAAGAGGATTGACAGCCTGATTGATGAACTGGGACATTGACCTGACCCTCTGAACCCTGGAGTAAAGATTCAGCTAGTGCAGTTGTCTCAGAGCTTCCAGAGGGAGAGAAGCTCTGCTGTGATCTCAGAGATGTTTGGAGGCCTACATGGGGCTTTCACAGCCACCAGCCAAGGGAAAGGCTGATCAATTTCCAGTAGCTGGAAAGTCAGTGAGTAGGTGAAAACTGCTTCCTTTTCAAGCCTGAGCATTTAAAAGTTGACTCTGAGAGATTGTTTCTGTCAAAATCTAGTAGGAAATGCAGAGACTGCATTCCCGTTGAGTGAGTACCTCAGTTGCCAGCCAGCAGTGTGGCTGAAGCTAGTACAGCCTGACTTCCTGAGTTACAGAGAAGGAGTCATAGCCCACAGAGGACAGCCTGGGGAATTAGCTAGGTAGTGTCACAGCCAGACATTACTCATCGTCTCCCCCTGAGGGTTGGATGCCTGGACATGTTGGTTGAGGCGTATGGCCCTGGTCTCCAGTACTGGTCTGTTCCAGACTAGAGATGCCACAGAGAAGAAGGTGACAAGCTGCTAGAGATCCTGAAAGCTGCATAGAGAAGGCAGACCTAGCTGTATCCCAGCCCAACCACTCATTCAACTGGTATCTCCAGCACCATGAGTAGCTGTGTGTTTTTAGTTTTGTTCTCACCTGGGGATTTTTCACATAATTTGCCAACAAACTACTGGTTATCAAAAGTGTACCAAAGCTGGCCACTCAGCTGCAATGCATCATGCCTGAACCTTTTCCACCACCTGGGTATCCAGATTGATACTGGGGGACAGTGGTTACCAATGGGGAGATGGGCTTCACTGTTGGGTTGTTGCTGTTGGGGGTGGGCACTGTTACTATTTGTTGTTTATGCCTTTATTGCCAGTTGCATCAACTAGTTTACTTGTCATTTATCCTGCATCTCATTTCCCTTTCCTTTTAATAAATTGTTGCTGTTTTTTTGCTTAAGATTGACTGGTGAGCATATTATTAGTGATAGCCTTCAATTGCATGCACAGTAACTTATTGAAACTGCCATTGGTATTCCATGTGTGGGGAGACTGTGAGGGGAGGTGGGTAGGAGCAGCATCCCAGGGGGTTGTACCAGACTGACAGCTGGCCCACTATATATTTACTCTGGGTAGAGGCACCATGCTAGTTACTTTCACTTTGAAAGAACCCTCCTTTTCCATCTGAACCAGAGCCCAGGCCCCTCAACCTTGTTGAACCCACAAGGCAAGGGTAGTAACCGAAAGTTGGCAACCTGGTTATGGTTATATAATTTAGCATTTGTTTACCGGGTAAGCACACTAGACAAAGAATGCCTATTTTCAGGTGTGACCCAGGAGATTACAAGGTAAGTTTACAAACAGCATAACAACATATCAAAGAAGTGATGTACAGACAGTGAACAGTGTGAACAATAAACATGCGCATAATGATAAAGACAAACAGTAAGGTAATATATATATATATATATATATATATATAACACTTCATTAATGCACTAGTTAGGATTGGTTACAGTGACAAAAGTAGGTAAATGTGGAGTTAGAGTTTCCAATCCTAACACCCCACCCCCACCCTGCAGGCAACAACAGTGGTGGGGTGTGCCTGGTGTTCTCCACCCTAATGCTCTCCCTATTCCATGAAAAAATACGCGAGATGGGTACAGTATATGAGAACAGAGTGAGCATTAGGATTGAGAACCCCAATGCACACCCCACCCCTGTTGCTGCCTGCATGGTGGGGGTCGGGTGTTAGGGTTGGAAACCCTAATGCCACATTTTCCTACCTTTGTCACTGTAACCAACCCTATCTAGTACATTAATGAAGTTTTTTTTACAAAGAATTTCCTTACTTTTGAGATAGTATAATTGTATTCTCATTTGGCTGTGGGAGCGCAGAGCCCTCCATGCCCTGCGCACCCATCCCTCCATAGATGTGTACATATATGCTGCCATGGAAACATTTCAGTCAAAACAGGAACCACATTGTCAGTACAGCCTTGTTATTATCCCACATCATGAACGCTGGTCTGAGAATTTTCAAAATCCTGCCGAAATGTCATTCCGTGCTATCGGAACATCATTCCATGCCACAGGTGAGAAAACACATTTTGGCCAGGATTTTAAAACTGACAACTGTCACATTCATGAGGTGATGTAAAGAAATGGGTATGCTGAAAATTTTGGGAGAAAGTATTGAAAATTATGAAAATTACGAGCGAGCATTATGAAATGTCAACAGATGTGCACAACTTTACCATTTTAACATATTTTGACACCAAATTTTCAATCCATCCTTCTTATGACCCCACCTCATGGACAAGTGAGGTGCAAATTTTGAATTTCCAGCCCAAAAGGTGATTTTGACAACTGACCGCAAAATCACTTTTCAGGCAGGATTTGCGAAAAGACACCAACATTGCACATGAGGAGGGGTCTCAAAAAGGGTATGTTGAAAATTTGGTGTCAAAATCTTTAAAAATGACAAAATTATGCACCAAAGTTGAAAACCCCCATTGAAATACACTGAACCGCATTTACCTTAGTTTCTCATATTGCTGTTGCCAGTTACAGCAGCAAAATGTGTCTTGGGTCAGAGAGTGGATCTTCACCATGTGACCTGTTCAGGTGAGTGAGGGTGAGTACTGGAAGGTGTGGGGTGGTGGGTACTGAGTGGATGAGGGTTTGGCAGAGGTCTGATTGGCGAGGGACCATTTTCTTTTTGGTAGGTAAAAAAAACTCATAGAGGGCTGCTTACTTTATTTCTAGCTGGTACAGCATTTAGTGGCTGGGGGGGGTGCCACTAGACAACAGGGATAATAAAAAAATAATGTGGACAGCGATAAGAGGGTGAGGGTTGCCACTAGCCACCAGGGATAATAAAAAAAAAATAATGGGGACAGTGATCTTAGGGTGGGGGTGCCATTAAACACCAGGGATAATAAAACAAATAATGGAGAGGGTGATTGGAGGGTGAAGGGTGCCACTAGACACCAGGTATAATAAAAATAAATAATGGAGATGGCAGTTGCAGGTGGGGATGCCACTAGACACCAGGCATAATAAAAGAAATAAGGGCCACAGCAATCAGAGGGTGGGGGGTGCCACTAGACACCAGGGAAAGAATTTCGCATCACGAAAAATTATCCTTTTTCATGACTTGCGATACAAAAAATAATCCTTTTTTGTATCACGAGTCATGAAAAAAGATTTATAATCTGAAAAAAAAAAATTAAGGGCTTTTCTTTAACAGATAAGTGCAGAATCCAGCTGAGGGAGTCCCAATAAGCAAGCTACATGTGTTGGTTTCTGCTCAACACCTAATTGTTTTCAGTTATTTGATTTTGTTTCCCTTGATAAATGTAAAACAAAATGGCAGTCTTACGAAAAAGATTTCCCATTTGCAACACAGGATGACTCATTTGTAAAAAAGGATTATCCATTTGTGACAAGGGATCATTTTTTGAGGCTCACATCTAACTGGAGAGTGAAATTCCCTTTGAAAATAATGGGAAACTTTAAAATGTAATAACTTTGGAATAGATTAATATTTTTCACCAAACCTTCAAAAGGCACATCTGTGATTCAAGACCTTTCCACCCTAACAATTTCAGACCATAATCCCAAGCCATTTTTGTGCTGCAGCGTGACACAAAAAAAACAGAAAAAAACCCCCAGTAATTTTCACATTTGTTCACACTCTGTATCTCCACGCCCACACATTTGACTGGAATGAAACATAGCACATCAAGAGATCTTTGTCCCTTGATGGTGCATGCGAACATAGAAACATAGAATTTGATGGCAGATAAGGACTGCTTGGCCAACCCAGTCTGCCCATTTCCCTACCTAATGGATAAGCTGCAGATCCTAGTTAACCAGCAGCCTACTTTTTCCTACCCCCACCCACTAGAATTGCCTTATGCCTGTCCCATGCATTCTTGAAATCCACCACTGTTTTTGAACCCACAACCTCCTCAGGAAGGCTGTTCCATGCATCCACAACCCTCTCCATGATAAAATACTTCCTCACATTACCTCTGAGCCATCCCCCCCATTCTTCAAATTGTGCCCCCTTGTTCTTGCACACCTCTTTTTCTGAAAGATGTTACCCTCTTGGACTTTACTGATTCCCTTGAGGTACTTGAAAGTTTCTATCATGTCTCCCTCTCCCTCCTTTCCTTGAGGCTATACATATTAAGCTTCTTAAGTCTCTCTTCATATGTCTTCTGGTGCAGACACTGCAACATCTTAGTTGCCCTCCTCTGGACCGCCTCCATCCTGTCTATGTCTTTGCGGAGATTAGGTCTCCAGAACTGCACACAGTACTCCAGATGGGGTCTCACCAGCTGTCTGTACAGAGGGATAACAACTTCCTGTTTTCTACTGGTGATGCCTTTCCCTATGCAGCCCCGTAACCCCCCAGCCCTCCTTACTGTCCTCTCATATTGCTTGCCCACATTTAGGTCATCAGATATGACTACCCCCAGGTCCCTTTCCATTTTTGTTGTTGTTAGTATCTCACCCCCCATTGTGTACTCGTCCTCTGGGTTTTTGTTTCCCAGGTGCATTACTTTGGACTTCTTAGCATTGAATCTAAGCAGCCATACATTTGATCATTTCTCCAGCCTTGCCAAGTCTCTTCTCATCCTTTCCACCCCACCTTGTGTATCAACTCTGCTGCAGATCTTTGTGTCATCTGCAAAGAGACATACTTTTCCTTCCAGTCCCTCTGCAATGTCACTTATAAAGACATAAAAGAGGATCAATCCTAGTACTGAACCCTGCAGTACCCCACTAGTAACCCCCTATCTTCAGGGTGTACTCTGTTTACTTTTACCCTATGTGTCCTGTTCTCCAGCCAGTTCTTTACCAGGCTACCAGCTTGGGACCCACTCCCAGGCTAGCCAACTTGTATATTAATCTTTTGTGTGGGACTGTGTCAAATGCCTTGCTAAAGTCTAGGTAGGCCATGTCCATAGCCCCTCCTTAATCTACTACTTTGGTCACCCAGTCAAAGAAATCTATTAGATTCATCTGACATGACCTTCCCGCTGTGAATCTATGCTGCCATGGGTCCTGTGCCCCTCTGGCCTCTAGGTACTCAACAGTTCTTTCCTTCAGAAGTGATTCCATCATTTTCCCAATCACTGAGGTTAAACTAACAGGTCTGTAGTTTCCTGCTTCTGCTCTGCTCCCACTTTGTGAAGTGGAATAACATCTGCCTCCTCCAGTCCTCAGGTACCACCCCATCCTCCCATGATTTGTTAAAGAGGGTAGTCAGTGGTGCCACTAGTTCTACCCTTAGTTCTTTTAGAATTCTGGGATGAATCCCATCAGGCCCCATTGCTTTGCCCACCTTCAATTTTAAGAGTTCTTTCAGAACCCTTTCTTTTGTGAATGGGCTGGTATCAACTTCTGTATCTAGAGTGTTTCTATTGTTTGGTTTAGGTACCTCCCTCTCTTCATTTGTGAATACTGACAAAAATATTTGTTTAGTATCTCTGCCTTTTCATAGTCACCCTCTGTCTACCCTCCTCCCCATTATTAAGCCTCACTATCTCCCTTGGTCTTCCTTTACTCCCTGATGTACCTATAAAAGGTTTTATCCCCCTCCTTAACTGAGTTGGCTATCTTTTCCTCAGTTTGGGCCTTTGCAGTTCTGACTGCCTTCCCTGCTTCCTTTTGCTTTAATTGATACAATTCTCTGTCCTACTCCTTCTGTGATTCCTTGCACTTCCTGAATGCTTTCTTTTTCTCCCTAACCTTCCCTGCCACCTTCTTTGAGAACCACAGCAGTTTCTTACATTGTTTTGTTTTGTTTATTTGCTTCACACAAAGGCTTGTTGCCTCTGTGATGGCAGTTTTGATTATTCCCCATTGTTCTTCCACCCCTCCTTCCTGCCCTTTTGCTAGTGCATTCCTTAGGCACTCACCCCTTTGGCAAAATCAGCCCTCCTGAAGTCCAGTACCTTTGCCTTTGTATGGCTTGACTCTACTGCTGTGTTTACTGTGAACCATACTGTTTGATGGTCACTAATTCTCAGATGGCTACCCACTTCTAACTCTGTGATCCTCTCACCATCTCCATTTGAGAGTACCAGGCCTAAGATTGCTCCCTCTCGAGTGGGTTCCAATACTAGTTGTCTAAGATGTGCCCCCTGTAGGGCATCTAGAATCACTCCACTCTTAGAAGTGGCTGCTGCAAATGCACTCCAATTAACATCTGGCATATTCAGATCCCCATCAGCAATATCTCCCCTTTTTCTGCCATTCAAAGGATACTTCCTATCATTTCCTTGTCCATGTCATCCCCCTGAGATGGGGGTCTGTATACAACCCTGTGCAGATTGTGGTGCCATTGCCTGTCTCCAAATTGACCCACAGTGCTTCCTCTCCTCCCTGTTTAATCTTTTGTTCTGTAGCTTTGATTTATTCCCTTATGTAGAGAGCTGCACCTCCTCCTCTTTTACCCTCCCTGTCCCTCCTGTAGATAGTGTATCCTGGTATGTTTATGTCCCAGTCATGGTTCTGTGTGTACCATGTTTCTGTGACTGCCACAATATCCAGATGTTCCTCCTCCATCAAGGCCACTAATTCAGGAAGCTTGTTACCCAGACTATGGGCATTAGTACTCATTGCCCTCCATTTTTTGATGGCTTTAACTCTTGTAGCACTATCCCTGTCCTCATTGACTTTGTTTTCTCTATTCACCCCTGTCCTGCTCCCTACTGACCTTTGTACCTTGGTCTTTACCTCATTTAGTACCCTGTTTTGTAGGGGGAGGCTGGGAATTCCCTGTTGCTTATCAGTGCCTCCCCCCTTGACTAGTTTAAAAGTTTGCCAATGAAGCATTTAAACCGATTGCCCAGAAGGCTTATTCCCTTCCTGGACAGATGCAGACCATCTTGCCAGTATAGGCTGGTATCCCTCCAGGTGGAACCACAGTTCCCAATGAAACCAATCCCATGTGCTCTGCATCATTTTTTAACCATCCATTGAATTGAATGGTGTGAAGTACCCTCGCCTCACCCTTGCCATAGACAGGCAGCACCTCTAAGAAGGATACTGTGTGTGCTACTTGCCTTAGGCCCCTCCCCAACTCCTCAAACTCCTCCTGCACTGCTCTAATCTCAAGTTGAATCAAGTCATTTGTCCCTAGGTGGACAACGACATCATGCACTTATACATAGAGATACAGTATAAGACGGATTCACTTTCATGCAAATTGGTTTAACGATTGGGAAGTTATTAAAGTTCAGAATGTTAAGTTTAACATAAAAGTGACTGTTCAACCCTAAGTATAGGGGCACAACTGCACCCCTATTCATATATATATATATATATATATATATATGTGTCCCAATTTGCTACTGGAGAGATCAAGTGTGACATAAAAGTCCAATTTTTTTTTTAATGGTCATAACTATATCACTCTTACATAGGGTACATGTTGTAGTATTGTAATGCCATTATAAGGATAGTTAATAGTTCTAAAAATTGGGAATAAACATTACCACAAATCCAAAGTAATGTGGGTATAATGGTGTCATTGACATCAAATTTTCCATTTTATCAGAATACATTTTTTATATTACTATGTCTATTTTATCTATATAGATAGTAACTTTTAATTATTTCATCACAATCATTACTTGTTGATACTTATGCCACAATATATTTCCTGATACCATTACACCCAAATTGGAACATGTCCAAGTTTAGCTGCTGCATTCATTTCATTTATTTTCTAGCACATTTTTATTAAACAAATATGTTACCTCTTGGGATAAGATAGAAATGACTGCATTTTCTGAAAGTTTATTATATTTAATTTAAGGGCAGTTTTTTTTCATAAGACGTCACATGGGTAACATGGACACCAAAACAACAGCAATATCAGTATCATACCAAGTATCTTATCAAGTCATACCACAAGTTACTACTGATGTACAACCAAAAAAATACATAGTAAATTCATACTATAGGTATTTGTTAGAACATTTTTGAAAATTTTGAACATTGTATTCATAACATTATATTATGATACAAATGTTTTATGTTACAAAGTATAGTATAGTATAGTATAGTATGGTGTGGTGTGGTGCAGTGTGGTGCAGTGTGGTGTGGTGTGGTGTTGTATGGTATGGTATAGTATAGTATAGTATAGTGTAGTATAGTATAGTATAGTATACTATGGATTGAATGTCACCTGGTCTGTCTGTTAGACATACCAGCTGGTCTCAAGCCTAGAATAAGAGAAAGAGAATCCATTTTATACTGTATCTCTATGTATAAGTGAGGTGAATGTGAATGTTCGGCAATAACGCATGCCCTTGGTGCTTATGGTATTCAAGGCTGCAGGCTGAGTGCCCTCCTATAGCACAGGAAGAGTATTAGTGAATACAACTATGCACTGGATTGGGTTGTTTCATTGTTAAAATGTGTTTTATTAATAAATAAAAATGAAAGAAAAAACTAATGTCAGGGGCCAGATATTAAAAGGTTGGACTGTGTGCAAAGCCTAGTCTGTGCTCACAAACCCAGATTTGTGCAGAGTCCTATATTCAAAAGCCTTGTTAGTGTGGACATACAAGGTATGCACCTGGGCAATATTTTTGGGGGGTGCAATGCAAATGAAGGGTCAGGGACCTGAATATTGGTAAATTCTAATAATTACAGTATTCATGCTGCATGTGGCTGTTTTGCATTGTTCCCTTGTGTAGCGCAAATACCGCTGACTGAAAACACGACTTACTCCCATGCAATCCTTGAGGTTGGTGGAGGAAGTGCATTGCCCCCAACCCCAACACCATAGTCCATGTTGTCTAGTGGTTCTGCCCCCAATCCAATCACCTGTAACATACAGAATAATCATTCCCTGGTGTCCAGTGGTCCTCCATCCTGCTCCCCTCTATAGTACAGTATAACCATTCATTGGTGTACAGTGGTCCCCCCATCCTGATCCCCTGTATCATACAGAAAAACATTCCCTGGTGTCTAGCAGACCACCTCACTATCTCCGATCACCTGTATCAATCAATCAATCAAAATCTTTATTTATCCAGGTGGGCACCATTGAGCAAGGCTCATATGCAAGGTGGACCTGGTCATGAATACATCAAAGTACAGTACAGAAGCAGGTATACAAAAAGCAGTAATATACAAGGAAGAAAAAGTATATAAAGTGTATACAGTACAGTACAAGGCTGAAATAAATAAAAAAACAGCATTATTTTACAATTGAAGAAGTCAGCAGATGTACAATCAACCATAGGCATACAGGGGTTATCAGCAGAGATCTTTTGAGTGAGGCAGCCGGCAACTACACGTATAGGGGAAAGAGGCCGTGTATGGGGTGGCAGGTTAGAGAGGTAAAGAAGAGGAGGGATACATTACCGACGACTGGGGGAAAAATTTAGCTAAAACCACAGGAAGTGACGATGGCTGTCGTGTACTTGTTTATTATGATAATGAAGGAGGAGGGGTAGATAATTGGGACACTACTATGAATGGGGTGGGACTTTAGCCAGGCTGGAGTGGACAGGGAAGGGTGGGTGCAGCAGGAAGAGTTAATAAGGAAAGAGTGAGAGCCAGGGGTTGAAACATGGCAGGCGTCAGGATGGAAAGGGGGAGTTGCGGAATTAGTGAGCTAACGGTGAGGAAAACATTAGCAAGGTGCTTTCATGTAGCAATCTTAGAGCGCCTTGAAGATATTCAGGCTAACAGGGCAGCTCAGCTTCAAGTTTCTTTGTAAACCGTTCCACAATGTGGGTAAAGAGAAGCTTAGAGCAGCTTTGCCGAAATGAGTTTTGACCCTTGGAACTTGGAGGGCAATTAGGGAAAAGCTCCTTAGAGCGTAGGTGCCTAACACCCTCCGAGGAATACAATCTGAGACATATGAGGGGAGCTTGTTGGTCACCGCTCTGAAGGCCCATAGGGCGGCGTTTCTATTCCTTCTATATTGAAGGGAAGTCCAGCCTAATGATGAGTAAAGAGAGCAGTGGTGTGTGGAAAGTGGAAGGCCAGTAATGAACCTGATAGCTCTGTGGTAGAGGGTGTCCAACTTAGGCAGTGCAGTGGCTGTAGAGCAGGTCCATGTAATCTATTAAAGATATAAAGGTAGCTTGAATCAGTTGAATCTCGGCCTCCTTTGTGAGCAGTGGTCATGTTTTCTATGTGATGAAATGGTGAGTCAGTTTCTGAATGATGGCCTTGGCTGTGTGCCCATGCCCCATCCACAATCCCCTGTACAATAAAGTAAAACCATTCCCTCATATCTAGCAGACCCTCCACACCTAGCAGACCCCCTCCCTATCCATCATCCCCTGTACAATGAAGTAAAGCAGTTCTCTGGTGTCCAGCAGACCCCAAACACCCTCCACCCTGGCAGGTAGTGCCCCACCACCCTACTCCTCACAATCCTGACCCCAAGCCAATGACCAGTACACCCTTCATATTCCACTATGGCCAGCCACCTACTGAGCTGTTATTAAGCACATACTGTACAATCAGCTGTTTCAGTATGAGCCCACTGACAGCTCAGTCGGTGGCCGGCCATGGTGGAGTGTGGGGGGCAGTGCCAGTTGCCAGCTCAGGGTTGGAATAGGGAGGAACAGGGTGATGGGGCACAACCTGCCATTGTGTGGTGTGGAGGGTCAGCTAGATACGAGGGAATGGTTTTACTTTATTGTACAGGGGATTGTGGATGGGGCATGGGCACACAGCCAAGGCCATCATTCAGAAACTGACTCACCATTTCATCACATAGAAAACATGACCACTGCTCGTGGATCTGAACCTAAGGAGGTTTATTTTCTGATTGGGTAACAGTCCAAGTATGGCCATTCAGAGTCTTACAGATCGAGGACTATCCTTTTGTATAATGTTTCAAGCATAGTACGGTACTTTCTTATTTTCTTTCATTGTAGTTATGGCACTTCCAATAGGGTAAAAGTCTAGATCAAGCCCAACATACAGTAGGTTCATAGTTTAGAGGCTCCCATTTGGATAATGCCTAGAGGAGAAATGGTGAGGTGTGGAAACTGGGGGGTGGTGGGCAAGGGTGGACAATGGGGAAGCACCATTCAACCAGGTCATAGACTTTTCATTGAGACAACACCCCTGCCCCCCCACTGTAGACTCCTATACATAGCTCAGACTCATTTCTTGGTGTGACTAATGTGCACAAGGAGGTTAAGTGCTAAGTGGTTTATTGAAGGTTACACATTATGTAAGTGGCTGCATACATGGCTGTATATTAACCCAGGTCTGAAGATTACTCATTAAGCAGCGTCATTGATTAATACAACTCCATATATATGTATATATATATATATATATATATATATACACACAAGTTATATGTAATTGATAATCCAGTACTGGGCGTACAGTTGTGATCTGATATATGCACATCTTGGTGTGCGTTCAACCACCTAATGCATGTATATATCAGAGCATGACCGCATGTCCTGTAGTGGATTACCTATCTTATAAAATTGCCACTTTTTGGGGGGGGGGGGTTAGTACTAAAAAAATGAGTTTTTTGTTCCCTGTGTACCTGCCCCAAGACATACTTCAATCTTTGAAATAGCACTGTTCTACAAACATATCACTTATGTGGTTAATCCTGCCATTTGTGTTGTCCCCTGTTTCTGTGCATTCTTTTACTTTCACTTTTAGTAGCCTGATCCAGTGGATGTCCATTCCTAAAATGAGTTTAAACAAAATATGCTGTAAATGTGTCAGTGTGGGGTGTGCCTTGGACTTCTCAACCCTAATCTATAGGCTGAGAGGGGAGTTGTTGGCAGTCACAAGGGAAGAAAGAGACTTGGGTATCATCATCACTGATGACCTGAAATCATCCAAGCAGACCACTAAAGCAGTAGGTAAGGCTAGGGAGATATTGGGGTGTATTAGTAGGGGTATCACAAGTTGAAAGAGGGAGGTAAATAATCCCTCTTTATAAGACACTGGTTAGGCCCCATCTGGAGTACTGTATGCAGTACTGGAGGCCACACCTTCATAAGGACATTAACCAAACTGAGGCAGTCCAGAGAAGGGCAACCAAAATGGTGCAGGGACTGCATCAGAAAACATATGAGGATAGATTAAAGGAGTTCAGTATGTATACCCTAGAGCAAAGTAGGGAGAGAGAGGCGCTATGATCGAAACATTCAAACACCTTAAGGGCATTAACAAGGTGAAAGAGTCTAACATGTTTCAATATAAGAAAAGTAGCAGGACAAGAGGATACAGCATGAGATTAGAGAGAGGTCGATTAAGGGGTAATGTGAGGAAGTTCTTTTTCACAGAAAGGATGGTGGATGCATGGAATGGCCTACCTCAGGAAGTGGTGGATATGAATCCAGTGCAGGGCTTCAAACAGGCATGGGATAGGCATAAGGGATCAATACAGATGAGTATGAATAAATAGGCCATTGGCAAAGCAAAGGCCGATGGCACATTCATAAGGTAGAAAAAGAAATGGGCAGACTGGGTGGGCCTTGTGGTCCTTATCTGCTGTCAGCTTCTATGTTTCTATGTTTCTCACCCAATTCCATCTGTAAATAAGGTCAGATGTGTTGACCTTATGAGAATGGGGTGAGCTTTAGGCTTCAGAAGCCCAAGGTGCACCCCACATCTACTATCCTGCCTGGTTTGGGAGGATGGGGTGTTAGGGGAAACCCTAATGCCTCATTTCCCATCTTTTGTCACTTTGACCCTAATTGGAGCATTAACAAAGTTTTTTGCAACTTATTTTCTTACTTTTTGAGATAGTATAATAGTATCCTTATTTTACTGTGGGAGCACGGGGTCCTTTGTACCCTTCGCTCCCATCTCTCTATAGACGTGTATACACACACATATATATATATATATATATATATATATATATATATATATGTAGATCTGAATCTGTGGAAGCACAGGGCCCATTTATAGGACAACAGTGATCAAATTGTCAGCATAGCCACCTTATTACCCCACCTCATGTACTCGGTACAGAAAATCGGAGGGAATAAAAGAACATGATGATAGCATTATGGAGAGAGGAGAGGTAAGTGGGAATATTGGCAAGCCAGCATCTGTCCAGGAAGGTGGAACATTGTAGAAAGCCAGAACTCAAGGCAGGGGAAAGAAAGATTAACATAGAGAGAGCAGTGAAGGGTAAGAGATAGAACAATAAGGGTGAATTGGCAGATGGAATGAAAAAGGGGTCCAGTATGGCAATTATAGACTTTGAGGCAGTGCTGTAGACTACATCCAAGTAGTCAAACACATGCAAGGTCATTTTAAGGATAATCTCTTGGAAAACTGGGATTGTTTGCACTGGTTCACCCATATCGGTGCAAAAGTAATTTTGTCAACACCGATATGGGCAATGGTAATATGCCGCACGGAATTTCTGTGGCTGGCATCCTGGCTCCTGGGATGTGGAGCACCAAAGCTTCATCCCAGAAAACAGTCATGCGTTGCCCCCCACATTGCCCATAACTGAATATATAACCTCCTCCAGGGTGGGCATGCCCCATCGGGGGCAGAAATTGTGTGGCGCAAAGGGCGGCATGACCGAGGGGTGGTCTAAAATCAAGATTGCCACTGTCATCATCACCCTTATTGTGGTGCCATAATTGCGGTGACAACATTCAGTTGCCATTCCAACAGTATACATTTTGCACTATAGCCTACCAAGCTTAGTGAGAAGTTTGTGATGGATGGCATTAATGCAGGTGGAGAAGCTTAGGTTCCAGTCAAGTTATGCTTCTAAATACTTGAAGCGGGGTAATGATTCAAGCAGGTTGCCATCCAGAGTTGTGATGATAGGGATATGTTGAAGTCCTTCTCTAGTGTCAAAAGTCAGTGAGAGTTTTGGAATATTTACTGACAGCTTGGTTGAGTACAACCACGTGTTGCACCATGTCAAAGTCGTGCTGGATTGATGATCCAGCTCAGGATCTGAAGCACCAGAAGCAAATAAAACTATGTCATCTGCATACATGTGGATGTGTGAGGAGACACAGGTGGACGGGAGGTCATTTAAAAAGATGGAGAAAAGGACAGGGTCAAGGATGGAGTCCTGGGAACTCTGGACTTGATGGCATGGGATGAATAAGGCATCACCAACCAGGACCAATTGGAGCCAGCCTGAGAAGTTGGAACAGAGCCATCCAATCTCCAAGTCGGATAGGTATGCAGCTCTTAGCGTATCCAAAAGAAGAGGGTGTGCACACAGTATGGTGGCCCTTTGGTGGGTAATACAGACAGATGCACATTCCACTACATACAAAGGTATACACACACATACACCACTAGCTGGTACAGCAAACAAGTAGTCGCATTTTAATAGACATAGATGAACTCACTCACCCACAGATGCACAACACATAGATTAGTCCCCACCCACCCACATGCACACAATGCATAGATGTATCCCCACCCCACTGATACATAATTCATAGCAACCCAGCCACAGGTGAAGAAAACACACAGACACACTCACATACAGCAATACTACTACTCTACTACTACTACTACGCACACACACACACACACACACACACACACTCACTGACATATACTCTTCCATACCATACCACCTTGTTGGTGTAAGTATCATTTACCGCAGTGTGTACTCTTGGAGAGATGGTTCAGGCACCTTCAGAGCTAGCAGATTGATAGCATTATACCAACTCAAGTGTTCACTGTGTGACAGATTGTTTTTTATTTTATTTAACAATATTTGGCCAGGAAGTACACACTAAGCTAAAGTTTGTTGCTAGGTGTGCCCTGGGAGCACAGGGAAGTTATGTGACTTACTCATGGTCACACAGTATGCAAGTGGTGACTGTAAGATTCATAGAAACATAGACTTTCATGGCAGATAAGGACCACTTGGCCCACTCAGTCAGCCCATTTTCCTACCTATTGGATAAGCTGACGATCCTAGTTTTACCAATAGCCTACTTCCTCCTACCTCCCACTTGAATTGCCTTATGTCAGTCCAATGTATTTTTAAATTCCCCCACTGTTTTTGACCCCACAACCTCCTCAGGAAGGCCATTCCATGCATCCATCACCCTCTTTATTTAAAGATTTTTCCTCACATTGCCCCTGAGTCATCCCCCCTCTATCTTCAAATTGTGCACCCTTGTTCTTGCACAGCTCTTTATCTGAAAGAAGCAACCCTTTTCTTGACTTTGATGATTCCTTTGAGGCATGTGACTGTTTCTATTATGTCTCCCCTCTCCTTCCTTTCCTCGAGGGTATACATTTTAAGCTCTTTCAGTCTCTCTTTGTCTGGCTTCTGGTGCAGACCCTGCACCATTTTGATTGCCCTCCTCTGGACTGCCTCCATCCTGTCTATGCCCTTGTGGAGATGGGGTCTCCAGAACTGCATGCAGTACTCCACATGGGGTCTCACCAACTGTCTGTACAGAGGGATAACAACTTTTTGTTTTCTACTGGTGATGCCTCTCCCTGTGCATCCCAGGATCTCCACAGCACTTCTTACTGCCTTCTCACATTGCTTGCCTACCTTTAGGTCATTCATCGGACATGACTACCACCAGATCCCTTTCCTTTTCTTTTTTTTTTTTTAGTTAATATACTTTATTAAAATTTTTAGTCCATGTCCCTTTCCATTTTTGTCGTTGTAAGTACCCCCCCCCCATTGTGTACTCTTCCCTTGGGTTTTTGTTTCCTAGGTACATTACTTTGCACTTCTTTACATTTAATCTAAGCTGCAATACTTTTGACCATTCCTCCAACTTTGCCAAGTCCCTTCTCAACCTTTCTACCCCCCCTTGTGTATCAACCCTGTTGCAGATCCTTGTGTCGTCTGCAAAGTGGCATACTTTTCCTTCCAGTTCCTCCACAATGTCACCTATAAAGACATTAAAGAGGACCGGTCCCAGTACTGAACCCTGCGGTAACTCACTAGTAAACTCCCTTTCTTTGAAGTGGACTCTGTTTATTAATACCCTCTGCATCCTGTTGTCCAGCCAATTTTAACCCAGGTTACCACCCTGGGATTAACTCCCAGGCTGGCTCACTCGTTTATTAATCTTTTGTGTGGGACTATGTTAAATGCCTTGCTAAAGTCTAGGTAGGCCACGTCCACAGGCCCTCCCTGGTCTACTACTTTGGTCACCCAATCAAAGAAATTGATTAGATTTGTCTGACATGACCTTCCCGCTGTGAATCCATGCTGCCTTCGGTCCTGTACACTGCTGGCCTCTAGGTATTCAAAAATTCTTTCTTTCAGAAGTGATTCCATCATTTTCCCTATCATTCAGGTCAAACTAACAGGCCTGTAGTTTCCTGCCTCTGCCTTGCTCCCACTTTTGTGAAGGGAAATCACATCTGCCCTTCTCCAGTCCTCACATACCACACCCTTCTTCCATGATTTATTAAAAAGTGTAGTCAGTGCTGCCACTAGTTCTCCCCTTAGTTCTTTTAGAATTCTGAGGTGAATCCTATCAAGCCCCATTGCTTTGACCACCTTCAGTTTTAAGAGTTCTTTCAGGACCCTTACATCTGTGAATGGACTGCATTCGACCCCCCTATCCAGTGTGCTTCTATTATTTGGTTTTGGTACCTCTCCTCCTCTTCTTTTGTGAATACTGAGCGGAGTATTCATTCAGTATCTCTGCTTTGTCACGGTCACCCTCTGCCCACCCTCCTCCCTTTATTAAGCCTCACTATCCCTCCCTGGTCTTGCTTCACTCCCTAATGTAGCTATAGAAGGTTTTATCCCCCTTCTTGACTGAGTTGGCTATCTTTTCCTCGGTTTGGGCCTTTGCTATTCTGACTGCCTTTCCCACTTCCTTCTGCTTTAACTGGTACAGTTCTCTGTCCTGCTCCTTCTGTGTTTCCTTATACTTCCTGAAATCTATCTTTTTCTCCCTAACCTTTCCTGCCACCTCTTTTGAGAACCATAGTGTTTTTCTCCTTCATTTTGTTTTGTTTATTTGCTTCACACAAAGGCTTGTTACCTCTGTGATGGCAGCTTTGATTTTTCCCCATTGTTTCTCGGCCCCACATTCTTACCCATTTGCTAGTGCTTTTCTGAGGCACTCCCCCATTTTGCCAATGTCAGCCCCCCTAAAGTCCAATACCTTCACCTTTGTGTGACTTGACTCTACAGCTGTGTTTATCATGAACCACACTGTTTGGTGGTCGCTTGTTCCCAGATGGCTACCCACTTCTAAATCCGAGATCCTGTCTTTGTCCCCATTTGAGAGTACCAGGTCAAAGATTGCTCCCTCCCAAGTGGGTTCCAGCATTAACTGTCTGAGGCATGCTCCCTGTAGGGCATTGAGAATTACCCTGCTCTTGGATGTGGTTGCAGCAAAGGTGCTCCAGTTAACATCTGGCATATTCAGATCCCCTATCAACAATATCTTCCCCTTTTCTGCCATTCTAAGGATGCCTTCAATCATTTCCTTGTCCATTTCCTCCCCCTGAGACGGGGGTCTGTATATAACCCCCATATGGACTGTGGTGCCATTTCCTGTCTCCACAGTGACCCACAGTGCCTCCGCTCCTCCCAATTTACTGGTATCACGTCATTTCAGCGCAAGCGCATCAGCGCAGCATTTTCATCGTTTCTCAAACCGCGTAATATATGTAAGTGCATAGACAATATTAGCGAAAGCTATGTAAGCATATGTAAACATGATTATGGCGTAACTCTTCTCATTACGGACCCAGTCTCACTCTCACAAACAAGGAGTCTGCTTTCCCTCTCACAAACATTTGTAAAATTGGCAACAGTCTGTCAGGTCTCGAACTATGTAAGCGTAACTCTTCTCATTACGGACCCAGTCTCACTCTTACAAACAAGGACTCTCAATTGCACTGCTTTCCCTCTCATTTGTAAAATTTGCAAAAATGATTACGGACCCAACTCTTCGGATATGTTAAAACAAGGAGTCTGCTTTCCCTCTCACAAACATTTTTAAAATTGGTAACAATCTGCATTGTCTCACACGGGGTGTAAAATTGTTAAATTGTACTCTTACCTGTTCTGTTAAGTTCATCAGCAAAATTTAAAATCCAAAGCTTTATTAAATCACTGATAAAATCTTCTTTACCACTGTCACACATCAAGAATTGCTCCCCATGGTCTGTAACTGTGTATTCAGATGGGAGTTGTAAATCAGATAGTGTAGAGGGCTGAATTGGAGCTACTGAGGGAGACCTGTCTAGCATGCTGAGTGGTACACTTCAGATTCTGAAAAGAAGGTGGTTTTCCGCCTGTGGCTGTACAAAAGTTTTTAGTGGCACCTGCCACTACTAGATGAGTACACTCTTGAGAGCTCACAGCCCTTTCTTTCATTCTGTTAATTACTTCCCTGACTTTGGTAGAACCGACGTCAGGAACATGACTGTGCTCACCGAGAAATTTTACAGTTTCATCTGCTTCAGTGTGACACCTTGCCTTGCATCTGAACCGATTGTACTGTAGGCATTTCCAGTATGTACGACCATCGTATATTCATTCTCTCCTATAGAGGTACCCATGGTGTGCAAGTAGTTGCTGCCCTTTGGTGCTCAGTATGAAATGAAGAGGCATTGCAGCAAACAGAATGCACAACAGACGTTGTGTATTTAAGTTGATTGGAAATAGCTAATTGCATCATGTTACTACAGTAACCGGAATCAATTAGCTATTCCAAGACATACATTACTTAATTAAAAAATTGATATATGTCTGGGCGAGTAGAAAGGATTTAACCCTTTTGTATGCAGCAGCCATTGAGGAAGAAAAGAAAGGGGTGGCCATGACTAAGCATTATAAGGTGTCGCACCGCACTCCGTATTTGAGAGTATCACCAAAAATCAGCACATGGGATGTCACATTTGCTCTGCAGTGCCTGGAACATATCCACAGCAAATCTGCCCCCAACCATTAAATCTCGAAGAGTTAAGATCCCGCTACATTGTTATCCACCTTAATTTCTAGATTGTCCCAGAGGGTTTGGGGTTGGTCCCCAGCCACTTGTGCATTTTAAACCAGCAAAGGATAGAAGGTGATATTGTGGGGTGGGTCTTGAGTTCTTTGGGAAGAGATGAGTAATGTACCTGCTCAACCATTATTTTATCAACAGCGAGTGTTTTTTGCGCTATTCGTAACCACGCTGTAAAGGCAATACACTGACAATTTATACGCTAAAGAAACCATGCTAATATTTACCGAACGGATTTTGTTTGCACGTAAAAGACGTGGAACCCTATTTACCCTTTAGTTCCATTGCTTTAATTCCTTCCCTTACATAGAGAGCTACTACTCCTCCTCCTCCTCTTTTACCCTCCCTGTCCCTCCTGAAGATTGTGTACCCTGGAATGTTGATATCCCAGTCATGGCTCTCTGTGTACCATGTTTCTGTCACTGCCACAATATCCAGGTGTCCCTCTTTCATCAAGGCCACTAGTTCAGGGAACTAGTTACCCAGAATCAGTTCTCCATGTTTCCAGCTCATGATCTTAACCACTACACTATACCACCTCCCTGTGGAAGCAACTTGACTCAAATACTGAATGAGCTGTAGTTTCATTCATCAAATCTTTATCCCAGGGCCACATTCTCCATCATAGAAGTGGGTTGCAGTGTATGGAGATGCACTGGGCTCCCCATATTGCCACCTACCAAAATGGCTATGCACAAACTGGAGCTGCTATCTGTAGTAGGTGTATTGTCCCCCTGCAGCAGTGGTGCAGCATTCAATTGTGCAGACTGGTGCTCCTGATGTTAGTGGTCACACATAGGCTATGTAACCACTGGTATGCTGGAAGTGTGGCTGCCACAACATTCAGCCCATGACACAGCAACAGGTGCAGGGTGCCACGCCATGGCCCATCTCTCAGGTACACAATGCCACAGCAAAAGTGCCACCCCATCACATACCCTAAGGTCCACTGTGGGCAGAGTAGTATTCTATTTATTGCATCCCGTGCTGGTTGCTGGTCTTCCCTAGTGGTCTGGTGGTCCTATACAAGCAAGTTTTGGTCATCTTTGTCTCTTGGTTTCCAGTGGATCTCCCTCCCTAACCCTATCTCTGCACCATATTGTTTTCTGCAAGCTCTGTGCACCCACTAAGCCCCCCCATTGCATGGTTCGGCTGGTATGGATGTGACTCCATCTAGAACTACTTTCAGAAGCTCTACCTGACCAGGCTTACAGCATGTAAAGATGGGTTAGGGAGCCAATGTGCATAGCAGTGCATCTCCATGCACACCAGGGCCTCTATTATCGAGGGCTCCCCCACCCATTTCTCTGTGCTAGCACACTGACCTGTGTACACTAAGGCAGGAAAGCATTTCCTTGTGCCCCCTTTGTGTATGCACAAAGGGTGAAAAGTACAGTAGAACTGTGCCACAAAGTAGTTTGAGCACAAAACTGTACCGAGAACAGGGCTAATATTTTTTTTTTATCTCAGCATTGTTGCTCATCAGTAGGGTCTGCATCTGCACTGCTTGTAATGTGTGCACTGCTAGATGGCTTTTACATTTTCTGTCTGATTCAAAAGCTGCAGCCATGGTTGTGAAAGCACAACGCCAGTTAACTGATAATAAAATCCGGTAATAAAATTATATTAAATGTGCATTTGTAAAATGGAAATGCAGACGGGTAAAGAACTTAACAAAAAAAAAAAACCTGCAGCCAATTGTAGTCATTATTTTCTAGTTTATGTATTTAACCATAAAGTGACTCAGTTGTGCAGGATAAATGGCATTATGTCTATTTCACATTTTTACATATGGCTACACTGCAGCATGCTGTACACATATCGAGCCATTTTCAGTTTTGATAAATAAACTGGAAGACACCAGGGGAACTTTGTATACCAGTGAACACATCAGATACTTGCAGAACATCCATGAAATGAAATGCTAGGCACACAGACCCTTTTCTAAAAATGCGACCAGTACTGGGGAAATAAAGAAGCAGCAGCCAATGGGTTTGCAATAACCACCCATAATACTACTTTATTTATACCCCGAGCTGTGCCATCAATTGCAAGAATCCCCAGTCATAATGGTAACTGGTAGGGATCTGCTGAGCAGAGATGGGGCTTGATCTAGTAAAGTTTGGATTCAGGCCACTGAGCTGACAAGAAACAAGAGAAACTTCCTTCCTTCCTTGATTAAAGGGACTCCAGTAAATAACAGGGAATGCGTGTTATAAGTGGTTAGTACCTGGGTATGAAGCCGGCCTGGTGGCATTGAGGGTTGAGGTGCTAAATGCCATGCCTCACACCACGCCAGTGACCAGGGTTTGGGAATGAGCTCAGGTCATCAGGGGTCGGCAGGGGAGGGATAGGATTGAGAAACCGGAGGACAGCTGTCCTCTCCCTGGGGTGGGTTGTGGGAATCCACAGTGCAGTACAGACCTCCAGTGGAGACTGGAGGTACTACTTGTGCCTGGTACATAAGGGGAGGAGCATGGTGGATGCCCATGGCACATCCATGCTCTTGGGACAACCTAAAAAGAAGAAAACCCCAGGTCAAGGATCTGCAAAGACGCCTCCAGTCTCAGCCTCACTCCCAACATCAGGCTCACTTTCCAGAGGGTCTGCCCAGTGCATTTGATTGTAGATAGAGTGCCAGGTTGGACGGTCCCACCTCAGGGGGCTCAGAGCTGGGGGATCCACTGGGTGGAGTTGGACTGGATTGTCAAGCTTCAGACCGGGAGTTAGAGCCTTGGCTGGCAAGGTAGCTGGAGAGAATTCCCCAGTTCCTGGTGAGAAATTAAGTCTACAAAAAAAAAGTTCCTGGGTATGAAAAGGGTCAATTCAAAAAGGGGGCAATCTGAGTGTCATGGGAGATTTCCAAAACACAACCCCCCACTGTGGTCACAGTTGCTGAGTAAACACAGGGTGCCCACACAGTCCTCCATCTTTTGGGCATATGGAGCAGCATGGGCACTTGGTAGGAGGAGGTTTCTCATCTCTTCCCTTTCTTTTTGTGCAACCACTGCTGTTCTGTTGCTCACCCCATGCACAAGTACCTACACAGAGCAATGGACAGCAGCAGCCGTGGGAACTACTGGCACCAAGTCGACTACTGCACCCTTCTCCTTTGGTGTCAGGAGTTTTAAGTCTGCAAAACATCAAGTTCCTCCAGAAATGCATATCCCTCATGGACTCGAACCCCTTGCCAGGGAAGGGAGCTGTCTGGAGCACTACTGCCTGACTGTAGAATCAGGACATGCCAGAACCAGCTCCTGCTGGGTGCAAGAGCTGATGAATGGGGCAGCAAACCTGACAGCAGTGGAACCCCCGAGTTGGCAACAAGCAGCTACACTAGGTTACCTTTCCAACCAGTTTTCCAAGGGGCTCCAGGACCCAGACAGGAGAAACTGGTGATGACATGCCTCCTGTCCATAATATGAGGAACTCCAGCACCAAAACCACAATACTCACCCAGCTGTAGCTGATAAAATCTTCTTTTTCTTGAAAGCATCAGAAGACTGATCACTTTTATCAAGTGAACCCAATGCAAGTTCCACAGCTCCTGTCAGAGAGCTTGAAGATCACAAGATGGGGAATTATTTGTGGTTCTAGGTCAGTGAGACTGTTCTGCAGAATAAACAACCAATGCTGTTGTCAGTCTTGAACTAATGACATGCAACAACCTTTACTAAGTGGGTTGTCCAGGTTCGAGAACCATCTAATTAAAATACCAGGGACAGTGATCAGAGTGTAGGGGAGTGCCACTAGACATCAGGGAAATGAAGAATGGCAATAGGTGGATGGAGGGTGCCACTAGACACCAGGGAATAGCAAACAAATAAGTAGGAGAGTGATCAGAGGGTGGGGCGTGCCATTGGACACCAGGGAGGAAAAAGAAAACTAACAGGATGGTGATTGGCAGGTGGTGGGGTTGCCATTAGACAAAACAAATAAATTAATGGTGGACAACCATCCGTGGGTGGGGAGGGGTACCACTAGCCACCAGGGACAGTGATGGAGAGTGGGGGAAGGGGGGCACCAAACACCAGGGAAACAGTGGATGACAATTCACACTGCAGCCAGCAGCATGAGTTCAGCTGCTGCTGCAGAAATAAAGAAAGTCAATGGTTTTCATACAGAGAACACAGGGAAAATGCCCCTCTCACTAAGCTGGGCATCCGGGGTTTTGGATGCCCAGACAAACTATTTCTGGCTCTAATTTTGAAAAACAGACATCAGCATTTAGCTAAACAGGGCCCATTTCGCTAGGTTCTGGTGTTTGATTTTTAAAATTGCAAGTTTTATGTATTTTCCATGCTTTTTAGATAGTGGAGAAAAAAAAACAAGATGGTGGCTCATGAAAAAGGAATTTTTCCTCATGAAAAGGGAATGGATCACACAAGAAAGAATTCTTTTTCATGATATCAATCCTTTGTTGAACTTTCTCCCTCTATCCTGGAAATTGATCTTCCCACTGAAAACAATGAGAACATAAAAATTGAATCACTTTGCAACAAATTAATATTTTTTTACCAAACAAAGGCATGGCAGTTCTATTAACCAAGCTGTATTTACCATAAAAAATCACACCAAAATTCCACACCATCTGGAAGCAAGGCGATGAGGAAAAAAATGCAAAAAATGGCGACTTTCTGACTTCCTAAATTTCTCAGTTCTTTTCAAATAAGTATTTACTGGTCTGTGTAAATCAAGTGAATGCTATTCTTTGTCTTTTGGATTTGAAGGTTTTTGATAAAATGAAGGAAAGAACACCTTTTGGTTCACAAGGAAGGCCATAGGAGCCTTGGGATCAAAGAAGGAACTATTCCTCTGACTACCTTGTCCTTGAGCATAGGATAAGCTTGAGAAAGGGCTTGTAGTTCACCAGTCCATCTGGACAAACAAATCATAATAAAAAAAGTAGACCAAATGTGATAGAATATTGCATGGGATAGAAGACAGAGGCTCAAAAGGTGGTTTACAGAGAGCTTGCAAAATTATTTTATGATCTCAAGGTAGAACTATAGAGCAAAAAGACAGTCTGAAATAGTTAACCACTTTGAGGAAATGAGTGATGTTAGCATTAGTCCCTAAGGATGAAAGCAGCACTGGACGCAGAATGAATATGATAACTGAGTCCTGATTTCTCAGAGTGCTTATTATGGCTAACCCTTGTCTAGCACAGGCTACAAGATATCTGATATCTAAGGTATTGTTACCCTGATACTGCAGGTCATATCCCTTGGTTTAAGGTCCAATCCATGAAAAAGTCCCATACCCTTATAAAAGCGGATGAAGAAGATGAATTCCTAAAGGGCATCAGTACAACCCCGGCCTAGATGAAGAACACTTGTTTTGGAAGTCTCCTCCTGTCAGGAGCCAGGCTACTAGCTTTAGTGCTCCTGGGCATGCATGTAAAACTCAACCCTGGTCTAACAGATCCCTTCAACAAGAGAGATGGAATGGAACCTGAACAGCCTGATTTATTTGACCCGAGAACCAAGTCCTTTTTTTTCTGCCACACCAGCGTTATCAGAAGAAAATCTCCTATTAACTGCTGATTCTTCTGACGTCCCCCTGGAATAAGAAAAGTGTAGAAAACAGGCTGTTTTGATGTGCAACCTCTAGGATAGGGAATCCATCACTTCTGACATCAGGTACTGGCACTGGTTGAAGTATCTGTGTACTTGAGCATTTGTTTAATGCAAATAGATCTGGGGCAATCCATATGTCATGCACAGCATGTGAAACACTTCCAGATTTAAGGACCTCTCCTTGGATGGACTATCTTGTGGCTTACCAAATCCACCTAAACACTCAGGTCTCCTACTGGATGAAAATCATTGATTGTCAGAAGATTTCATTCTGCCCACTAGAGAACCTTTTGTGCTTCAGTTAGCATGCTTTCACTTTTTGTGCCCCCTTGATTGTTTATGTGCATAATAGTCCTTGTGTTGTCCAAGCATGTCCTCACAGCCTGAGACCAAACATGCTCCTGAAAGTGTGGCAGTTCTAGAAACACTACCCACATCTCTAAAACATTTATCTGCAGGCTCTACTTTTCAGAATTTCAAGTACCCTGTACTGGAATTTGGTCAAGCACAGCTCCTCAGGCTGGAACACACTGGCATTTGTGGTGAGAAACATCTCTGGTGGGAAAACTAGGGGAGATCACCATAATAGATTCTCTGGATCTTCCCACCAGGATAGGTATTGGTGAACTGGCACAGGAAGCCAATTTGGAGTGTGTTAGTTCTCTAATGTTGGAGATCAAACTGGCAACAGACATGTCTGAAGTGGCCCCATATAAAGCTTCACAAAGGGTACTAACTCTTTTGTTGCTATCCTAAAGCCTAACATTTGAAGAATCTTGTGCGCAGGCATAACTTTCTTTTTTTTTAAATTAAGTAACTTTTATTGACATATTTAAAACATATTTAAAAATGTGAACATACTATACATGCCCAGGCTTGGTCTATTCAAGCATCTGCTAAAACAACATCTGATTGCACTCAGCAGCAGTGATTGCCCTGTATAACCATCCTATGAATACTGCACTTCACCTCTCTGACACTAGAACTATCGTGCCCTCTTAACTGTCTGTCCCTCCCACTTTCTTTCCATTCTCTATCCCATTCCACCCCCTCCTGCCACTGTCTACCCCTTATCTCTGCCTCCACCACCATGTTTTTCCTTCTCTGTCTCTCCTCCTCCTATTATGACCTCTCCCTGTCACCGCACCACCCCTGCACACATCTTTCTCCTTTATTCCCTAGCTGGTGCCATACAATTGTACCTCTGCAGACAGCTGTACCTTCTTGCACCTCCCACTTACTCGCCCATAAGTTTAAAGTCTCAAGGATGACACTGTTGTCACTTCTACCTTGCCCCATCTCACGTATTTTGTGGCATTAGTGACTGTTTCCATTTACTTTGCTCTGACAAGGGCATCTGATTGTCCACACTCTCCGGCCCTTGGTCCCCTAGGTACTCACCAATTGAATCAATTGCAGCAATGCCATTGCCTAGAATGTTTACTTTATATTGCTTGCTATGTGATACTTGTGACTGTTTCCAATCTCCTCTGCCTGACAAGGCCATTCTATTGACTGATCCTTTTAACCCTTTAGACCATTGAATCACACGTATGGTTCCATCTATGGCACCTGTGGGTCATATCTTCACTAAAATGTCTCTTACATTATCAACCTTTGTAACTGTAACATGTAAGCATAGTAGATATGTTAATTAGTTCACTGTTTGTATTGTACTGTTCAGTCTGATGTGAAATCTCTGTAAAAGAACATCTGATTCATAGGTATTATAATCTGAGAATTTAATAAAGTAAAATAAAATAAAAAATAAAACCAACAACATCAGCATAAGAGAAGCCAGCATTATTACTTGCAGAAAAATATAGATAGGTGAGTACATAACCAGGTTATTAATATGTTTAAGTACTCAGAAATAGGAATAAAATCAATCATACATCAAGATAGAGAGAAATGCAAAATATACCATGCCATGACGCTCTGTTATGTACATCTGAAATATTTTAAAGGTCTCTAAGGTTTTATGGAAACATGTTCTACATCTGCACCTTTTCTGTATTTTTTAATTCGGTTGATAACTACCCTGTTAGCTTTTCGTATAATTCATTTGGTTTCTGACTATGCTGTGCTTGTCCTAATCTAGCCTATTTGTGATGAGTACTGTTGTATATGTTAACATTGATATTTAAGATATATCAGTGAGTTAAAAGGTTCATAGAATGTCTCTCAAGCCCGAACCCTTTGTTTTAGCTTTGTTGTTGTTGTTGTTATTTGTATATCTTTAAAAAAGCTAATGAAGTTATAATTATAAAAACAAAAACAAGTGCACAACATACATTCCAAATCATACATAGCACTAACAGTCCAATAACAACAATAACAGTTTATCCAGTACCAAGTGGGGTCCGGAACAATAGAAACTATAAACACTAAAACCCCACCCAGTAAATGTGAAACAAAAAATAAACAAACAGCAAATGATCAACAATACACAAAAAACAATTAACAACCACTAACTTAAACAATATTGGAAGAGCCAGGAGAAAAATAGGATGAGAAAGGCAGAAGAGAGGGAGCAAAGGAGACAAGGCTGGAATTTCCCATCATGAGACAAACACTGTGGTTCTCTATCTACACTAGACCAATATCAGTTATACAAATCAAAAAAAGGAGAACTAGAAAAAACATAGAGAAATAAAAATTATAGTGACGGGCTACCCTCAAACCATCCCCTATTTACTGTAACTGAAGAAGGGTGTGAAAAGCTTTCCAACGAGAATGATGAGTCCTCTCGGAGTACCAAATATGAGAAAGAGTACTCTCCATATGCAAAGCATCAAACATAGCCACCAGCCATTCATTATATGTAGATGGGGATTCATCAAGTCAATGTCATGACTCGTGGTCCTCCAACTCAGCAAAAAATTATGACCAAAAAGAAAGGTGAAGGTCCAATTTAGCAGTAGCCTGAAAACGGAGTCTCCTATAAAGATGGGAGATAACATGACTGGCATCTCTTCAAAGTTCATCCCAGACTTCTTTGGTAGAAAAGGACCAAGGAGGCGGACCATAAACTTTATAAATGACATGGCACAGTTGCATAAAAGGAAAAACAGCTTTGTTAGGTAATACAAAAGTAGTTTAAAAACATTAAAAGGTAAAAAGCAACCATTCTGAATAAAGGAATAAAGGGTGCCCAACTCAGTTCAGGATAAAAAGGCATTCCCAATTGGTAAAGATCCAATGTGAAAATTAAAGTTGTGATGGATCAATTGAGACCAGTCCAAAAAGAGGTTGGTACCTAAAAATTTGTGTAGCTGACCACATGCCTTAATTGATGTTCCAAGTGGGGAGTCATGTAGTAAGGCGGGAAGTTGTTGATATGTACGCCTCATAAGGGATCCTAGATGCAGCTGGTGTAATTTAGCCAAGACTATTTCTATGGTTTATAGGCCAGTAATTGAACCTCTGAAGCAGCCAGATCACAGACCTGTGTCCACCATAGAAAATGGGTGGCATGTCCAGTTAGGTAGTAAAGATAAAAATCTGGCAAGCTTAACCCCACCCCCATTTCTTTGCCTGGCACAGGTTTTGCGTATGCCCTCCGGGAACATTTACCTGCCCATAAAAAATTGGATAGCAAAGCATGCAGGGAGAGAAACCATCACTTCGGTAGAAAAACTCCGGTCATAATGAGAGGGTATAGAAGGTGGGGAAGCATGTTCATTTTAATGACATTAATACAGGCCCAAAGTGTTAATGGGGGTTTATGCCAATGAGCCAGGTCTTGTTTCAAAGTAGATAACAGGCCCGCAAGGTTATGCTTGATCATAGCCCGAGTGGTTCTAAAAACCTTAATACTTGGATAGTCAAACACATTGGGTACCCAAGAATCCCTCCCCCCCAATTCATAACCTCAGCATGGAAAGTATAAGAGTTTAGGGGCGTAAAAACTGTTTTGCCTAAATTTAATGTATAACCTAAAATAACACTAAATGTACTTACAACTTTGAAAACTGAAGGCAGGGAAACAGCAAGGAATTGCAGATGTAATAAAATATCATTCACATATGTCATAATAGCATAAGCCTGCCCCCCCAATCTGAATCCCATGGATATGTGAGTGTCTTTTAATGCAGTGTGTGAGGGGTTCTAAATACAAATTAAATAGTAAAGAGAAGAGGGAACAACCTTGACTAGTACTTTTTTCCCTGAAAGAAAGAAGGGGAAAGAAAACCATTATGGGCAGAAGGCTGGGAATATAAAAGATTCACCCATAATATAAACTCCAAAGGAAATCCAAAATGCATCAACACTTCAAATAAGAATCCCCAAGAAACCCTATCAAAGGCTTTTTCTGTGTCAATGGACACCAGAACCGCGGGAGTTTCGGAGTCCCTCGACACAGAAATAAAGTGAGTTAATCTACATAGATGGTCCCTAGAATGTCGACCAGGCAAGAACCCCATCTGTTGAGGGCCTATCAGGCCTTGGCAAACCAGAAGGAGCCTCTGAGCTAGGATTTTAGCCATGATCTTTATATCAGTATTTAATAGGGATATAGGTCTGTAATTTTCACTAGCTCAGGTTTCTTTCCTGGCTTGGGTAAAAGAGTAACAAAAGCCTCCCAAAAGAATAGAGGAAGTCTACCCATGTCATAGGCTTCCTTAAAAAAGAAGACCAAATGGGGTACCAAAAGGTCTTTAAAGGCTTTATAAAAATTAATGGAAAGCCCATCCGAGCCGTGGGCTTTATCTAACGGTAGGGCTCGAATGGCACAGTCTACCACCTATGGGGAGAGCGGCCATTTAAGAAGCTCTTCCTACTCTTCAGTGAGTTGGGGAAGAGAAGCCAACTGCAAAAAATAATGTATTGCCTACAGGGAAGCAGGAGCGTCCCTGGACTAAAGCTCAGAGTAAAAGAAAGGGAAACAGCTGGCTACGTCTTTTGGATCTGTCACACAATGGTAGTCCAGGGACTGCCAAATTACCAAGATAGCCCATGCTGCATTTTGCTGCCTTAACCAGAGTGTTAAAAGTTTCTGAGCCTTCACCCCTTGGTCAACATACCGCATCCTGGATAGGAAAATAGCCCACTCTACACCCTCCCGCAGTAATTCTGCGTATTTCTCTCTAGCCACAACTAAAGACTGCCAGTCGGATTCTGGAGAGGAGACAGAAATGGTCCATTCCTGTTGCCTGATTTCAATGAGGAGCAGAGTACTACAGTAGTTTGCAAACACTCACTCTTACGAACTGAGGATTACCTAATTAATTCCCTCCTAATTGCTACCTTATAGGCAGCCCAAACCATAGAAAATTGCTCCACAGAGACCAGATTATGTTGAAAAAATGAGTCAGTATAGTTCAGTACCAGCTTTAAAATTCTAGGATCTTTTAGTAAGGAGTTATTAATTCTCCAGACCATGTCTTGAGAAGAGGAAGAGACAGGCACAATAAACAAAGCTACAAGGGCATGACCCGAGACTGCCTGAGCCTCAATAGTACAGGAGGAAATACTATTGAGTAGCAAATGTGAAATCAGAAAGTAATCCAGGTGCAAAAAAAGGCAAATGGGGGGGGGTGAATAAAATGTATATTGTTTCTGGAAGGGATGCAGCACCCTCCAAGAATCGACCAATCCCATAATGTGAGTAAGCTCGGAGATTGCCCTCTGAGCGGGTGTCAGACCCAGATGCCATGGGGGAGATCTGTCCAAGTGAGAGTTCTGGACTAGGTTCCAGTCTCCCTCCAGAATACACAAATGGCCAGCCATAGAGTTAAAAAGAGTTAACAGGTTAGTAAAAAGCGAGGTAATCAGCATTGGGGCCATAAATTGAAGCCAAAAGTAATAGGACAGCCCCTCAGAGAGTCCTGCAGGATCAGATATCTGCACTCCGGGTCTGAATACTCATGCGAGAGTTGAAAGGCAACATTCCTAGCAAAAAGGATGGCAACCTGAGCCTGACGTTTGCCAGAGCCAGCTGCATAAGCCTGACCCACCCAAGACTGTCTCCATATGGAGGAGTCCTGTAGCCTGGTATGGGTCTCCTGAAGGAATATAATGTGGGCACCCAATAACCGCATGTGCCTAAGGACTATGTGCCTCTTTTTTGGTGTTTGGGCACCCTTAACATTCCAACTAACCAATTTATAAGAGGACATAAGCAAATTTAGTGATGCCATTAAACTTACAAACCGAGGACAACAAAAAGTTGCCAAAGTAGGACTTCCAGTAATACTTCATCGTGTAATAGATACATCAAGTGAGAAACACCAATCCTGCTGGTGAACAGGACTGATAAAAACAACAAAAATATAATGTAAACCATGTTATAATTGGTCTGGCATAACTGAATAAAAGGAATACCTATGAAATCTAGAAACTCAGTATCCTGAACCCTACAAGACCAAGTTCAGGATACTGAATCTCAAAATCCTCACAAGAGGTAGGGTAGCAGTTCATCACATCTGCTACCTTATTCCTGTCAGAATTGGCTTTCGTCCTTTCGGGCATGTGGGTGTCGGGAGACTGTACTTGGTCCCATGAGTTTTGGGGTTCTGAGTTTCAGCCTCTTAAATGTATACCGAATAGAAAGTTGTATCTGGAAAAAGACAGATAGAAAGGCAAACAACTGTAAGGTCTCTTTGCTATAAAATCAAGGAACAACACCATTAACTCTAAATCTTAAAGCTGTATACAAAAATCCCCCCCACCCCGAAAGGGAGGAAGTCCTCAGTCCACAAGGACTAAGCAACATAAGGTTAACCATTAACAATTATTCAGTCACAGTCTGTGTGCACAATTGGCTCCCTGAAAAAAAACAGGGGACTGGGCTGGCCGTCAGAACACACTGGAAACAAATCGGTCCATGACACATGCATCCAAGACTGGCTAGATCAAGCTACTGGCACAATATAGATGCTACAATGACAACTTAAAAATAACATGGAAGAAGAAGAAAAAAAAGGTGGGGAGAGAGAGAGTGTGTCTTCTCCAAGGGAATGTGTAATATCAGGACCTCTCTCTGAAGCTCCGAATCAGAACTTGGAGAAGAACTAGATAGTCAAGTCATGCTCCAGATGCACATAATAAAAATAAAATGGAACCATATTAAACCAACTCAGGATGGATAACAGAAAAAACTCCAGAGTTCTACTGTAGTAGAAGAAGAGGGAGAAAGAAAACAGAAAAACTGCTAGAGTGAGTGAGAAGCTATAGAATAGGTGCATGACAGAGAAGCAACAAATTAGCTATGTAGAAAGAGTACATAAAGACAGATATTGTGCATGTGAGGACTAAAGGGCACATGAAATTGGCTCCGAGACTTTGTTAAGATATAACAAGCATTTGCCAAAGCTGAGAGTTTGCCGTTGGTATTGCTCTTGTACATGCCTCCCATATGTTTCTCTGTATATTCCTCTGTTTTGCATTTTAAGGGTGGGCGTGTTACAGTTGGAAACCCTAATGCCCTGGGTGTCTGTTGGTATTTTTGCTCCAAATTTTCAACATGGGCTTTTTGGGACACCACCTCATGAACAGTGCCAGTATAAATTTGTTACTCAATCCCAAAAGGTGATTTTGCACAGCAAGTGTGTCATTCTGCCCCACAGGTGCAAAAACAAATTTCAGGCAGGATGTGAAAAATGAAAGCTGTGCTGTTCATGATAAGGTGTGAAGAAATGGCTATGTTGAAAATCTGGAGTGAAAATCTGAAAAAGTGGCAAAGTTACAAGTATACGTAGAAACTGCACAATGCACGCTCATAACGTGGTCATTTTTGGAATGTTTTCACCAAATCTTCAACAAGGCCTTTTTGGGACTTCCCCCCTCACTCATGAACAGTGGCACTGGAATTTTGTTAATCCATCCTGAAAGTTGATTTCGCACAGTGAAGTCGCCATGCTGTGCCACAGGTGAAAAAACACATTTTGAGAAGGACACAAAAAATGACAGTTATATTGTTCATGTTGGAAACTTGGAGTAAAAATATTAAAAATTGATGACGTTACTGTCGTGCATAGAGCCTATGCAATGGACTCTCATAACACATTTTTGGGAGTTGTTTCACCAAATTTGCAACAAGGGTTTTATGGGACCCCACCTAATGAACAGTGGCACTGTAGCTTCATTAATTGGTCCCGAAAGGTGACTTTGCACAGTGACCATGAAATCACCTTTCAGGACCAAGAAACAAAATGACAGTGACTGTGTTCATAAGGTGGGGTCCCAAGAACCCCATGTTGAAAATTTGGGACCAAAACCCCCCAAAATGGCTAATCTATCACTGTCTAAGAAACCTTTTTAATTTATTAGGTGCTACAGAAAAATCAGGAGAGAAAGAAAACACCTCCCACTCTAGTAGCAGTGCTCAAAACCACACATTTCTGTTTTTTCTGCTGCTGTTCTGTCCCTCTACAAGCACAGATAGTGCTCAAAACCACAGTTCAGCTGAAGATGAAAGCAATATGGCACTCCATTCATTTCCAAGTAGTATTTAAAGATGATGAATGAACTGCACATTTTGGCTGCCTAATTTAGTGTAATTGTATTAAAACGAGCACTTACTTCATAATAAGTAATATCTTAGCAAGATTTAGCCACATCACCTGGTTTTCATGGCATTAACAGCAGCAGCTACTTCTGTCATATTCCCATGCCCTATAAGATATCATGAACAGTGCTTGTTTAAATACAATAACAGACCCACAGTAAATATAATCCATGCCAGTACCGATAACTGGTAAATTAGGCAACCAAAATGTGTAGTTAATGCATCATTATCTTTAGCTGCTTATTGGAAATGTATTACCAGAGTAGCTTAACTTAAATCTGGGTGTGCAGTGCACAATCCTTGACCAAGTTCTATATCACTCTGATTCTGAGATCATATTCTTACAACCTCCACTTGCATACTGTGCGACTCTAAGCAAGTCACTTAACCACTCAGTGCTCCCAGATCACCCCTGGAAACAAGTACTTGTGCCTATTGGGCCTTACCCAGTTACAAAAAAACAAAAAAATATGAAGCACCAGGATCTATGCTGTGGTGCTCAATCACAGGAGAACAAACAGTGTAGCAAAAAATGAATGTAAGCACCCACAGTTGTCAGGAAGCACCAGGACTCCGAAATATAATCACTCACACCAAACAGACCCCATGCTATGGTGGAAAAGCTTCTCTGTTTCTGCCATAGCATGGGGTCTATTTGTTGTGAATGATTATATGCACTTTACAATAAGAAGGACTTTTGATTTAATTCTGGAGTCCTGGTGTTTCCTGATAGCTGTGGGTGCTTACCTTCATTTTTTGCTGCACTGCTTACCCATCACCTATGCCAATGGAGCCCAATGACAATGGTTACCTAACCTAGTCAAATCATACATTTAATTTAACAGTTCTCCCACCACTGCTGCACACTTACAATATTAAAACCCTCCAAAATAATGACCACCCCATGCCAACGGAACAGAAGGACCAGGTTCACCTATAATTAAATGCATGATGACTAGGTAATCATCTAATCCCACCACCGCCAAACACTTAAAATAATAAACCCCCTCAAAAGTACCTGGTTTTGCTGTGCTTGGCTGAAGAAGGCCTGTCTCCTCAGAATATCTCTTCACTGTCTCTGGATTGGAATTGTTAGACTAGGGGAAGGGAACTGAACTGGTGCTGGACTCTGAAGTGGCAGGCAGGCAGCAGATGAAAAGGAATGCAACAGATGGGAGAGAGACCTGTCGGATGTAGGTGGTGATTTGAAAAAAGCCGGTCAAATTTAAATTAAGAACTCACTTCTGTCTCTCAGCAGCCCCAAGAAGTTCAGACTCCATGGACCAAGCACAGACCACCGGACAGCACCCAGCATGGAAAGAGAGGATGGTTTAGTCAGTCTCAGTGAGGGTTGAGACTAGAGACAGTGCCCAGTCCAGACCCAGTTATTTAGCCTAGTAGCAGACTCAGTAAGCAGCAGTCGGACTCGGCACCTCATGCTCAGAAAAGCGGTGGCTTGTGAATGCGGTGGCACTTTACAGTCTGTCTGTTGCTGAAGGCTGAGGCTCCCTTTGCTTGGCTGGCTGGCTCAGTATGTCTTCTCGTCCACTCCACTCATGCTCCATCCGGTAGGAAGGCACTGCAGCAGACAGGGCAATAAGGCAGTCTCCTTCTCGCGTCTCCTCTTTGACTGGCTGGTCCGGGACTGGCCAGTGTATGGCAGAAATCCCCCTAGATTTTTTTTTGGTGGTTCCTCACACTCTCTCACTGCAGGCAGGCAGGCAGCTGCTCACTCTAGGATCCGGCAGATGAAATTCCCACTCCAAAGACTCATCTCTCTCGGACTCTCACTTCCTTGCCTTGCCCAGTTGAAAGCTTCCAAGTCAACTCCAGCAGCATGCTTCCTTCTTTCCACTCTGACTGTTCAGCCTTCAAAAGAAGCTCCAGATGAAGTTCCTCACTCTCCACAGACTTGTTGCCTGCCTGCACAGGGGATGCACGCTGTCTGTCGCTGGTGGTACCTGGACCTCAAGTTCTCTGGCGTAGAGATTGCTGCCTTCTCCCTGTTTTTCTCTCTCTTCATCTTCTCCGGCCCATTTTACACGTTACAGGCAGTGCTGGCACTTTCGGGTGTGCAATACTCCCAACCTGTATGGAGCTTAGGCTGTGGTCTGCTCCACATGAGTGGGAAAAACTTTAACTTGGCAGAGGGCGCGACGTCAAGACAAAAACAGCTCTTTGCTCTGCGGTAACCTGCAGATGTAAGGAAAAAGCCGGCTCCTGATTGGTGCGGCTTTTTATTTTCAAGTGCAGACCACTGCAGGCAAAACAGCATCAGAACCCACCTGGCTGAGGATTGGTGTGATACTGTCGAGCCCCATGCAGAGCACTCTGCATTGGACAGACAGTGTCACACCCCTCAAAGCCTACTCTCCCAAGGAGTTCGACACACATGTGTGAACTCATAAAAGGGTGCATTCTAATACAAAAAAAAAAACTATTAAGAGGTAACAAATAAAATAAAAATCAATGCAGCCTAGTAAAGCAGTCACAAAACCACACCATGGCAGCTCCTTGCTGGACTAATAACACCATCAAATGCAGAAATGGCTCTTATAGTCTCAGAAAACCGGAGCCAGTCTTGAATAAGTAGAAAATCAAATGGCAGGATTAAAAAAGCTGTCTGGGAAATAACCTTAAGCCAGATGACAAGGTCCCCAGATGCAGGTTAAAATCAGAATAGTTGCACAAACAATACCATCGGGGAAAACATGACTAATGCTTAGAAGACAGTTGGAGGCAGGGGATGAGCTGAGGAAGTCCTTTTTGAGCCGCAGCTGTTGACTGAAACTCTGTGGTGGCACCTGGAGTGTAAACTATTAGATGAGCTGAATAAAGCATTCTAAAAAATACCTTAGCAGCATGTAGGGCCTGTTTGACATTCCTGTAGGCCATCTGCCAGCCCCATACTTGTGAAGTGACATCCCAAAAAATATGATAAGGATAATTATTCCAAATAATGGGCCCCTCTCTCTAGCTTTCCTCTGAATGTAAAGCTCCTGTTGGAAATCCAGGTATTTAATAATAATAGCCCTTGGTTTGCCATTGGGAGGGGGAAAGAGCTTAACAGAGCAGTGTGCCTGCTTGATGTAGTGTTGGTCATCCGGGGGGGGGGGGGGACTAGCAATCTCCACCAGCAGCTCTTGTATTAATTTTAACATATTGTGCCCTCAGCTCTTTCAGGGATCCTGACAAACACCAAGTTATTCCTGCGGCTATGATTTTCTTGATCTTTGATTCTTTCTTCAAGTCACTCCACTTTTCACTGCAACTCCACAATCTCCTTCTCTTCCCAGCTTCGAGAATCTTCCAAAGAAGAAATCCAAGTCTCCACATCTCTGAAACAGCAAGCGAGTTGTTTAAGAGAAGGCTCAAAGGCCTGGTTTTCATCGGCTACCTCGGTAAGTGTGATTTTAATAGAGGCTAGCTCAGCAAAAAATAAATCAAGCTCTTCATGTAACCTGATCGATTCAGACTCATCGGGACAATCAGACTTGGACCTACACTTGACTGGGGGAGGTCGAGACAGGAGTTATTGCAACGACTGGGAAGATTCAGCCATCTCCATATGCACCTTGTCTGTTTCAGCAGCCATGGACTCTGAGACACACCTGGTAACTGTAACAGATAATTGACACTGAGTGGATGAAAAAAATGGGCTAAACACAAAAAAAGTTAGAAATTGCCAAAATTGCCGGAGCCAGTCTGCCCACATCTGTTTAGAACACAGACATCACGTGACTGCAGACAGAACTTTCTAAGATCTTAGTAATCAGATCTTCTGAACCAAGGTCTCTCTCCTGTCAAAGAAAGGATACCTTATGGAGACACATCTGAAAGTAGGTACCTAGGTGCACCAGTCTTTAAAATGGCACAAGGGAGCAGTTCTGCTTGTTCACTATCCAGCCATGAAATTCTAGGACTTTAGTGTCCTGTACACCTGGGGATACACATTGTGACCCTCCTTCCTTAGAAGTGCAAGAAGCATTATGGGGTTCTTTCAGAAAGACTCTCAGGGATGTAGTTAGGCTGAACAGTAGTGCCTGGTACTGAAAGTGCTGGCCTGAATAGCTAACCGTAAGAACTTCTGGTGAGGTGGGTAAATGTAAAAATGGGGATAAGCATTTATCAGAATTGATACACACTAGGTAGTCCCCCAGATGCACTGCCCTAATAATCAACCAGAGGGACTCCATTTTAAAACTTGTGTCATTGGTAAACAAGTTAATTTTCTCCATGTTCAGAATTTGGTGAAACACCCCTGATTTTTGGGGACTATGAAGTAAATTTAGTCAAACTCCTCCTGTCCCCTTTTGTGGGTTGGGGGAATCAGGATGGATTGCCTCTCTCTGTAGTAGGTGATTCAGAGTCCATTTTACTGCATACTTCTTTGCAGGGTTCTGAGTTACTGTCGACTAACAACTAATTTCTGGAATGAATGACAGAGAACTCTATGGCTAACCTAGCAATAAGATCTCTAAAATCCAAGTGTCTTGTGTAGTTTAGACAAATCTCTGGAAAGATTTCTGACAATACCTGTTAAGAGGTTGGGTGCAGAGCTGGGCCCACATATGTTCATGCAGAACATCCACCACTGCTGTCCACACCTCCATTTTGTCTATGAGCAAGGAACCCTCTGTTCTGGTTGAACCTGTAGCCAGCATAGGATCCTTTTCTTCTCTGGTTGCCAAAGTTGCAAAAGGGACAAAACATGTCCCCTCAATTAATGCAAGCAGCAGAAACTGTGTACCCTGGAGCACTGATTCACAGTCTGCTGAGGTCTAGAGACTGGCAAGTGACCTTTTTATGTTGATTGCACACATGCGCAAGAAACACGTTGAAGCAGGTTTCTCCAGAAGCAGGTTGTGGAGGTGTGACACTGTTGTGCACAATGCCCCCACAGCCTGCAAAGGCTTGTCCCCTGTCCCCCAATCCCATGGCATGCTGCTGCTGACACTAGTTCGGCCAGCGGGCCACAACTTTCTAAAAAAATCAGCCGCTGCAATCAGGGGTTGCCTCGTCATTGCAGCATCAGCCATCGGCTGCAATGAGGGAATGACCTGTCATTGCAGGGCGGGATGTGGGATCCCTGATATTGTTTGTGAACACAGCGGCGGGTTGCCACCATGTTCACAAACAATATACCCCCTTCCCCTCACCGTGTTTGCTTGCCAACAGGGGAGCCCACTCGTCAGCATTCTGTAACCTAATTGTTCCTGCCGATGGGTGCCCAACTCGCCAGCATAATGACACCCCCGGTTTTAGTTCCTGCTGACAGGGGCCAATCCTCGCCAGCATAATGATTACCCTCCCGGTTTTGTTCCTGCTGACAGGGTGCCCAACCTCGCCGGCATAATGATATTCTTCCGTTGCTGTAGCTGAGGGGGTGCCCAATCCCCCTCAGCTCCTGCAGCTCCCCTCCCCCTTGCCTTGTTTTCCGGCGGGGGTGCCCAATCCCCTGTCAGCTAACCCACCCACACAGGTGACATGCTGGGAGCCCACCCCAGTGTGCCAAAGCACCTGTTAAATCAGAAAATGGTCCCCTGATGTCTTATTTTTGTTACAGCCTGTAAAAGAGGAAATGGTCCCTCGTAGTCTCCCTGCCCCCCCACAACCCGCACCCACCCACTGCGCACTCTGCCTCCCCACACATCCCCCATACCCCACAGTTACCTCCGAAGCTCGGCGCAACGATCTTCGCTGGACCGGGAACACGTCTGCACTCTTCAAAGCCGACTGCGAACTGAGGAAATGCTGGTAAGCTGTAAAATGTAATAAATAGGGTTTTTTCAACTTTATTGCATATCTTGGGCATTTTTGGGAATTTTTTCACCAAATTTTCAACATGGAGTTTTTGGGACCCCTCCTCATGAATTCTTGAACTGTTATGGCATTAATCGGCTCCAAAAGGTGGTTTCACAGTCACTGCGCGGAATCACCCTTTGGGGCCGATTAATGAAATGACAGTGCAGTGTTCATGAGGTGGGCTCTCAAAAAGCCTATGTTGCAAAGTTGGTGGAAAAAATCCAAAAAATGACTGTTTTACGAGCATGCATTGCGAAGTTTCTATGTACGTTCGTAACTTTGTGAATTTACAATATTTTCATGCCAGATTTTCAACACTGGCATTTTGTCACACCTCCTTGTGAGCAGTACATCTGTCATTGTTCACATCCTGGCCAAAATGTGTTTTCACTGTTCCGGGTACAAAATGGCGCGGTCACTGTGGGAAATCACTGTTCAAGACAGATTAAGAAAATGACAGTGAACTGCTCATGAGTAAAGGTCCGAAAATGTCTATGTTGAAAATTTGGTAACGATACTCCATAAAATGACTGTGTTACGAGCGTGCGTTGTGCAGTTGGCACGCACCCTCGTAACTTCTCGAATTTATAATATTTTCACTCCAGATTTTCAACATTGTCATTTTCCCACACATACTTATCAACAGTGCAGCTGTCATTTTCCCATCCTGGCCAAAATGTGTTTTCGCACTTCCGGGCACAGAATAGAGCGGTCGCTGTGGGAAATCACTGTCCGAGACAGATTAAGAAAATGACAATGATACTGTTCATGAGCAGAGGTCCTAAAATGCTTGTGTTGAAAATTTGGTGATGATAGCCCTTCATTTGACTGTGTTACAAGTGTGCGTTGTGCACTTTCCACGCACCCTTGTAACTTCGCAGATTTGTAATATTGTCACACCAGATTTTCAACAGTTCCATTTCTTCACATCTCCTTATAAGCAGTACAGCTGTCATTTTTCACATCCTGACCAAAATGTGTTTTCACAGTTCCAGCGCAGAATAATGTGGTTACTGTGGGAAGTCAGTGTTCGGGACAGATTAAGAAATTGACAGTGGCACTGTTCATGAGCAGAGGTCCTAAAATCCCTATGTTGAAAATTTGGTGATGAAACTCCATAACATGACTGTGTTACAAGCATGCATTGAACTGTTTCCATGCACCCTTGTAACTTCGCAAATTTGTAATACTGTCACGTCACATTTTCAACAGTGGCATTTTTCCACAACTCCATATGAACACTACAGCTGTCATTTTTCACATCCTGGCTACAGTATGTTTTTGCACTCCTGCCAGACAATAGCATGGTCACTCTGGGAAATCAGTGTTTGGGACAGATTAAAATCGATCGAGTGAGAGGGGGGAGTGACCGAGTTCATCTGATCTCTGTCAGGACTGCTGCAGATTTGTTTGTGTGCAGACAAAGGCCCCAACACAAAAGAGCCCAGTACAAAAGGGCAGCCTGCAGCACTGGGAGAAACAGAATGAGAGAGCAAGTGAGGGAGGGGAAGTGAGCGAACTCACTTAAGCGCTGTCAGGACTGCTGTGGATTTCTTTGTGGGCAGAAAAAGGCATCAATACAGGCAGGGGCCCAGTACAACAGGCCAGCCTGCAGCGGTGGGAGAAACAGTATGAGCGAGTGAGACAAGGGGACTTAGTCAGCTCAACAGAGCTCTATCAGGACTGCTGGGATTTCTTTGTGGGGAGAAAAAGGTGACAATGCAGGCAGGAGCCCCATACAAAAGGCAGCTTGCAGCACCAGGACAAACAGAATGAGCGATGAGAGAGGGAGACTGCGCGACCTCAACAGAGCTCTGTTGGGACAGCTGCAGATTTCTTTGTGGGCAGACAAAGGTGCCAATTCAGCCAGGAGCCCCATACAAAAGTGCAGTCTGAGGCGCCAAGAGAAACAGAATGAGTGAGTGACAGAGCGGTAGTGAGCGAGCTCAATGGAGCTCTACTGTGACTGCTGCAGATTTCTTTGTGAGCAGAAAATGCGGCAACGCAGGCAGGAGCCCAGTACAAATGGCCAGCTTGCAGCGCCGGCAGAAACAAAATGCAAGAGTGACAGAGGAGGAGTGAACGAGCTCAGTGGAGCTGTGTCGGGACTGCTTCAGATTTCTTTCTGGCCAGAAAAAGCCACCAATGCAGGCAGGAGCCCAGTACAAAAGGGCAGCCTGCAGCACCAGGAGACACAGAAAGAGCTAGTGAGGGACGGGGAGTCAGTGAACTCAACGGGGCTTTGTTGGGACTGCTGCAGATTTGTTTGTGGGCAGAAAAAGGCAGCAATGCATGCAGGGGCCCAGTACAAAATGGCAGCCTGCAGTGGCAGGAAAACCAGAATGAGCGAGTGAGTAAGCTCAACAGAGCTGTATTGTAACTCCTGCTAATTTCTTTGTTGGCATAAGAAGGTGGCAATGCAGGCAGGAGCCCAGTAGAAAAGGGCAGCCTGCAGCGATGGCAGAGCAGAATGAGCGAGTGAGAGAAGGGGAGTGAGCGAGCTCAACAGAGCTTTGTCGGGACTGCTGCACATTTCTTTGTGGGCAGAAAAAGGCGCCAACAGAGGCAGGAGCCCAGTACAAAAGGGCAGCCTGCAGCGCAAGGAGAACCAGAATGAGTGAGTGAGACAGCGGAGTGAACGACCTCAACGGAGCTCTGTCGGGACAGCTGTAGATTTCTTTGTGGGTAGAAAAAGCCACCAACACAGGCAGGAGCCCAGTACAAAAGGGCAGCCTGCAGCGCCAGGAGAAACAGAATGAGCAAGTCAGAGAGGGGGAGTGAGCCACTTCAATGGAGCTCTGTCAGGACAGCTGCATATTTCCTCCTCAGCAGAACAAGGTGCCAACACAGGCAGCAGCACACTACAAAAGAGCAGCCTGCAACACCGGGACAAACAGACTGAGCCAGTGACAGAGGGCCACTGAGCGAGCTCAACAGCCCAACGCAATCAATATTCGGCATTGACAAATGCTTGTTTATACTCAATATCGTTTAGAACCCCATCCACTCCAAAGCCAAATGGCAGGTTTCTTAAGAAAGGAATATCATACAACCTGGACTTTTAGGCCTGATTCGCAGACCAGGGTAGGGCCAGACCTTTTGCATGGCTGACAGTATACAGGAGGTGGTGCAAGCTGACATGCATAAGCTATTAACAATGGCAACTCCCACAAAAACAGATGCCACTATTGTTAGATGCATGACATTTCCCCTAGATAATTCACTGGTAACTGATCTGCCAGAGCTGACACCCAAACAAGAACTCTGGAGATTATAAAGGAGGCATATCTGATTCTAAGGTTCAAAACATCAAATGCAAAATCACGTTAGCAGGACAAATTAACTTTTTAACATGTGTATCCGAAAGTGCAGACACTTCAAGTGGGATAGCCATGTGCTTTTCTGCATTGTTCACTGATTTATCTGCTACAGAGGGGCCTCCCATTTTTGGAATGCTGCTTCAGAAACAGATAACACTTAGACCTCAATTTAGGAAACTGCTTCCCCTCATCCATGCCCACCCATTTCTGCTTAATAATCTGATCACAGTGCTGGAAATATGCAAAATACTTAGCTGCAGAGCCCAAGCTAGACAGAATGGGGTTTACATTCAATGTGGACATAGTCTGAACCTTGTTAATTTGCAAGGTTCTGCGGGCTTTATTCATTAGGGAGGGCATCATCCTTATGTCAAACATAGGTAGAATCAGGGCTTTTACATTCACCTTGAGCCATTAGCTACGCTTCCAATTCTTAGGAATAATCTTCTTCATCATCCAATGTCACCAAAGGGCTGGACATATCTATATTTTATTTATCATCTCCCGTTTATCTCTGACCCTGTATTTAGCCAAGAAATATCAGGGGATGCCTGTGGTCAGGAGGAAAAGATTTAGGATGCTCTGGCATGCCTGTACATGTCTGTTGGGAGATCCCTTGGACTGAGGAGCTTGCCTAAGATTTGAGTATCTTTACAGGGGTGGTCAATAGATCTTTTGTATGTAACATCTCATTTAGAAGTAGTAACATGGATTTGAGTAACTCAGCTCCTCCAGTACCAGTGAAACCCCCAGATGCACTATTCCCTTCTGCACCTGAATTTCAAGTGGTGGATACCAGAAATTGCCACATCACAGTAGTCTGACTGACACAAAATGTACATTATCATAGTATCATAGTAAAAGCCAGCAGAATAGGCCCCATGGTCTATCATGTCTGCTCGGAAGCTAGCCCCCTACTGGGAGCTCGCTCCTCCACCCCCCCAGCCCCAGAAGTGGCCCTTCCTGGCCTCAGCTTCCCCCTGTACCTTTCTCAAACCTTCTTGAATCCTTCCACTGTGGTCTCTTCCACCAGACTCCTGGGCAGTGCGTTCCATGGTTCCACCACCCTCTCTATGAAGAAGTGTCTCTTGTGCCCCCACCGTACTTCCCTCCTTCCAGCTTCCACCTTCCACTCGTGCCCCCTGGTAGTTCCCCCCTTCTTAAGCCTGAACACTTCCCTGGCTCCACCCTTATTGATCCCCTTTACATACTTGAACGTCTCTATCATGTCACCTCTGTGCCTCCTCTCCTCCAATGCATACAGATTGAGTTTATCCAGTCTCTCCTCATAGGTCCTACCCTCCATGCCCTGAGTCATCCTGGTTGCCCTCCTCTGGACCATCTCCAGCAGCGCTATGTCCCTTTTAAGACAGGGTCTCCAGAACTGCACACAGTACTCAAGATGTGGCCTAACCAGGGCATTATACAGAGGGAGAATCACCTCCCTCCCTCCCTCCTCCTGGATGTAATCCCCCTGGTTATGCAGCCCAGTATCCTGTTTGCTTTTGCTGCAGCTCTTCTACAATTCTCTGTGTTACTCATTTTGCTATCCACCACTATCCTAAGTCCCTCTCACCCGATGTGACTTGCAGTGTGGCCCCCTCAGGGTGTATGCATGTCCCAGGTTTCTGACCCCCAGATACAGCACCCTACATTTCCCTGCATTGAACTTCAACCCCCCACTTCCTTGCCCACTCCCCCAGGGCATCCAGATCCCCCTTCAGGACCTCTCTCCCCTCCTGCCCATCTGCCAGTGCTCCCAGTTTTGAGTCATCTGCAAAGAGACTCAACCTACTCCTAACACCCCACCCTATATTTGGGACATAGGAATTGAACAGGAGTGGCCCCAGGACCAAACCCTGGGGGACCCCACTGATAACCCTCCTGGGGGAGGAGACTATCCCTCCAACCACCACTCGTTGTATTCACCTCGTAAGCATGTTTTCTACCCATCTGAGCAATTGCCCCCCAACTCCATCCCCACAGCTTTGTTAGTAGGATGTTGTGTGGTACCGAATCGAATGCCTTACTGAAATCTAGATTAAGGATGTCCACCAGCCTATGTCAGACCAGGGCACCCATCACGCAGTCATAAAACTCCACCAGGTTAGTCTGCCATGACCTCCCCAGAACAAAACCATACTGCCTGTCATCCAGGTGCCCCAAAATTTCCAGCTGCCCCCCCAGCCTCTCCTTGATAATGCCCTCCATAACCTTGCCTACCACAGATGTTAGGCTAATGGGCCTATAATTCCCCATCTCCTCTCTGGACCCCCCCCTTGTGGATAGGCACCACATGAGCTACCTTCCAATCTTGAGGCACCTACCCTATTTTCAGGGAGATGTTGAAGAGTGAGGCCAGTGAAGCTGCCAGCACATTCGCCAGTTCCTTCAGCACCCTTGGATGCAGCCCATCTGGCCCCGGCGCCTTCTCAGTCTTTTGCGACTAAAGGGCCTCTCTTACCCTATCCACTGTGATTTCACCCTTCCATCCCTCCTCCTCATGCATTCTCTCTTCCCCTTCTAGATATGGTCCATCCCCTGCCCTGCCCAGTAAGTGATGGTCTCATCATCCTGCAGCAGGTCTTGTATCTACTAAAGGTAAATGGTCTGTAGAAAGCCATGGTACCAGAACAAACCTTGTTTTAACACCCTAGGGACTTTTGAGATCCTGTATTAAGCCTATAGGAGCACTGGTAGAGAGGAAGACCACATTCCTGCAACCATTTAGCATACCCAGAAAAGGTCAAAAAGTTCTAGTTTTTTTCTTTTACATTTCCCCAACAGCACTGCATGTAATCTTCCCCTAAAATGCCCTACAGGGCTAAGCTCTGTGGGTGCATGCATATATGTGACTTGATGATGTCACAAAAGATTCTGCCAGTCCACTTTTTTCACACAATCACAATGTGACCTTACACTTAGATTGGGAAAAACTGACTAGCCCACTGGGGCAAAGGGATGAGGAGCTGGATGCCTTGCCAGCCGACAATCTGGGTTCAGGAGCAGACTCAGGCTGCTGGGGATCAGTGGGTGGTGAGACTCTAGCATCTGGAGGGTAACTCTCCTCTCCCAGTGAAGGGAGGTTCATGATCCTGTTGTAGATCACAACTAGGTGGAGGCTTGGTGGAGGTGCAAGCATGGGCAACAGCTGGTTTACTGCAGGATGTGCGTGCCTCCACACAGCACATCCTGTCATTTACACCACCGAAAGGGGATCTCAAGGAGAAAAGGGAAATAGTAGAAAAGGCTTCATGAAGCACCACCTGCCTGCCCCTGGACAGTGCCACCACCAGGATTTACCATTCCCGCTTCTGGATATGGATTCATGGGGGAATTCTCGGGTGAACTCTGAGGTGGGTTGATTCCTGGGGAGGTTGTTCCCAGTCAGGGGAGGCAGGGACAGGGCAGACAGCCTACTCACAGCCAAGGGGAAAAAAGGCATTATGGAAGAAAAAAGAGCAAAAAAAAAAAAAGTTGGAAAAACTGCCAAACAACCCTGGACAGGATTCACAAAACTGTTTGGGACTAAGTCTCACTACGCAACTCCATTTGCAGTCCAAAATCTCTGCAGCTGTGGAGATTGCTAGCCACAGTGCTGCAGTTGGAGACAATGTTACGGCTGGTCCCACTGGCCATAACAGTTTTCCCCAGCTGTAGAGATTTCCCTGGTAACACCACCCACAGGTCACCATAAATCATGGAGCCAGTGGTAATCCAGCTCTACCTTTATGAATACCCACATGTGCGTGAAGACTGCGGCAACCTGAGGATCTGCAAGTAGCAACCCATTTGTGCCACATTTTTCCTGCAGCTGTGGGAATTTCCAGCATTTTGTGAATCCCACCCCCAGTCTATAGGAAGATATCAAGTTGCACCATGACACAAGAAAGTGAGAACTGGCTGTCACAAAATAGATAAGCAAAAGCAAACCACCCAAATGACCTGAGGCACCAGGCTAAAAAGCAAACAGACACCATTACACAATAAATTTAAAACACATTTTTAACTGCCACATTTTGACCTTCATTCAGACTTTCCTTTGGCTGTAATGAGAATTAAGGCAGGTTAGTCAAACAATAAAAACTAAAAACATAATCAATTTGAATTTCAGGGTGTCGTCTGAAACCCAGAAAGCCCCAGCCTGTTGGAGTTACCAAAGACAGAGAAAAATAATAAAACATGTGACGTTTTTAAGGAAATGTAAAGATCTCCCACAAAGTGCTGCTTTACCCTTCTGAGTGGTAGGAAAGACTGATTAGCTGCCATGGATAGAATGTTTACGTAGCTAGAATTCTTAAGTGTTGCTGTGACTACAAGAAGGGCTGTGACTGTAGTTCTTAATTCTCTGGTAGGGGTGAACATTACCCATATGTAATTATTTCCCATTGGCAACACACAGCATTGCTGAAACACTGGTAGTTGGGCTCATCCAGCATTGCTGGGTGACAAAGAAGGACGGGATCAGATGGAGTCTGATGAAGAAGGTAGCAGTGATGTTGGTGATCTTGTTATTGGTGTAGATTGTGAACCAGAGTAACACCAAAGTAGTCCAATACTGAAAAAGCTGCATTTTCCTCACGGAGAAAGGGTTACTAAGAAAGATGAGGATGATGATGAAGGTGTAGGTAGTGGTCCAACATATGAAATGAGGAGAAATATGGCACATGAAAGCAAATCTAAAAGCAAGAGAAAAGGGAAGGTACATAACATATTAAATGACAGAAAGAAAATAAAGTTTGGCAACACTCAACAACAGCAGTGTGACAGTTTTCCTGAACTGTCACTGTGACAACACCTCTGACTATTTCCATTATATGGAGCTTTCTGTGCCAGCCACCATCCTCAATCATGCTTTAATTGCTTTAAAGTCCTGTGCTGTCTTTCTTCCCCACTGCTTACCAGACTGTGAATGTCTTCCAGATGTTTTCACTTTTTAAATATGACATATTTTTCACACCATACAATGGCTGTGCATTCTTTGCCATCTCACTCACAAGGATGCTGGTCCCCTCTGGTGAGGAAGGTGCAAAGGCTGCAGCCAGATCCTGAGTTACTGTTGGAAGTGAGGCAAGGCTCAATGGCTAAAAGCCCAATGAACATAGACTTGAACTTGAATTTGATGCCCTTCCTTGTACTTCCCTCTGAAGCAGTGAAAGAATAAGCCCACTCCAAAATATTAAACTGTTCTTTAAGTAAATGTGTCGCAGTCAGTTCCCTGTCTCACACTCTCTCTCTCCTTCCCTCTGTTTAAATCTCACACTCTCAAAAGTGAGACTTAATGATTAGCACATGTGCCAAAACTGCAGAATCTGAATCTACTGATTACCTCATATTCTGTGATTTACATAAGTTATCCTTTTAAAACAGTGGAATGCTATTCTGTGGCTACCCAGTGGCATAGCTGAGAAACACACATGGAGCACTATTCCACAGTTTCAATACAAAAACTGCTTTAACACCTGAACTGTAGAATGGCTTTCCACCAGTTTGAAATAGCACAATCACAAAACCATAAACAAGTAGAGTTACCACCTTTTATGAAAAACAAGGTGGGACAATTCTTATTGAAACATGATTTTTTGTAGGACATTACATAACCTCGACCAATGCAACAGATTTGTTTTTTCTATATACTTAGAATTAAGGCTACGTATTGTAGTTTCTTAGTTGCTTCTATTGCTTCTTATCATTTTAAGATATTTTAGTTAAGGTATTATAGTTTTCTACAACATTTAGTGGAAAGTTAGAAAATATTTTTTTCTACTATAAAGTCATGGTGTAGTATTTTTTATGTTTTTTTTTTTTTGCAGGACACAGCTGTCCAAATCAGGACTGTCCGGTGAAAATCAGGACAGGTGGTAACCCTATAAACAAGCTGCAGAATCACAATTCATGGTTTTAGTAACAAATACACAGAATGATTTGGGAATTCTGCAGAATTTCAAAAAAATCCCAATTGCATTTTGAAAGCAGAATCCCATCATCAGAATGACGCATTCTACACAGTGCTACCACTTTGTTCTCCTGACATTTTTTGGCCATTACACTTACTGTTAGGCTATGATCCTCATAGCTGATGTTTACTGTTATTACTTTACTTGCACTTTGATGTTTGCTGTCTCCTTGTCGAAATACTCTTGTTTCATTGTCCAGCTACTAGGTGCTTTCTCTGTTCACTCTGCAAAAGTTTTTTTCCCTTTTAGATTGCTTTGTGGGACAGAAACATTCAGAGGAGAGTGCCATGGGTGATTAGGAGAATGGAAGGATTGGAATATGCAATGAGGCAACAGCAACTGGACCTCTTCTCACTGCAGAAGAGATGTTGAGGAGGATATGATTCAGATTTTTAAAATCTTAAAGGGAATTTGAAAAAAAGGACTCAATTATATATTTTTTGTAAGCCAGGAAAAGAGAAAAGGGGACATGGTAGGTGTTCAGAAGGAGGAGATAGAGAGAACAAAACCAAGGAAGCATCACTTCCCTCTGAGGTTGGCAGAACTGGAGACCATCAAATTTGAATGCATGATTTAAGAATAAATTGGATGATCTCCTGTAGAAGAATAACGCTAGGGAATGAACATAGAAAAGAAGTAGGATCATTCACTGGATGGACTTCGGGGTCTCTTCCATGCCATGAACACTTGTGCACCACTTCAGCTACAGTACTGCTGTAAAAGCACCTACAGTATAGCTGCAAAAGTATAGGAATTATGAATAGAATTCATGATGGTGGAATTTACTATACTGATGAAGTGGTTTTAGCTACACAGACAAAAAAGGTTGAAACAGAGAAAAACAAATGTTACAAAAGTAAAGCAATCCAGGTGGAGTAAAGTGTAGAGAAGAGAAGGTCAGTAAGGATGAAAGAGGGCCAAAAAAAGAAGTAAAACATCAACAACCAGTTCTGGTGTTAGGTGGAATCAATGTTGTATTTTTTACTTCAGATAAAAATGCAAAATGCTGTTTTATGTAAAGAAAAGTATTAGTAAAAGGAAGAAGGGTACAGTCATGGCAGCCTGTACCCTGAGAAGCAATCTAAGAATCAAAAATGCATTAACAAGGGAGAAACATCTATAGATGGTACAGCTGAGTCGGGCAGCACAGCTAGCTCTAGAGATGCAGGAACTCTGCTTGAAACTTATCAGTGGGGGCTGACATATGGAGCAGGTAACATTAAGAAACAATATCATTCCTGCAGTTGCTTCTTGTCTGTCTTCAGTTTAATAAAGAGGAATTTTTGCCATTTCTTGTACTCTGTAATCTCTAAAGGAAACTGTAGAAATGACTTACTAAAAACACTGAACAGAGGCAATCACAGTTTCATAGAAATGAGGTCTACTTTACAGCTAAAGCTCCATGAGGTCCCTCTGCACTTGGGAACCTCTGTGACTACACTGTTAGCATGATAGTAAGACCAGTTCTGGCAGGCAGGAAGAAGAGAAATGGAAAGAGACACAACTGAAACTACGAACTAGTCAGCCAACAAAGTGACAGAATCACAGTTTTTAGTGCTACTGGGGCCATTTTCACTAACCAAATGGTTTGTCTATCTGCCATAAATGTCAAGAGATTAACATTCATTAACATGAACAAACGCCTTTTACCTCCAGAGAATGCCTTGGAGGAGATTACCGAGGAAAAGGAGAATGCTGTTGATGATGATTATAAGGAAATTTATGAAGTGTTCACTTATTAAATCCCAGACATGATAATGTGGAAGTTAAAAGAGCAGCAGTTCTCTGTGCTTTTCTTATAGTTGATAAATGTTTTGTAGTTCAGTTCAGTAGTTTGGTGAAGAGTTTTATACTGTAAAGTAGTTCAATGGAGTGATTATATTATAGCGCTGGGGGGGTTTACTTGTTAAAAACATATCCTGATTGTGGTCGAACAGCTGCAGTGTATAAAGTAAAATCCTGAGCACTACTGTACAGTGTTGTCACTGTACTGAAATAGAATGTCTTCATGCTAGTTTTAAATAATTTTGTATACCCTGAAGAATACTGAGTAGTGGTTATACTTCATTTTTTACATGGTAACAGTAATTTATTTATTTATTGTATTAATTAATTTATTTTAATTTTAAATGTGTGCATACATTATTAAGATGAAACACCTATGTTTCAAGAGTGTATTGTGGGAACATTTTCAACTGCATAGAACAGAGTAATTACAAGGTAACAAATCAAATATAAAGAAGAAACAATATATTAACAATTATACAATGTATCTATGTATATACAGTATATGTATGTATTTTGGTAGATTCTGTCTGTGTCTGTCTGTCTGTCTATCTATCTAGCTATCTGTCTGTCTATCTATCTATCTATCTATCTATCTATCTATCTATCTATCTATCTCTGTCTGTCTGTCTGTCTGTCTGTTGCCTGCCTGCTTGTCTGTCTGTCTGTCTGTCTGTCTGTCTATCTAGCTATCTATCTATCTATCTTTCTAGCTAGCTATCTATCTATCTAGCTATCGATCCTATGTTAATGCAGACATTAGAGTTGAAGAACGCAAAGTGCAAAAGTAGGAAAATGAAATAAATATTAGGATTTTGGGTCTCCAGAGTCTTTGCAAATCAGTGGCAGGGTGTTCCTTTGTATTGTCCACCCTCATCCCCACCCCTCCACCCAGCCTGTAGGTTCCTGTCTGAAGCTCAAGGTACAGCTTCAGGCCAGTGCCTCATAGTGATACAATCTCAGAGTTAGAGAAATATGGCTTACCACATGTTGCCAACAAAAATCAGTTCTAACTTTCTTCACACAGGATCTTGCAGACCCTGAAGGAAGAAAAGAGATCCCCTCTGACCTTGATTGCTCTGGGAAGGGGGTGGGCATTAGGGTTTACAACCTCAAGGAACACCACATCACTGGTTCACTAAGACCCTGGATATCCCAAACTCTAATATTTTTTCAAGTTCCTGTTTTGCGCACTTTGCATTCTTCAACTATAATGTCTGTAGTAATGTAGAGTTTTGCTATGACTTTCCCTTCTTTTTATAATAGGGGAATCATATCCTCATTTGCAAAGGTACAAAATAAATAGAATAGTGGAGACGGTCTTGATGCAGTGCATGGGACCATCAGGCATAAACATGTACATCAACCCCTTGATAGGGGATAGGGAAGGCTTCCCAACCCACTACAAGGTGTCGCCTGTGCACTAGAACTCTGCTCTGTTCCTCCCAAGGCTGGGTCTGGTGCTACACACTGCATCGCCTTGCCCCCCAGCCCAAGCCCATTCAGCTGACTCACTCAGCTTGAACTTGAACTCAAGTCACTGGCTCAGGAAGGCAACATGGCTCCCACTGGGCCAACATCTGTCCCTCCAGATGCCATTTCATAAACTTTTTTTGTGATATTCTGACCCAAAATTTTAACATAGTCTTTTTATGTCTTCCCTGAACATAACAGGTGTCATTGATAAAGTAGTGGCTGAAACTTTATTTTGTGCCACAAGTGTGAAAACACATTTTGGCCAGGATTTGAAAAAGGACACATGTCTTATTCATGGGGTGATATGAAAAAAAATTACTGTGCTGAAAATTTGCTGTCAAAATACCGAGAATTACCAAAGTTATAAACAAGTATTGAAAAATTACAACATACCCGCATAACTTTGTTTTTCAATATTTTTTCCCAAAATTCTCAACATAATCTTCTTATGACCCCACCTCATGGACTTGGTAGATAAAAATGTTCAAATCCTGGCTGAAACATTGTTTCATACAACAAGAATGAAAACACTTTTTGAACAAGATTTGAAAAATGATACCATCTTGTTCATGTGGTGGTGTGAAAGAAATGGCTATATGAAAATTTTGGGGTAAAATATTGAAGATTACCAAAGTTATGTGCAAGCACTGAAAAATGTCAACATACCTTCATCACATTATCATTTTTTAATATTCTGACCCAAAATTTTCAACCTAGTCTTTTTATGACCCCACTTCATGAACCCAATAGGTGAAAATGTCAGTGGCTCAGTAGGTAGCACACTCGCCTCTGAGGCCGAGAGATCAGAAGGCTGTGGGTTCACTTCCCACATCTGGCACTTGGGTTAATATCCCAGTACTGACACTGTAGTGCAGCATGAGAGGGGTGCTGCACTTCTGAGGTGCCATCTTTTGGATGAGACGTTAAACTGAGGTCCCATCTGCCTGGATTGGTGGTAGTTCAGGTGGATGTTAAAGATCCCATGGCACTTATTGAAAAGAGTGGGGAAATTTCCCTGCTGTCCTGGCCAAATTTCCCTCATTCACTAAAATACCACAAACAGCTTATCTGGTTCAAGGTCAGTTGGCATTCATCTGTATCCCCCTCCCCCCGGTCATGCCTGAAAATAGGCAGGATTTGTCTAGTGCACTTACCCGGTAAACAAAAACTAAATAAAATAAAATAAAATGTTCAAATCCTACCTGAAAGGTGACTTCATGGAATGACACAAAATCACCTTGTGAGCAGGATTTGAAAGATTTCACCTACTTGTTCATGATGTTCAGGTTCCAAAAAAGCCATGTTGAAAATCTGGGAGAAATATACTTAAAATTGTATGAAGTTATGAGTAAAAGTTCAAAAATGCATTAAATGCATTAACCAAACTTAACTTATTTCCTCATTTTGCAGACACAGTTCCAGCAGGAGGAGTCTTTCTGGTTAGAGTCTAGGTCTATGACAGCAGACCAAATTTAAGTGAGTGAGGGGTGTGGGGGGATAAGGGTTGATGGATGCTGAGTGGGGGGCTTGGTGGGGTGGGAGGAGGTAGGGAAAGTGGTGCAAGGCAACAAGGAGCAATATTCTTTATTTCAGATTTAAAGGAAAAGGCACTGTGTGACAGTTTTTATCAATTAATTAATTTGTTTATTTATTTCAAAAGTTTTACCAGGAAAGTCATACTGAGCTGGTATCAGCTCATTTCCAGATGTGTCCTGAGGGTAGGGGGAAGAGAAGAGAACAGATCCAAGGTATAATGTACAAAAATAATACAATAATATGGAAATAAGTACAGCAAAATATACAAGTTACAAGAAAATGCTTCAAGAATAAAATTGTCATATAGTTAATTACCATAGAGTAAAATTCAAAAACAGGCAAAAGAACATTAAACAGTGAGCAACAAAACAATACTGGGTGTTATGCATAACGAAACTGCAGGGTGCACAGAGGTGCGAAGCGTGGGCACATAGGCAGCTTCATACATCTGACGTGCACGTCTCAATACAGAGACATACATAACAGGTGCATAGTGGCCCGCAGAGGACAACCGTGTACATGTCCATGGCTGTTACACTTTGCATGCCAACAGGCTGTGTAGTATGGGGCACATGAAGAACCTGCACGCATGCATGAAAGCATATATGACAGGCAGGTGTATGGTGGCTGGGGTGTACAAGTTACACCAGGGGGAGGGCTGCTGTATTTGCATGTGGAGCATACCCAGCAGCCAGAAAATGCCACTGGATACCCACAAAATGTTGGTCCAGTGGGAAGAACCCCGCACATGACTGCCAAAAACATTTGGACAGTCTGCCCTGCACATGTGATGGACCATACCAGCGTGTCCATGTGGGACAGGGCGTGCATGCTGGGCGTGCCAGGGGGTATTGCTGGTGCAGAAGACAGTGTCCTGGCACCACTGGCCACATGGCATGCACCACAGCATGGGAAACCAGCTGGCCATGGGCACTGCGGCATGCAAAATAGTCATTCCACCAATAATGCCCCAAACATGCATGCAATGTGTGAATGGCACACATGCCACACATGCCAGACACAGTCACACCCACCCCAGTTGGCCTCCACCTGGGGGTGCACCCTGCCCACCACCATGAATGTGACAGTGACCCCACACTCCCACCCCATATGCCACCCACAGCCTGTGACACAGGAAACACACAGAACATATCTATAAAGGTTTATTTAAGTACAGCATGGAAGGGAACACAATACGCATGACAGAGAATGGCATGTTAATACCTGGCATGTGAGTAAACAAAATATAAACTAAACAGAAAGGGTGACACACACTAGACTGCCTCTTCCTGACCACTGCCCCCTCATGTCCACACAACACAGCTGCGATGTATACTGCTGCATCCATTGTTGACCATTGTTTACTGAAGCTAAGATGGCGGCCATGCTGGGCTGATCATCTACATCAGTACAACAGTATTCATTTATTTATTTATTGAATTTTGTTGACGGGGTAGGCCGACTGAGACTTGAAGTCCCATTTTCAGGGGTTCCCCTTGGGGGGCGGGGATACAGATGGTAACCAATTGAAATCGAACCAGATTAAGCTGTTGGTGTTATTTTTAGTGAAAGGGGGAAATTTGGTCAGGACACCAGGCAACACGGGAGTATTTATGCTCAATTTATTTATTATTGAAATGTTTCACCAGGAAGGCACACTGAGCAACAAGTCACTCATCTCTCGGTGTGACCTGGGGGAAAGGGGTACAATTGGAATGAGACATTAAACATTCAAGTTACAAGATCAACATTAACATACAGTTGTAAAGCAGGTGTTATAAACAGTGTTACAACAGTGTTGCTCATAACATGTAGACAGAGTGCACAATAATAAGTGCCGGGTTAGTAAGTAAACAAGTGCTTATGTGAAAGAAAAGGGGGAAGGGGAGGGAGAGAGGGAGGGAGGGATGAGGTGGGGGGGGAGAGTCGTGTCCCTGGAGTCTCCTTCAGGATGCAAGGAACCCTGCAAGGGGACTGAGGGGACCAGAGAGAAGAGATAAGGCAGTGTCCCAGAGAGACTTCTTTAAGATGGTGGGGAAAAGGAGTAGATGAGAGACACAAGCCCCTTGGGTGGTAGGAGAGGGACCCATGGAGTGCATTCAGGGTCCTTTACATTCCATGAGAGATAAAGGGAGGCCAGTAAGAGGGAGCAATTTGGGGGAAGGGGAGGAGGGTTAGAAATTTGGGGGAGTGGGTGTGCACAGGGTAAAATGAAGGTGAGGGTAGAGGGGTAGGATTTGTCCAGGGCTTAGTGGAGGGACTTAGGGGGGCCATGGCAGGAGCAGCTAGATGCAAGGTAATTATTGAGGGTAGAGCTGATGGAGTAGGTGGAGGATAAGTGCCAGATTTGTGGGGGGAGGGAATTCCAAATTTTTGGGAGGTGGTGAGAGCAACCAGACTGGCCATTTTGGATGGATCTGCAGGGGAAAGCCAAGGTATGGGAGTTGGTTGATCTAAGGGAATGGGAGGGTGGGGAAGGTGTTATAAGGGAGGAGGTGAGGTTGGAAGGGAGCTTACCCAACCAGTGCTTGGAGATGAATTTAGCACAAAAGGAGAGTCGCCTATTTGTAAGAGAGGGTAAGTATAGGACACAAGAAAGATCGCAATGATGGGTGTGAATGGGACATCCAGAGCAAAGCGGCAGAAGGAATTGAAGAGGGTGTCCAGTCTGGCCAGGGAGGACTTAGTTGCAACACCACAGACTACATCACAGTAGTCAAAAATGGGCAGTATCATCTTCTGAACAAGTTCACACCTATCTGTAGGAGGGATGCAACTACAGTTCCTGAACAGGGCACCAAGCTTGAGGTGCAGTTTTTTCTGGATGGCATCAATATGTCCAGAGCAGTTTAGGTGTTGGTCCAAGAAAACACCTAAGTACCTGAAGGAGGATGTGTCCTCAAGTCAAGTCCCCTCAAGGGTGTGAAAAGTGGGTAGGGAGGGAAATCTAGAGAGTCTCTGCCTTGTGCCAAAGGCCATGGATACAGTCTTCTTGGCATTGAGGAAAGGTTTATGGTTAGCAAACCAGAGCTGAACCTTGTTGAACTCTTGTTGTAAGATGGTTGTAACCTCATCAGGACAGGAGTCAGATGCATACAGGACTGTATCATTGGCATACATATGTATAGTTGAAGATGGGGAGCAAACCAATGAGGTAGGCCTTGAACCAGTTTGTGGCAAAGGGAGTTTGACCAGCTGCTGGGAGTGAGGTGGGGAGAAGGCAGTGAGAGACGGTATTGAAGACCTTGGCTAGTTCATAAAAAATGGCACAGGTAATTTTGCCATTGTCCATCCTGGTTAGGATGGAGTCTGTGAGCCATAGGAGAGAGGTGGTGGTGGTTGAGTGTTTTTCCTGAAACCAGACTGGAAAGTGGTGAAAAAGGAGGTGTCAGATAGAAAAGAGGTGAGTTGGGAGAGGATAATGTGTTCTTGAAGCTTGGCAAAGGTAGAGAGGACAGAATTGGGGGGATAGTTGCCAGGAAATGAGGGGTCACCCCTTTGAGTAGGTAGAGGGAGGACCACAGCATGTTTCCATGAAGAGAGGATGGAGACAGTAGAGAATGAGAGATTTAGGTTTATTGAAAGGGGGTAGGCAATGGCTGAAGTGGAGAGGGAGAGGAGTTTTGGATCAAGGCCATCAAGGTAGGAACCTTTAGGGGGGTTAATGGTGTTGAAGGCACTTAGGGCATTGTTTGGGGTTACAGTAGTGAAAGAGAAGGGAAGGTGGGAAGGTGGAGGAGGGGGCACACCGGTAGAGGGTGGGGAGGAGGAAGGGTAGGAGGGGAGGGGAGGGATTTCAGCAGTTCAGTGGTGCCAGAGGTATAGTAGGAGTTAAATTCCACAGCTACAGCTGGTGGGTTGGACACTAGTGAGCTATTTACTTTAAGTACTGGGGGCAGTGGGTGAGATGAGGGGGTAAATAGGGTGTGGACCACCTTCCAGAACTGTGAAGGGGAATTTATGTTGGTGATGAAGGCAGATTTGAAATATTCGGACTTGGCTAACCTTGCAGCCCTGGTGCAAGTGTTTCTGAGCATGCAGAAGTTCACCAGGTCACTAGGGTGCTGGGTAGCTTTATGATGCTTCCAGGCTCGATCTCTAGCTCTAAGGCAGACCAGAGGTTCTGGAGTTATCCAAGGTAAGTGGTTACCTCTGACTTTGGTTTGTTTGAGTGGGGCAAAGGCGTTCCAGTTTACAAGAAAGATTTCTTTGAAGTAGGCAAAGGCCTTATCAGCTGAGGGGAAGGAGGTTGGGGGGGCAGTCAGAAGTGGCAAGGTTGACTTGAAAAAGTGTAGTTGTATGGTTTTGTGTGGCAATTTAGTTCAGTGAACTTTCCTGACTATGAATATTGGGTTATGGTCACTGAGAGCATCGGGGAGGATGCCAGAGGTGATGACACGGTCGAGGTGGGGAGTAAGGGCCCAGTTGAGTAGAAATCGTTGTTGCGTCTATTGGTTTGGGTGGGTAGGTTCAGAGATCAATTGGGAGAGGTTAAGGGCACCGATTTCATTTTTAGTTTTGGTAGTTTTAAGTGACTACCAATTTATACTGAAGTTGCCTAGGATGAATAATTCCCCAGAGTGAGCAAGAGAAGTGATGGAGGTTAGGAGGTCTTCTGCAAATGAAGGATGGACATTTGAGCGGCAGTATATGCCAGCTATGAAGACTGGGAGAGTGAAGGGGAGAGTCACATGGATAGCTAGGGCATCATGTATTAGGAGACTCTTTAGTTATATTATAAATCTTTCAATATTTTAACTTTGTTTTTAGTTAATTTAGCATCAGGGATGGATATTTTAGTCAGGGGTTATAAGTGAGTTACATCAAAAGCAGGTTTATTAGGAGCTTAGATTTTTATTTTGTAGTTACAGTAGGTAACTGTTCATCGGTTGCCTGTTCCAGACTCCTACAGATTTTTGTTAGTATTAGTATATCATTGCTAAGCACTTTGTGATTTCTGGCACTTGTCTGTAGCTGATGGTTTGACTGTCTGCCTGATAACTGCCTGAGCACTTTTGCCATCCACGAGGAGTCATTGTAGAGTCTGTGGCTTTGTAATGTGCAAGAGAAGTTACCTGAAGCCGGCATTTGTAGGTGCTTGGCAGCCGTTCCTTGTTTCCCGGGCTTGTGTTTGTGCTCCTTGTGTAGGAGTGGATTGTTTGGCTGGGCTGCGGTAGCTGTCCAACCAAGTCTCGCTCCTGACCTTGGGCAGTGTTTCTTGGCATCTCCTGCCTACTGATGGTTGTTGCTGTCAACAGTAAAGCCTGGTGGGGTGGGTGAGCTTTGGAGAGCTTCTTCGTCACCTGTTCTCATTGGAGTATTGCTGCTTTGGACATTGTTGGTTGGCCATTTCGGACTGGATTGGTTGCGGCCATTTTCACCTGTGCTAATGACTGTGGTGTTCTGGCTAAGACTCTGGACTCTGGACATTCGGCAAGTATTGGATTGCTTCCTAACTTATCGATTGTGGCATTCGGGGCAGGGCAGGTTGGTCACTCTATCATTGTTGGTGGGATTTTTTCCCAGCTTTACTGGGCTAAAAACTCTCCAGTCTACATCAAAACCATTTTTAGTTTAATCAATTATTTTAAAATAAAAAACAAAACTCTGTTTGTTATTAAGGACTTTGGCAGTGAGAGTGTCAAAATCTTGCTATGAGCTTCTTATTTTAATCTGGCAAAATCACACTTTGCTCAGAGCAGTGAGAGAGCTTAAGAACTCTGTGTGACTTTGGTTTCCATTAAGCCTGTGGAGGTGAGAGCTCCTGTCATTTTTTTTTCTCTACAAGAATATCTTTGAACTGTGTGTGAGTCCATCCTATTATATTCAATTTGCAAGAAAGGAAAACTGCTCAGATTGTGGACATTGGACTATATACAGAATTTCTTACTTTGTAACAGGCTTGGATTCTCCTTTTGTTGAAATAGTGTATGAGAGTTGGATGAGGGATATTATTGTATTTTTAAGTAACCTTGTGTGTTGTGTGATTGGTGTGTGTGTGTGTTAGTTGTGTGTTTGGTGTGTGTTTTTTTTCTTTTTCTTTAGCGGTTAAGTTAGTTGATATATGTAGAAGGGTGCAGGCAAAAAGGCTTCAATCAATCAATCAATCAATCAATCAATCAATCTTTATTTTTAAAAGGCACTTTTCTCAAAACCAAAGCGCCTGTACAATTTCATAAAACAATAAATAAACCAAGTTTAAAACTAACATAAATCATTAAAAGCTATACTAAAAAGGTGTGTCTTCAAAGCTCATTTAAAGCTTAGGACAGTCGGGCAATTTCGCACCTGACGAGGTAGAGTATTCCACAGGATCGGAGCCATAAAACTAAATGATCTAGCCCCTGAAGTTTTCAAACGAACCCTGGGAATCTCTAGCAATCCCTCATCAGTGGATCGGAGGGGGTGGGAAGGACAGTAGGGGCACAGGAGCTCTTTCAGGTAAGTAGGTCCCTGATCGTGTAGGGCTTTGTAGGTCAGCAAACCGACCTTGAAGGTGATTCGCCAAAACACTGTCAGCCAGTGCAGTCCGCAGAGCACAGGCATTATATGGCTGGATCTGGAAGATCCAGTCAACAACCTGGCCGACACATTCTGCACTAGCTGCAGACAGCGAAGTTCAACCCCCGATAGCCCTAGATACAGGGAGTTGCAATAGTTAAGGTGGGAGGTAACGAAAGCGTGGATCAACGTTGGAAGATCCTCTGGAGGAACCAGGTGCTTCACCCTGGCGATGTTCCTCAGATGGAAAAAGGAAGTTTTGACCACCGCTGACACCTGAAATTTAAGCGTCAAGTGGTCGTCAAATATTACGCCAAGATTCCACACCTGATCTGAGGTCATCAGCTGAACGCCCCCTAGCCATAAGCCTGGGGGCGATCCATCCGGCGGACCTGCCTCACAGCGACCTTACCTACTCGGTGGATGTCCTGCAGTCACTCTGCCCCTTTTTGGGGCTCCCATTGTCTTTGCCAGCAGGGGTGCTCAGTTGCTGCTGGAAGCTGGTGGTCCAAAAGGGTCAGAGCACTTGCCACAGTGAAGGTCCCCAGTTTGGTAATGTGGGGGGCAGGATCGGTGTAGTTTGGACCAGGAAATGCCATGGGGGGAGGAGGCACCAGGACAGAGGACCATCATACCTGGTGACCCTCCCTAGGGCTCTGCTAGATGTCATTGGGCAGCAGGTTGTTCATACAGCATGCTCAGCTCATCCTCTTCGGGACGTTCTCTGTAACACAAGGTCAATGAGGAATAAGACAGCAGTGATGGAGTCATTCATCACTGATTCCTCAGCTGACCTTGTTTGCATCACTGAGACCTGGTTGGGTGATGACACTGGCCCTGTGCTGGTGGCTTCTGTTCCTCCAGGTTGCTCAATCTTGCATTGCCCGAGGAGGAACCACAGAGGGGGCAAGGTTGTCATCTGTTTTAGATCCGCTCTGGGCCTCATCGTATTCCCAGTGCAAACACCAGTCTACGGAATGTATGGTCACTAAATTTGCCTAGGGAGTCAATGGCAGAATAGTTCTCATCTACCAACCTCAGGGCAGTGGGAGTCTATCTCTGCAGGAGCTTGCAGACTTTATCGCTGAACAAGTGCTGGAATTCCCTAGGATTCTTGTCCTAGTGGACTTTAATGCCTGTGTCAATGCTGAATCCTGTCATTTTAGACAAGAGCTTCTTCAGCTAATGTCTTAGCTGGGCTTGTCTCAGCCAATTGCCTCCGGGATGCACATATATGGCCACACTCCAGACCTGGTCTTCTCACTTGACAGTACGGCAGTCAAGGTTGAGCCAGTCAGTTGGTTGATCATTATGCAGTTGAGTTCCAGTGCAAGGCTCCCTGTAATTTAACCCCCTCTGTGGAGATAATTCTGTGTCATCCAAAGAATAAATTGAAGCCTTGCCAACTCCAGGATTCACTGGTTGTCTCAAGTTTGATATTAGCTATTGCTCAGGGTTCAGAAGCTGGGGTTGAGGCTTATAATGTAGACTTGACCAAGGCACTGGACCTGATTGCACCTTACTGCGTTCACCCCTTGAATTCCCGGCGTTGCTCACCATGGTATTGTGCTGAGCTACACTGGTTGAAAACTTAGGGGCATAGGTTAGTGCGTACCTGGAGTTGTCATGCTCTGAGGAGGATAGGTTGTCACTGAGGCTCCATTATTTGGAGTATCAGTGGGTAATCGATCTTAAGGAGACTGAAGTTTTGTTTTGATCGATTGATGTAGCAAGAAATCATCCAGTTGCGCTGTTCTGCACTGTCAACAGTTGGCTTAATCCCTCCTGTCTGCAGTTTGGGACAGCATTTTCTGCAGAAAAGTGCAAGCAGTTTGGGCAGTTCTTTGCTGACAAGGTGGCTTCTATCAGGGCACGTATTACCTCCTCAGGTCCAGTTTCTACTGGGGGTGATTGGTCTGCTAGTGAAGATCATCTGCCGAGCTGGAATGAGTTTCAGCCAGTTCTGGTGGACAAGGATCTCTGGGTGCGTACCAATATGCATCCCACCACCTGTGCCCTTGACCTGGGTCCAACGTGGCTTGTCATCAGTTGCTTGGATTTCCTGGGTCCAGTGTTCATGGAGATCATCAATGGGTAATTAAGTGAGAGTGTCTTTCCTGTGCTTCTGATGGAGGCTGTAGTGAGGCCTCTCCTTAAAAAAACATCTATCGACCCTTATGTTCTTTTGAACTATAGGCCAATCTCTAATCTTCCCTTTTTGGGGACGGTTATTGAGAAGGTGGTGGTGGACCAGCTGGTTGAACACATGGAGACTTTGTCCATCTATGAGCCTCTCCAGTCGGATTTTTGGCCCCTGCACAGCACTGAGACAGCTTTGGTCCAGGTGGCACATGATCTCTTCATGGCGAGAGACTGAATGCACTATACCATCTTGGTGACCTTGAACCTGTCTTCAGCATTTGATAAGGTAGATCATGGGATGCTGTTGGACTGTCTGCAGAACTATATGGGCGCAACCGGAGCAGTTTTGTGCTGGTTTCGCTCATGTTTAATGGGAAGATCGCAACGCATTGTCCTAGGGAATTTTTCCTCTGGTTTCTCCGCGCTGCCTTGTGGTGTTCTGCATAATTCTATTTTGGTGCCCTTGTTGTTCTCTGTGTATAGGCTGCCACTGGGAGAGATCACTAGGCAGTACAATCTGGGTTTTCACTGCTATGCAGATGATACCCAGTTGTATCTGTCCTGTGCCCACGATGACCTTTTCACCCCAGATACACTGAGTTTGTGTTTAGCAGAGATAAACAACTGGATGTCTGCTAACTGGCTATGTCTCAACCCCAGCAAGACAGAGGTTAAGGTGGTCAAGCTGGGTTGGGTGGGTATTTTCGCTGATGGGAGACTGCCTGCTTTAGCGGCTGATGGTAGTCCCTTGTCGGTGATCAGTGCAGTCAAGGAACTTGGAGTTATTTTTGATGAGTATCTTGACCTTGAAAAACAGGTTCCCTCAGTCATCAGAGACATTTTTTTCCATCTGCAGAATATTGCCAGGATCCATCCCTTCCTGACCCATACTGATCTGGCTATGGTTATCCATGCCTTTGTTACTAGCAGACTCGATTACTATAATGCCCTGTACATAGGGTTATCTGGAGGATGGATGCATCGACTGCAGCTAGTGCAGAATGCTGTGGCCAGGATGTTGATGGATACCTCTATGAGGGAGCATGTCACTCCTGTTCTGTGTGCTCTGCACTGGCTGACTGTGAGTGCATGCATCACCTTCAAGATCAGCTTGTTAACATACAAGGCCCTTCATGGTCTTGGACCCAACTACCTAAAAGAGCGCTTGATTCTGTACTCTCCAATCTGCTCCCTTTGCTCCACCGAGGCTGGTCTTCTGATTGTACCACCCTCTCATCTAAAGAGTTTGGGCGACAGAGCCTTTTGGATGGCTGCTCTACTGTTTTGGAATTCTATCCCACCACATATAAAGTCTGCCAGCACAGTGGAGGCCTTTAAAGCCACTTTTAAAATATATTTATTTTAAAAAGTTTTTAATCTTCAGTGATTATTTGCATAAGCTGGGATGTTTTATTGCATTTTATTATTATGTTATTAAGCACCCTGAGCCCCTGGATAGGGTGCTATATAAATTAAATTTGCCATATCATGAATGAAGGCTACTCCGTGTTTGTCCCACTGTCCTCAATGTCACTGTCTCCATCTTCGTGCAAGACCCCCACTGATTGCAGCACCATCCTCCTGATCAGTCCCTTGTATCACTGTAAGGCAAACAGAGACAACGTAAGTCCACTGCAGTGATGTGTGGCACAAAACAAAGCCCGACCATGACCACAGGCCTTCTGCTCAGTGACTGTGTACTTACCGCTGTGGGCACATCCACTTGCCACAAGCCATTGTCATTGGCCTTGTACTGCAGCTCCAGATCAAAAAGTCGCAGGCTGACATATGCTGAATACAGCATGTGCCAGCATTTACTGTGGTGTGGGTGTGTGCAGACGAAACACACGGCACAATCCAGCTGCTTCAGATGCAGGAACTCCAGGTGTTTTGGCTGGCCACGTTGATTCTGTGGAGGACACTAATGACAACATGTTAGTACTATGGACAGATGCTACCACCCACTGTGTCCCACATCCCCACCCCAATGGCCAATACATACCCGGTCAAAACCAGCCACACTCCACAGAATCCCCACTCTGTGGTTGTCCATGTATGTGTCGTATGACACCTGCCACGGCCTCCTGGGGAAATGCTTGAAACAGTCAACAGTGATCGCCACCATGGCACTGCACTGTGTTGCAAACCAAAGCACTCACTGTGATAGTGACACTGGGTGCAAGTCTTACCTACACAGGGTGTGATCCACTTGGGCAGGTACACCCCCCAAACATGCATAGAGGTGTCAGGGGCTACATAAAAAGGGATGTTGGGTTGGCTGCATGGGCTGATAAGAAGTGATAACATGTGCAGAAGATATGTTCCAGAGTACTAATGCTTGCACACCTGATAATGGATGAGGCAGAGGAGGAGAGGGCCACAGAACTGGGTGTTCCAACCGTGGATTTATGCCACCAACTGGAGAGAGACACACACTGCATTGAGTGGTTTTGATTCCCATGGGCCACTGTCACACAGCTGTGTGATATGGTCCATGATGACATTGCGCCATGGACACAGTGGTCATGGGAGATGATAGTAGAGATTAAGGTGACATGTGCCCTTGCATACTATGTGAGTGGCTTGTTCCAGCATGTGACAGATGACACAGTGGGTGTATATGAGTCACCAGTGTCCTGAGCTGTGGCACAGGTGACTGATGCCCTGCTCACACACGTCCACGAGCACATCGTGTTCCCAATGGCAATGCACAATGTACATGCCATGATACAGGAATCTATGACATGCATGGCATGCCAAATGTAAATGGAGCAATGGCTGGGACACACATAGCCATAATGACACCGTCAGTACACAAGGAGGCATACCACAACAGGAAGGGATTCCAGAGCATCAATTGCCAGGTGGTGTGTGATGCAAATGGTATCCTCACAAACATGTGTACAAAGTTTCCTGGCTTATTACGTGATGCCTACATATTGGACTCCTCCAGACTTGTTGCCATGCTGCGTGGTGGATGACTGGATGGCTTGCTGCTGGGTGAGTATGGTAAAGCTACATGCACTGACCAGTTGTAATGGTGTGTAAATAAGGCCTGTCGGTTGCTCACTGGTGCACACCGACGTACTCACACATGTGAACTCTATGCTGACTCAGGTTGGTTGCAACTCTCAAACCGGATAAAGTACCTTACCTGCCTGATGGCGAAAAAATCCACTCTGGGCCTCACTACACCCTGTATCCAAGACCTGTTATGCCCGAGCGCTAGCACCCGTTTTACCAGAAGATCAGAACACCAGCCTCTCCAAGTCCCCCAATGCCGGACTTCTCAGGGACAAAGATCATTTGCCTATCGTGCCCCCAGCTGGCTAAATGCCCTCAGCACTCATATTACTGCCTCCACCTCTCTAGGTATTTTCAAATCAAGGCTTTTCTCTCACCTTGCCACCTACAGCTCCTGTGACTGCCCTGATTAAACCTCTTATTTTCTCACTACCCACCCTGTCCCGTTATCTGACAAAGGCATTTTTGGGAAACCTTTTCTCCTGCTATTGTCTGCTCCCCACACCTTTCACTTACCCTCTCTGTTCTGGACTTTTTCCCTATTTGTTTCTCCTAATCTGGCATGACCTCTTTCTTGTAATAATATGTGATTATTGATATCTCATGTCCTTTTGCACAAATGATTTGATATGTATTTGTATATGTTTCTTGTTCTTGACACAACACAAATTGTTGTGTTATCTATGTAACCTTTTGTACTGTACCTAATTGACGTGGAACCTTTGTAAAAGAGCCTCTGGCTCAAAGGTAGTAATTCCTAGAACAATAAACTAAACTAAACTAATGGTACTCGCATGCCATTGCACTAATCCTGTGTTCTCCCCCCCCTTGCTGGTGACAGCAGATACCTTCTCTCTGCCTGTACTTGATGATGCCTTACCTGGCCCCAAACACACCTGCAGAGAAGGCAAACAACAATGCCAACAGGAAGACATGGGGCATCATGGAACAGACCATCAGGCTTCTGAAGATGTGCTTCTGTTGTGTGGACCATACGGTGGGGGGACTATAGTGCTGGGCCCTGCCAGGGCATGCAGGGTGTTCACCGTGTGTGCCATGCTACATAATGTTGCCAAACATGGCTATGTGCCCTTGCCACAGATACCACCAGCAGATTATCAGGATGATGAGGCTGTGAAGGTGCCATGCCGTGAGCTCTGGACAGTGGGTGGCCATGTGGCATGGCAGGCACTGGTCGAGGGGATGTTTCAATGGTAATGTGATCCTCTGGCACACTCACCCTGTGCAGTGATGCATGTGCACTGGTATGCGCCCCTGGTCATTGCATGCCATGCCATCATGCCCAGTCATGTGTGCCTCATGTGGTCACGTTACACCTTCACAGGCAGTGTATGTTATGGCTGCCATGTGATGTGGGTGCACAATGATGCTACCACTCAATGAGTGCACTAGTGTCAGGGGGGAGGGGGGTCATGCGTGGCAGTCTGTCCTGCATGAGGCTGTATGTTGCTCCAGTGAGTCCAGGTTCATGGGTGATTGGGGGGGCCTTGACATTCGCTCACTGATATGTGCTGTGTGACTTTGTGTCTGTGGGGGGGGGGTGCACCAGTGTGCATGGTGATTGGTACAGTAATGCTGGGTGGAGTGTGTAACATCAGAGTGTGTTATGTACTGAACAGACATGTGGGGGGGCCCAGTAGTGTCTGTCAGTGGTGGGCCTGTGTGGCATGGCCCCAGTGGAGTGGAATGTAGCCCCTGGCTTGCATAGCAGCTTGTCTCTGCTGTCTACCTGTCTATCCAGCACAGCACAGTGGTACTGCTCTGTAGGAGGACCATTCCAGCTTTGCCTGTAGTCATGCAGATGTTCATTTGCCCATATAGCTGGTGTGTGCACAAGGTCATGGGGCACCGTGTGCCCACCTGGTAACCTGTGAGTTGTTGGTGGATGCCTCACCCACCACATCATCACTGTCCATGACCTGTCTGCTATTGTCTCCAGTTGTGTCCTCCTGTCTTCCCCCTTTCATAACTGTATGCCACCTGGGTGTTGTGTTCCTCTGGGACAGTGTCAGCAGTGAGGACTCTGTGCTATGCCACAACCACTGGTGGGGTGGCCGGTATGTACCATTGTGCAACCTGCTCAGGGTCCAGTGCAGGTGGGGGCCACTGGGTTTCTGTGTCCACTATGCATGGTGGTGTGTGAGCTACATGGACAGATGGGGCAGTGTGCCCACTTAGGTGCTGCAGTAGCAGCTCCTGTGTGGTGGCTCACTGCTCAATGCTGCTGGGCATTCCAAGAGCCTATTCTGTCAGGGCATCGGGTGCCATTGTGTCCTGTCACTGTGCTTCCATCTTGTCCTTCTCAAGCTGCTGTAGCACACAGTACTGTGTCTCCATGAATGACTGTGCATGTGGCGCCCAGCTGTGTCTGGGCAGCCATGTCAAAATCCCCTCATCCCCACTGTCATGCATGCATGATTGCAATACCTTGTCCCAATACATCTTCCCATGGATGGGGCAGGTGATGAAGCGGTGCCGCCAGTTGTGCATGGCATGTTCACTGGTGCTTGGCGAGGGGGTGGTGGGGTCAGACGCTGCACATGCCCTGCTCTTTATCCAGTAGGGGCTTCACCACCCAACACAGTGTCCTCATCGTGGGGTACCACTCTCCCCATCCATGTCGCTGTTCAGCTGCTTCTCAGTCTCCATCTCCATACCTGTGGGTAGAATGTGCACGTTACTATGTCATGTAGCTGTACTGTCTCTGCTCTCCAGCAGTGTTGCCTGTGGCATGCATACCTTTCAGAGCCTTCCAGTTGCTGGCTGCTGGTCTCCCATGCCCACTGCACAGCCGCCGTGGCCATGGACTGTGTGGGCCCACTGCCACCAGTTGTGGAATGGTATTCATGTCTGTGGGTGCAAAGCATGTCAGTTACTACTAGCGTGGAGAGCATTCCCCACATATCCCCTTCCCTGTCATTAGCTAGTACCTTCCATAATATCCACACTGTCTACCTCTTCATAGACAGTGACATCAGTTAGGGTCTCAGACACCATCCTCTCCAGTGGTGTGAGCTGGGTGTCCATACTCAGTGGCCCATCCCCTGTGCCCTGGCATACCTGTGTGGCTGTGGCTACCCTATTCTTCATTCCTGCATGTAGGTCATGCCACTTGTGTTTGATGGTGGTCAGGGTTCAAGACTCCAGCCCGGCGGCCTTGACACTGGCTTGGATATCCATCCAGAGTAGGTTTTCACCTCAAGGTTAGTGGCCAATGCCTGTGCCCCATACAGCTGGCTTTAGTGCTGCTGTATATCACTGACCATCAATGTGACCTGGTCACCTGTGAAGTTCGGGGCTCTGGGCCATGAACCAGCATGTGTGCAGACAAGGCCACGGTGCAGCTCACCTGAGGATGGCTACCCATTCCTCCTGTCCCTGTGGTGGGGGGCTGCCCTCTGCACCTCTTTCCAATTCCACTATACTGTGCATTGGGGTGAGCTGCACGGCATTCACATCCATGCTGCTAAACTGGGTGTGTGCCATTCCCATATATGGTGGGGTCAAGGGGCAGTCCCATGTAACCAGGTCCTGCCTCTGTGGGGAGCACAACACGCTATGCATTTCTTGACACAATGCCCCCTGGGTGCATGCCATGTGGTGCTAGTGCCTTGTGTCATGGATACTACTGTATTCCATGTTGTTTCCACAGTTTCATGCATAGGCACCACTATCAGGAGCATGGATTAGTGACTGATGAACTTAGGCAGTGGAGTTAAGCTAGTGCTTGTGTAGTCAGTAAGACAGGTGATAAAAATCCTCCCCAACATCAGTAATTACTGAAGAAGTGAATAGGGAAACTACAGAGGAAAGATTTCAGAGCAGGACGTGAAGGAGTAGAGCAGAAGTGGGAGAGAGACCTATATTTTAGGGAAGTGGAATGAGAAGGCAGCATGATCAACAGTAGATTTCATTACTGGGAGAGCAAGAGAGTTAACACAAGTGTTGTGAAGGAAGTAAGAGATAGGAGGTAGACATAGACAGAAGGGAAGCAAGTATCAACACTGGGGATTGGGTACCCCAGTGTCGGCTTCATTTTGGGGGGCATGGGGTGGGTACCCCACTGTTCCTGACTGTCAGGTAGAGGGAGAGGTTTGCTTATAATGGCACCCAGGACTGTGAATGCCGGTGTTGGAATGTTGGAGTGGCAGGTGGTGGTGGGAATGTTATGGAGGGGAATAACTGGCATCAGGTGTGGCCGTACCAGTGTCAGAATACATTAAACATTTAGCTAGTGTGGGGGATGGGGCACCCTGGTATCCAGTTTAAATATATTAGGTTGCTGGAGCAGATAATGCTGGATGGCAGGGTCACATAAGAAACAATCATGCACAGTTCCATTCAGCAAGGTAGGGTCTATGCAATGAAGCGAGCCTCCCCCCCTGAACAAACCCTACACAAACAGATACAGTTTTTGTGTGCAGTGTCTGGATAGCTCAGCTACCTGAAAGCTGATTATATGCTCATACTATTTTTCAGTCTATTCCTGAACACCCTCCCACAGGCAGGCAAAAAAGCCCAAATCCTGCTTTATGCTGCCAAATGCAGTGCTATACACTGTTGGCACTAAAACTAAAGACCTACAAAGCGCATTCTAACCTTTTTGATTCAGTTCAGCAATGGTTCACCAATCTCAAGCTTGTGCTGATTGTCACTAAAACTAAATACATGACTTTCCACAACTCAAAGAAAAAACTTCCAGCAAATGGCAGCACCTACATAATTACTCTAAATGGGACAAGCATTGAAAAGTCTGTGTTTTCAAATATCTGGGCCTCTACATTGACTCCAACCTAACATTCAGTAGCCACATAACACATCTAATTAAAACAATGCACCAGAAACTGGGTGCTCTGTATCAGATCAACCCCTTCCTGATTCCCTCAACATGACACCTTGTGGCCCAATCATTTCTCCTCCTGCTTATTGACTATGGCTTAGTCCTCTACTCTGCAGCAGCTGAATCTGAGCTCCACAGGGTCAAAACCCTGTACATCCAAATTGCCAGATTTGCCATGCAACTCCCCACCTGAACCAACCACTGTGATACAGTATATTGAAAAAAGTTAAACTGCCTTTCCTGTCTACCAGAGTCAAGTTTTGACTGGGTATCATGGGAAGGAAAATTGTCATGAATAAAACATTGCCTATTTACAACTCCTTCTTTCAACCGAAAGTCCCTCTGACTCAGACCAGATCTGCAGTTACCACCTACTTCAAAATCCCCATGCTTAGAACATACGCAGGCCAAAGGGCCATACTATATCAACTAGTCTGTCTCTATAACTCTCTACCTCTATATGTCACTGATCAAACCCTGTCTCTCTCTATATTCAAAACTAAATTGTTGGACTGGTTATGTAACTTGGACTCATGTCAATGCCTATTATCTGCTAAGTGTATACATTGTAAGGGCACTTTTATTGTCTGTAGGTTTTCAAGCTAAACTGCATCGTGTGACTCTCCCTATGTCTGGTCAACTATAAAAATGGTTAGATATTGCTCATAGTCTCACCAGATGTTTATAAAGAAATAAATAAAATAAATATAATCACCACATTAAGGAAAGTGGTTGTAAAAACAATAAATTATTTTTAGAACATTTATTCTATCTGTGAATGCTCAGATATGGAACTGTTTTTCTAAAATATTTTAAAAACTACAGTACCTTAGTTTTAGAGGTGAAAGCCACAAATGTGTACACCTTAGGGATAACCTTATCAAACCTGCAAGTTTTAGGTGTCACACCCTTCTACTTTTTTAGTTATAGGTGAGCAAAAAAAAGGTATTAATTTAAGAAATGTTTTTTTGCCCCACTGTAACGTTGTCCCCAGCGAACTGATTTCCACAACATTTTTGGGATCCAGAGATCATGGCACCGTGTCTGCATATTACATATTTCAAGTAAATTGGTTGGACGAGGCAAAGTTATTAAGGTACAGAAATTTGGGTTGAACATTAAAGTGCTTACTCAACCCTAATATACAGGTGTGATCATGCCTATATAATACAGTATATATATATATACACAGTATATATTATACAGGTGTGCACAGTTTCAATTCTAGTGGCTGATTTCTTGCATGTTTGGTGAAAATTGGTTAGATGGTTGAAAATTAATTACTTAGTGAATTTACATAAAATACACACCATTTTTGCCATTTTCTCTGTTCTCAGCTAGCGAAAAACCAGGCAGATTTAAATTATGAAACTTATGGCGTTGTTAGAGTTGGATCCAAGGAACTGCATGAAGGGTTAAAATTAAATTTTATTTTATGTTATAAACACTCAAAAGTTTGTGTATGCATGGATTGTTTTTGACACCTTGAGAAAATAGCTGGAAAAATGTGACACTTTTTCTGAGATAAAGTTTGTTCATGAACAAAAACTTGAAAAGTTGCAGATTTTAAAAAAATTCTAAAGGATGACAGTGTTGTGGTTTGTCAGAAAACAGTCCATTTAAAAAGTTTTAAATTACTATTTAATATAATTAATAACATTTACTGTTGTATTTCAATGACAGAAAAAAGCATTATTGCTTCAAAAAAACACCCAGATGAACATTAAAGAACTTAGTGGTAAATGCATAAAAAAGCAAAGGCAGTAAGGACAGGGATGGGGCTAAAATGGGTAAGGCCATCAAAAAATGGAGGGTGATGAGTACCAATGCCCATAGTCTGTATAACAAGCTCCCTGAACCAGTGGCCTACATGGAAGAGGGATGCCTGGATATTGTGGCAGTCACTGAAACATGGTGTACAGAGAACCATGACTGGGATGTCAACATACCAGGTTATAAAACCTACAGGAGGGACAAGGAGGATACAAGAGGAGAAGCATGAGTGGCTCTCTATGTAAGGGAAGGGATTAAAGCAACAGAACTAAAGAGTAAACATGAAGTAAATGAGTCACTATGGGTCACCCTGGAGACAGGAAATGACACCACAATATGCATGGGAGTTGTGTACAGACCCCCATCTCAGGGGGAGGGAATGGACAAGGAAATGATAGAAGGCATCCTTAAAATGTCAGAAAAAGGAGAAATATTGTTGATGGGGGACCTGAATATGCCAGATGTTAACTGGATCATCATTGCTGCAGGCACTTCCAGGAGCAGGGTAATTTGTGATGCCCTACAAGGGGCATGCCTCAGACAGTTAGTGTTTGAACCCACTCAGGAGGGAGCAGTCTTAGACCTGGTACTCTCAAATGGGGACGGACAAAGGATCTTGGATTTAGAAGTGGGTAGCCATCTGAGAACAAGTGACCACCAAACAGTGTGGTTCACAATAAACACAGCCATAGAGTCAAGCTATACAAAAGCAAGAGTATTGGAATTTAGGAGGGCTGACTTTTCGGAAAATGAGAGAGTGCCTCAGAAAAGCACTAGCAAATTGGAAAGAAGGAGGGGTGGAGGAACAATGGGGGAATAATCAAAACAACCATCACAGAGGCATCGAGCCTTTGCATGAAGCAAATCAATAAACCAAAACAAAGGGAAAAAACACTATGGTTCTCAAAAGAGGTGGCAGGGAAGGTTAAGGAGAAAAGGATAGCATTTGGGAAATATAAGGAAACATAGAAGGAGCAGGACAGAGAACTTTATCAGTTAAAGTAGAAGGAGGCAGGGAAGGCAGTCAGAATAGCAAAGGCCCAAACCAAGGAAAAGATAGCCGATTCTGTTATGAAGGGGGATAAAACCTGTTATAGGTACATTAGGGAGCGAAGAAAGACAAAGGGAAGGATACAGAGACTTAATAAAGGGGGAGGGAATGTTGGCAGAGGGTGACAGTGAAAAAGCAGGGATACTGAATGAATATTTCTGCTCAGTATTCACAACAGAAGAGTGTGGGGAGGTACCGTAACCAAGCAACAGAAACACTCTGGATAGGGGGGTCGATACCAGTCCATTCACAGAAGAAAGGGTTTTGAAAGAACTCTTCAAACTGAGGGTGGACAAGGCAATGGGGTCTGATGGGATTCATCCCAGATTTCTAAAAGAACCAAGGGTAGAACTACTGACACCACTGACTACTCTCTTTAACAAATCATGGGAGGATGGGATGGTACCTGAGGACTGCAGGAGGGTGGATGTGATTCCACTTCACAAAAGTGGAAGCAGGGCAGAGACAGGAAACTACAGACTGGTTAGTTTGACCTCAGTGGTAGGGAAAATGATGGAATCACTTCTGAAGGAAAGAATTGTTGAGTACCTAGAGGCCAGTGGGGCACAGGACCCAAGGCAGCATGAATTCACAGCAGGAAGGTCGTGTCAGATGAATCTAATAGATTTCTTTGACTGGGTGACCAAAGTAGTAGACCAGGGAAGAGCTGTGGATATGGCCTACCTAGATTTTAGGAAGGCATTTGACACAGTCCCACACAAAAGATTAATATACAAGTTAGCCACCCTTGGAGTGGGTCCCAAGGTGGTTGCCTGGATAAAAAAAAATTGGCTGAACAACAAGACGCAAAGGGAAATAGTAAATGGAGTCCACAGTGAAGAAAGGAGAGTAACTAGCGGGGTATCGCAGGGTTCAGTTCTGGAACCGGTCCTCTTTAATGTCTTTATAAGTGACATTGGAGAGCACCTGGAAAGAAAAATATGTCTCTTTGCACATGACACAAAGATCTGCAACAGGGTTGATACACAAGGTGGGGTGGAAAGGATGAAAAGGGACTTGGCAAGGTTGGAGGAATGGTCAAATGTATGGCAGCTCAGATTCAATGCAAAGAAGTGCAAGGTAATGCACCTGGGAAACAAAACCCAGGGGAAGAGTACGCAATGGGGGGGTGAGATACTAACGACAACAAAAATCTAAAGGAACTTGGGAGTAATTATATCAGATGACCTAAAGGTGGGCAAGCAATGTGTGAAGGCAGTAAGGATGGCTGGGGGGAAACTGGGATGCACAGGGAGAGGCATCAACAGTAGAAAACAGGAAGTTGTTATCCCTCTGTACAGACTGTTGGTGAGACCCCATCTGGAGTACTGCGTGCAGTTCTGGAGACCCCATCTCCGCAAAGACATAGACAGAGTGGAGGCTGTTCAGAGGAGGGCAACCAAAATGGTGCAGGGTCTACACCAGAAGACATATGAAGTGAGACTAAAGCAGCTTAATATGTATACCCTCTAGGAAAGGAGGGAGAGGGGGGACATGATAGAAACTTTCAAGTACCTCAAGAGGATTAACAAAGTCCAAGAGGGTAGCATCTTTCAGAAAAAGAGATGTGCAAGAACAAGGGGGCACAATTTGAAAATAGAGGGGGGACAACTCAGAAGTAATATTAGAAAGTATTTTGTCACGGAGAGGCTTGTGGATGCATGGAACAGCCTTCCTGAGGAGGTTGTGGAGTCAAGAACAGTGGGAGAATTCAAGAATGCATGGGACAGACGTAAAACAATTCTAGTAGGGTGTAGGAGGAAGTAAGCTGTTGGTTAACTAGAATCTGCAGTTTATCCACCAGGTAGGGAAATGGGCAGACTAGGTGGGCCAAGCGGTCCTTATCTGCCATCAAATTCTATGTTTCTATGTTTCTGTGTTAGTCCATGCATGAGAGATAGCATGTGCACTAAGACACAACAATAAAAACAAGCATTTGTCAGTGCCAAACATGTTTGCTTGCATGCTTGTTACAAGTTACAACAGCAGCAATATCTCTTTTTTTATGGGGTCCTGCTTTACAAATGTCTGCACTGTATTTATCCAGGACAGCACAAATAAAATGCAGTAATGTATCTTGTTTGTAGTGTGGTCCTACTTTTTTTCTTTTACTTTTTATTTATAAATTGTGTACATTACAGCACAATTCTTCATACAGGAAAGTGGGACAGCATAGAATACAATTAATACAAACAGACTGGAATATATGGTCACTAACCTAGTGTTACATCCTTGGGGGATTACAGGATCACACCCAAGTGAGGAGAGCAGTCCTTGTGATGCTCAGTCCTTCCTCCCCTGACCAGCTCCTATCACTCTGCACTCGTTCCCAAATACACAACACTATCATATCAAGCTTTAGCATTAAACTGTGCTACTGGGCCAGCTTGGGGTCCTGCTTTTATCTATTTTTAACATTTTCCCCAAGGATAGGCCAGATGAGGTGCAATACCTCATTCTCAGTGGTGTTCTGCATGTACATATTCTACATAATTTACCCAGGACAGCACAGAGGAGATACAAGATCTAATTTTCAGTGAGGGACCATCTTTTACTCATTTTCATAATGTATTTACCCAGGATAGGGCAGCTAGGAAGCAATATCTCATTTACAGTGGCTTCCAACATTTTGACCCCAAATTTCAAATATAGTCTTATGACCTTAGGTTATGATCAAGAAGACAGGTGGGATTCTTTTTAAACCCCATCCAATAGATGATTTACAGAGCAATTGCAAAGACATGTTTCAGAGGGGATTTGGGAAATGACACCTGTCAGGTTCATGAGAGAGAAGACAACACAACAGATATGTTGACAATTTGGGCCCAAAATCTGCAACAATAAAGACATGAATAAATGCTGGAAAATTCCACTTTTCTTCACAGCTTAAGTCACATTTCAACCCACATTTTCAACATAGTCTTTTTGTGAGCCCATGTTATGATCAAGAAAGGTGGATTTTTTAAAATTATGCCCAAAAGGTGAGAGCATGTTTATTTATTTATTTAAACATTTGGTAACCAGGAAAGGCACTCTGAACCAGGACTCATTTCCAGGTGTATCAGTGGGGATTAAAAAATGGTATCTTTCATCTTCATGAAGTGGGGTAACACAAAGGCTATGTTGAAAATGTGGGGATAAAATCTGCATAACATAATAAAAGTATGGCTAAATATTCAAAAATTAAATGCTTCTTCATCACTTTGTTGATTGTTTTTGGGGGGCATTTTGATCCAAAATTCTCAACATGGTCCTTTATTAGCCCCACATCATGATCAAAATAGGTGGAAATTTTTAAATCCCATTAGAAAGGTGATTTCACGACACAACTGCAAAACATGTTTTGAGGGGATTTATAAAATGAGACCTGTTATGTTCATCAGCTGGGGTAACAAAAGGGCTATACTGCATGTTTAAAGCTAAAATTCAGTATTTCCTCATAACTTCTGTTTTTGTTTGTTTTTTTACATTTTGTCCCCAAATCTTCAACATTATATTTTTATGACCCCATCTTATAATTAAGACAGCTGGAATTTTAAAATCCCAGCCAAAAGGTGATTTTATGGAGTGACTGCAAAAATATGTTTCAGAGGGGATTTGAAAAATGACACCATTCAGGTTCATGAGGTGGGATACCAAGGGCCTATGTTGAAAATTTGGAGCCAAAATCTGCAAAAACACACAAATTCATAACTTCTTTGTTATCTGACATTTTGACCTAATTTTTTTTAAACCGTCTTTTTATAACCCCACTTTATGAAGAAGACAGGTGGAATTTTCAAACTCCTGTCTGAAAGGTGATTTTACTTAGCAACTACAAAAACAAGTTCCAGGGGGATTTGAAAAAATTACCCTACATTGTTCATGACATGTGGTCCCAAAAAGTCTATGTTGAATATTTGATGTAAACGTATTAAAACAAGCATTTGTCAATGCCGAGTGTTGCTTGCTTATATGTGCTGTTTAGGTATTTGGAAGTGAAAGTACCATGCTTAAGAAGACCACAGAGAAACCTGGGTGGGAGGGTGGGCAACACTAATGTCCCGGCAGAGCTCCTTTGAGCTTGTTCACTCTCCCCCTCTCTCACTCACTCATTCTACTTCTCCTGATGCTGCAGGCTGCCCTTTTGTACTGGGCTTCTGCTTGCATTGGCGCCTTTATCTGCCCAATAAGAAATCTGCAGCAGTCCTGACAGAGCTCCGCTGAGCTGGCTCACTCCTCCTCCCTCAATTGCTCGTTCCATTTCTCCTGGTGCTGTAGGCTACCCTTTTGCACTGGGCTCCTGCCTGTGTTGGCACCTTTTTCTGCCCGCAAAGAAATCCGCAGCAGTCCCAACAGAGCTCCATTGAGCTTGCTCACTCCCCCTCCCTCACTTGCTTGTTCTGTTTCTCCCGGTGCTGCATGCTGCACGTTTGTACTGGGCGCTGCCTGTGTTGATGCCTTTTTCTGCCCACAAAGAAATATGGGGGGGGGGCATGATGCAGAGAGGGATTGGGCACCCTTTCAGCATGCAGCATAAATTTCAGTGTGGGGACATTATGTCGACGGGGACTGGGACCCCCATCAGCAAACTGGGTTGGGGGCATGCAAGGAACTGTCCTGCAATGATGGGTCTCTCCCTCATTACAGCAGAATGTCTGATGCTGCAATGACGAGGTGGCCCCTGATTGTAGCAGCTAAAACATTTTAAGGTGGTGGCATGCTGGCTGAACTAGCGTCATCAGCAGCATGTCACCCAATTGGGGAACACAGGTTAAGCCTCAAAAGGCAGGGGTGCATTGGCCACAACAGTGCCACACCTCCACAACCTGCTTCTGCAGCAAGCTGCCGTAACATGTTTCTTGCACATGTACACAAGCAACATAAAAAGGACAAAGGCATGAGCAAAAGTTCAAAACACATTAAAGAGCTAGTGTACTGCCTAAATCTAATAATAGATTTTTAAAGCAGTCAGTTATTGCCTTTTATATCTGAAGTAAGTTTTCTTTTCCCTTTGTTTAATTGGAAGATTGTTTACCTGATGTTAATAGGTGTAACATGTGGATCAGCTCTTAGCCTGGCAACTGACATATCTTGCAATATTGCCCCACTCTACATCATCAGCATTGTGACCTCACTGACTGAGACATAATTGCTACTTAGGAACAGCAAGTAAGTGACTGCCAGGTCTTTCACCTGTGATGTCACTGTCAGTGAGATCATAATGCTGATGATATAGTGTGGGGCAGTAGAGTTAGATATGTCAGCTGCCAGGCTAAGAGCTGTTCCACACATCTAGCACAATATCATCAGATAAAAGAATGTAATGAGCAAAAAGAAAAACAAATATGCTTCAGAAATAAAATATTACAACTGGCTACTACATAAAATTTGTATTTTTTTCCTGTCTGACTATTTTGGGTCCACTAGCTCTTTAAAAGTAATTAACCAAACTTACCTTGATGTCCTGAGTTCCCGTTAAGTGTTGGAAGCAGGAGGACATCCTGGTCATTGTTGGAGCAGGACTGGGTAGGTAAGTGAGGCTTGTTGGGGTGTGAGAGAGTGGATGCTGAGAGGGGCATCAGGGTGGGGGATCTGGATGGCTGGGGGAGCAGACAATGAGGGACAAGATGATGAGGGACTGTTTTCTTCTTTTCAGGATTCCAGTACTTTTTCAGCTAGAACATCTCTTTGTGTTCCCGTGGCCAAGACAGGCAAAGTTCACCTTAACCCTGTCACTGCCATCTCCCACCTCCCAGGACTTACCTACCAGCCAGTGAACTCCCACGGATTACCCCCTCACAGGGGTGTCAGCAAAGGAAGGGCCATCTCCCCATGAAGCACATATCCAGTGTCAGCCCACAGGGTGTTGGTGGTCGGTGTAGAGGGCATCATATGTGCCTGACTCACCATTCCTTTTTCCTCCAATTTTTTGTGTTGTATCCCTTGCTAGGGCACACACACAGACATGCACGCATATGGAGGCATGTGCACATGCTGTGGAAGTCCCGTAGCTCCATCACTTTATTTGCCAGTCTCAGACCTGCACTGCAAACAGGCCTCTACCTGATGGCTGTCATTCAATGGAAATGATAAGCCTCCCTCCTCAGCAGAGGAGAGCAGTCCATCAGATGCTCAGTCCTCTGCCCCCTGACTGTCTCCCAGCAACCCGAGATCACTCTCTGATCCCGAGTTGCCAGTGTTGTAGTTGGTAAGGCTACCATTGCACAATTGGGACAGCCAGGATTCCGGTACTTGTTGGATGGTGGCACTGGGGTGGTCCCCCCAATGTTTCATTGTCTTTTTGGGGTGGTTAGCCAGCACTGGTAGTGGGTACCCTGATGTCAGTTGGATTGTGCAGGGAAGGGGGAGGCACAGGCTGGGTCACCAGGAGGGGGAATACTGGCAACTGGATTGGGCACCCACTGCCAGTGATATGTAAATATTTGCAGAGGGGGCAATTCCATGTCAGTCAGGAGGGGAGATACCAGTAGCAGGATTAGGACCCTGCTACTGGTGATATGCAAACTCTTGGAGTGAGGGAATGCTGGGTCAGGGGGATACCTGCTGGAAGACTGGGCACCTGCTAACAGTGATATTAAAAATGTGATTGGGCAGGAGGAAGCATACCAGTAGTGGGGTTGAATGAGTCACTGCCACTGGTTAGACATTAAAAGATAGATCAGGCTAAAGGGAAGATAAGGTGGCAGAGCCAACAGGGGGAGGCAGGTTTGGTGCTAGTAATTATGTCCTGGCAGTATTCCAATGGGTGAAAATTCATATGATAGGAGTGGTTGGATCCTTTCATATGTAAGAAATTTCTGCCCATTAGCAAGTTGACTGGCATCATCACTAGCCTGCTGTTAATAGAGTTACTCACAGCCCAGACACCCCAATGTTAAACCACATTGACTCCTACAGGGCCACATCTGAAAAATCCCTTCAGTTCTGGCACACTACCAGTATGTTTGCTGTGCATCCATGTGAGCAAACATAAAAAAAAAAAACAATGAGATAAAAATAGTTGATAACATGACCCAAAAATAGAAGTACATTTCAGGTTTTGTTCAGTTCAGAACATACTTAGGAGAATTCACAAAACTGTCAGCAAAAAATGAATATAAGTCCTACACAAACAAAATCTTAAGGCTGAAAAACACAAAAAACTGGTCAAGAACATAGCTGTAAAAAACAAACAAACAAAATGAATAGCACATGCATTTTGTATGATAACTAAAGTTACACACATGAGCAAACTATTAAGAAAGATATGACTGCAATCCAGCTTTTCCAAGGCCAACAAGGTCCTGCACAAAGCAAGTTAAAACACATGTCCTAATTCACATAATTCCTGAAGGGCCATGAGGAAAGCAAGTCAGGACTTACTTCCTGCTTCGCAAAAGGTTGAAGGGTTCTATGTGAAGCATGGTAGGACTCACGTCCTATGCGAAACAAGTAGGTTACAAAGCCGCCAAAGGAGGAAATGTGGCATTAGGATTTATTAGCCCTAATGTCTAATGTTAGTTATTAAGGTCTGATGTTTTTTTAAAAATTGTGCATGCACAAAACAAAAGATTCCGTCAGGGAAATTTATAAAAAGTGATAATTTTTTAATCACATAATAGTTAGTCTCAAACAAAAATTTTAAGTCACTAAAACATGACAGTGACTTAAAGTTTAATGTTAATATTTATGTAGTCATGACAATGGGGGGGTAACAAGACCTATTTTTAAGTATTTAATTAATGTTAATATTTTATTAACAAAAACATATTTATGAATTGGAAATGTGGCTGGGGGCATGAGAAGAGCTCTCTGTTGAACATGTGTAAGGGCTAATATGGTACAGCTCTTCTTAATTCCCACATACTACTTGAGCTGTTAAAAGAATTAGCTATAATGCTGGAATGCTAACAAATGCAATTGCAATACCGAAAACAAGTAGAATTGTACTTGTGGTGCTTTTAGAGAGATTGTGACTGTTCTTTAAGCTGCTGCAGTACCGGTGGTATACATGCCATTGTGCATTTGGTCAAGCACAGCAACCAAAACACCTCGAGAATGTATAAGTGAGCTAGGAAAACTTTTAAAAGTGATTTATAAACTGGGCAAGTTGGACAGACACAGCAGTTGATAAGCACTTCTAAAAATGCAGTGCTACAGTATAAATGGAGTGAGAAACTGAAAGACTTGAGTAGCTACATTCCCTCCAGTTTAAAACGAGCATGGATTTTTATTTTTTGCACAGTAAATGACAGATGAAATCATAATTTTTTTTTATTTAAAATTTTGTTGACTGAGTAAAAAAAGTACTAGGCCACATGGCCCTTTTACAGTGTTGAGCCAACTACTGGCACATCACAAAGCACATACAGTACAATGACATACATTCTTACAATCCATAAATATTTGCATGAACAACATATATTCTTCAAGACACCGTATTAGTGCAAATGCAAAATAAACGCATCCTAATAAAACTACATTAAAAAGAAGAGCCTCCAGCTTCAGTCAGTAAATTTTCTTTGTATTCAACTTTGAAATTACAAATATTTATTGCATTTCTGATCTCTGGGTAAATCCTGTTCTAAGTTTAACTCCTGTGTACTTGAAAGCTTTTTAGTTTTTTGACAATTTACAGAGAGTCATTTGTAATATTACTGAGTCATCCAATCCCAGTGATCTTACAGAGGTTTTAGGAGCAAACATTCCAGCTAAGGGCCTTATGAGTGACCATAAACACAAAACAACTTTTTTTATTTACATTTTTATTAGGCTTTTTCTCTGTTTTTGTACCCGAACCCTGCCCTAGTCACACACACGTGTTTAGAGGCACACACACACACACACACACACACACACACACACCCGTGGCTCCAGGGCACCCTCCCAATGCTTTGCTGCCCCTGCCCACCTGTGATACCAATGGGACCTCCACCCAATGGGAGTGGAACTATGGGGGGATGAAGATCCTCCCCAAGATAGGAGAGCTGCTACTCTGGTTGCTCAATTCTGTTCCTTCCCTCCCCCCAGCAGACCCCCAACAACCCAGTCCCATTCCTGAACCTGGGTCGCCAGCACAGTGCGAGCTGTGTCATCCAGCGCCTCAACTCTCAGTATCACTGGCCAGCCACAAAACAACTTTTATATAATTTGTCTCTCTGTTGAAGTGGTAGCCACATAAATTTTTAATTCTTTCAAAAAACTATGTTAAGATAATTTTAGGATCATGGACAAACCACAAAATGTAAGGAAATTGGGAGTTTGGGTCGAAAACTATTCTAACTCTACATATTCTGTATAAGCAAGAGGGTATGATTTTGTCTTGCTGGTATCTGGATTACTGACCCATCAATTCTATACAGAACACAACCCAACTAATAACACCATGAAACCCAATTAACTTGTTTATACAGATTAAGTGTGCATTTGCATAATTGTTTAAAAGTATAAACTATATTAAATTACTTCTCTTAGGATAGAACAACTCCTCACCAGAACATTTCTGAAAGTACAAAAGCAAATATTTAGTAATCTTTATTAATGCAATGTAATTTTGTTAACACGAATGTCAACATATTTGAGATTAACATAGAAACATTTATTTATGGCTAGCCCACTGGCACATTGACAAGGCATCCACTTGCAGTACTGACATCCTGGGTTCAGGGACAGACTGGTGAGTCAGAGGGCCAGCTGGGGGGAGAAGGACTGAGCATCCCAAGGGCTGCTCTCCTTCTCAATGGGGAGGGGCAAAGAGTGTCTGGTGCTATGCAGACCTCTGCAGGAGGCATAGGGTACCATTGTGGCCAGTGCTGCACGTTAGTGGGGTGGAGGGGACACTGGCATCATTGCATGTCCCCGCCCCAAGGGAAAAACCTGAAAAAATGCCATCCGCTAATGATGCCCCCCATCTCCACCGCCACTTCTGCTACAGATTAAGGTCCACCGGGGGGGCCTGCTCCTGTGGCTTCATTCTGGGGGGGTAAATCCAGTCTAGATGACTAAGTACCTTGGGAAGGGGCACCCACCCCACGGACCCACCCGGACCCACCCACGGCCCCACCCAGGAAGTAAGCCTGGAGAAAGAGGGGTGGCAAGCAGAGTGGGTGACCAGAACCTCTGGTGCCAAGATGAAGAGTCAGGGAAAAAAGCATCCATTTATGTGTTGATGTATGTGTTGATTTGTTTTTGGAGCCATCTCTTGCAGCATAATATTGATTCACACATATATTCATCTGGATGATATGACAGAGAAATTAAGTTTAAATTAAATCCCTCTCATAGTAAATGTGGCCATTAATGACTGATATATATATATATATATATATATATATATATATATATATATGGTATACAGTGCTACCATAGTTAGGTTGAGGCACCATTTCTATGTTAAACCCCAAAATTTTGCACCTTAATAACTTTGCAACCGTTTGATGGATTTGCCTGAAATTTGGAATTTATGATCAAGAACCATAGGCCTTGGGATCTGCCAAGTTTTGTACTGGTCGGATGTACAGCTGTGGAGTTATTAAGTGTGATCTGTGCGCGCGTTTACGCTTTTCTGGAATTCTGTGGTCGCGCCTACAGGTCGTATGGTTTGCGTGACCGGCCTGAAATCTTCAGGGAACGTGCAGCCAGGGTCCCTGATATGTCTTTGAAGATTTAGTGAAAAATATTAAGCGGTTCAAAAGTTATTCAAAAACAGTTTCCCATTATAAGTCAATGGGAAAAGTTAACAAAAGTTCAACACTTTACATGAAATGCATTTTACTTTCGCAAATGGGCCTGTTACTTTTCAAATCGGCCATTTTGTTTTCAGTTGGTGATCAGAAAAATGGTTGGCATTTAAATTTGGGACCCTCTAGCAACCTAATTTTTTGTATTCACCTAGTCGGGCCCTGAGGATGCTTGCCATGTCTTTATTTTGTGGTAAAACTACCCAGAATATGTTTTCAAATTTCTGGAAAAAGTACTTTCACAAATTACTTTCGTGCTCACGAAAGTGTCATAGAGATCTGCAGCTTTCATAAATTGTGACAGTAATTTTCTAGTCTGTGGGAAAATGACAGCAATTCTTTGGCACTGCACTGCAAAATAACCATTGGGAGTTTTGAGCTGAAATTTGGAGGGAGCGCAGCCGACATCTCACAGATGTGCCTTTCAGTGTTGTATTAAAAAATATAACATGGCGGCAAAGTTATGGCACTCCAAAGTTGACAGTTTTTCCCATAGGATAACATTCTGACGCGAAGCATTACAGGAATCCTTTGGCACCCTGCTGCAAAATAACGGTTTGGTCTTTTTTCCTGAAATTTGGAGGGAAGACAGCCAACAGTACACAGATGTGCCTTTCAGTAGTTTGGTGAAAAAATATCACATGGCGGCAAAGTTACGGCACTCCAAAATTGATGGTTTTTCCCATAGGATAACATTACGGTGCCCGACACTTAACAGAAATCATTTGGAGCCCTGCTGCAAAATAACGGTTTGGTCTTTTTTCCTGAAATTTGGAGGGAAGACAGCCAGCAGCCCACAGATGTGCCTTTCAGTAGTTTGGTGAAAAAACATTACAGGGAGGCAAAGTTATGGCGCTCCGAACTTTTCTTTTTTTCCCATAGGATAACATTACGGCGTTCGCTGCGCCTTTTAGGGCCCGTATCTCGGAAACGGTGCGAGATACGGACTTTTCGTCAGAAAATTTCTTAGCCCCTTGCTGGGGCTAAGATTCAAATTAGCCAGGACAGTTGTAAATAATATGACTTTTAAATTTTTTTTCTACATCATACGGTTCCAGAGATATAATGTATTTAGTATTCCAAGATCTCATTTTCTGTGCCGATACTCATTATTTGCATACATTATTTGTACTCACTGTCTTTCTCAATGCAGGTTTTGGGGAAAACCAGCCTGTGCACTTACATTACTGTTACTGTTGCCTTTCGCTTGCGGAATCCATTTCGTTCCTTACCATTGGCGTCTACGCCACCATAGGCGTTATCGCTGCGTTTTCATTTGCGCTTGCGTTTCTGTTATTTTTTGCCATTTCTGTCTACAGTACTGTTTATCTTACTGTTTCACTTTACATCACCATGCCCATTGACATTTCTGTTTGCAGGCACCATGTTACTATGTGACAACACATCACGTGGCAGACCATTCCCGTCTACGCCACCATGTGCGTTACCCTTTCTGTTCTCATTCGTGCTTGTGTTACCATGTGCAACACTGTTAGCATTTCTGTTTGCGTTGCTGTCCCTGTTAGTAAGCCGCAACACATCATGTGGCGGGAGCCGCTGCATTACATTCACTATTTCTTGTTATCATTCTCAAAAAGAAGGGAAATTAGAGGCAAAAAACTCCATTTAATGCATTAGTTAGGGTTGTTCCACAGCAACAAAAGTGAGGAAATTCACTGTTAGGGTTGAAAACCCTTGGACCCCCCACCCCCAACTGGCATTGGGGTGCGCATTGGGATCGTGGGTCCTAACTCTCACCCATTCTCCTATGCTTCTGCTGCTTTACACATGTCATGGGGTGAGGAAGTTGGGCTGATGATCCATCGCCTGCTCTGGGCAAAGTCAGCAAAATCAGGGCACTCAACCAACTGTAATTCCTCACTGTCATGTAATAGAGTAACGTAGCGATCAAGTTTTGCCTCTATCTGCATATATTAGTGGCAGCGGTGGTGCTACTATAGTTAAGTTGAGAACCATTTCCGTATTAAACCCCAAACCTTTGCACCTTAATAACTTTACAACAGTTTGATGGATTTGCCTGAAATTTAGAATTTATGATCAAGAAACACAGGCCTTAGGATCTGCAAGTTTCGTACTAATTCGGATATCGACTGTGGGTTATTAAGTATGATCACTGTAGCGTTTAAACTTTCTGGAATTCTGTGGTCGGCACCTACGAAGTCAGTATGGTTTGCGTGACTGGCCTGAAATCTTCAGGAACGTGCAGCGGGGTCCCCGATGGCTGTCTTTTGAAGATTTCGTGAAAAATAAACAGGTTCAAAGTTATTCAAAACAGTTCCCCATTATAGGTCAATAGGAAAAGTTAACAAAAGTTCAACACTGCGCAAATGCACTTACTTTCACCAAATAGACCCTGTTACTTTAGCATAAATCAGCCATTTGTTTTCAGTTAGTGATCAGAAAAATGGTTGGCATTTAAATTTGAGACCCTCTAGCACCTAATTTTTTGTATTCACCCTAGTCGGACCCTGAGGATACTTGCCATGTCTTTATTTTGTGGTAAAACACCCCAGAAATATGTTTTCAAATTTCTGGAAAAAGTACTATAAATTACTTCGTTAACTCCGCGAAAGTGTTGCAAACCCTGAAAACTTCCTGAAAGTATGACAATAATTTTTCTAGTCTGTGGGAAAATGACAGCAATTCTTTGGCACTGCACTGCAAAATAACCAATGGGAGTTTTGGGCTGAAATTTGGAGGAGCATGGCCGACATCTCACAGATGTGCCTTTCAGTGTTGTATTAAAAAATATTACATGGCGGCAAAGTTATTGCACTCAAAGTTGACAGTTTTCCCACCAGGGATAACATTACGGCGCCCGAAGCATTACAGGAATCCTTTGACACCCTGCTGCCAAAATAACGGTTTGGTCTTTTTCCTGAAATTTGGAGGAAGACAGCCAACAGTACACAGATGTGCCTTTCAGTAGATTGGTAAAAAATATCACATGGCGACAAAGTTACGGCACTCCAAAATTGATGGTTTTCCCATAGGATAACATTACTGATTGCCGACATAACGAAATCATTTGGAGCCCTGCTGCAAAATAACAGTTTGGTCTTTTTTCACAGAAATTTGGAGAGAAGACAGCCAGCAGCCCACAGATGTGCCTTTCAGTAGTTTGGTGAAAAAAAACATATTACAGGAGGCAAAATATGGCGACTCTGAACTTTTCTTTCCCATGGGATAACATTACCGGCGTTAACTCTTGCTTTCCCTAGGAGGCCCGTATCTGAAGCGGTGCGAGATCACGGACTTTACGTCAGAAAATTTCATAGCCCTATGCTGGGGCTAAGACTCAAATTAACCAGGACAGTTGTAAATAATATGACTTTTAAATTTTTTCTACGTCATACGGTTCAGATATAATGTATTTAGTATTCCAAAGATCTCATTTTCCTGCTTGATACTCATTATTTTGCACGCACATTATTTGTACTCACTGTCTTTCTCAATGCAGGTTTGGGGAAAACCAGCCTGTGCACTTACATTACTGTTACTGAGCCCTTTCCGCTTGCGAATCGTACCGATTTTCACTTACCATGAGCGTCTAAGCACCGCAGGCGTTATCCTTTAGATTTTCATTGCGCTTGCGTTTCTGACCTATTTTTGCCATTTCTGTCTACAGTACTGTTTATCTTACTGTTTCACTTTACATCACCATGCCCATAAAGCATTTCTGTTTGCAGGCACCATGTTGCTATGTGACAACACATCACGTGGCAGACTGTTCCGTCTACATACCATATGGTTACCCTTTCTGTTCTCATTCATGCTTGTGTTACCATATTGCACACTGTTAGCATTTTCTGTTTGCGTTGCTGTCCTGTTAATGTGCCACAACACATCATGTGGTGAGGGCAACTCACATTACGTCACTATTTCTTGTTATCATTCTCAAAGAGAAAGTGAGGCAAAAACTCCATTTAATGCATTAGTTAGGGTTGTTCCATAGCGACAAAAGTGAGGAAATTCACTGTTAGGGTTGAAAACCCCTTGGACCCCCACACCCCAACTGACATTGGGTGCTGCATTGGATCGTGGGTCCTAACTCTCACCATTCTCCTATGCTTCTGCTGCTACACATGTCATGGGGTGAGAGTTAGGGCTGGCCGATCCCATCTTACCAACTCTCACCGGTGGGGGTTAAGCGGAGAAGTCAAGGGAGTTTTAAACCTAACTGTAATTTCCTCACGCTGTTAACTTGCTAAACGATAAACAAGTTTTGCTCTAATATATATATATTATGGTATGCGCGAGTGCTATCATGATTAGGGATTGAGGAGCCATTTCTATTCAAACCCCAAACCTTTGCACCTTAATAACTTTGCAACTGTTTGATGGATTTGCCTGAAAATTAGAATTTATGATCAAGAACCATAGGTCTTGGGATCTGCAAAGTTTCGTACTGGTCGGATATACAGCTGCGGAGTTATTAAGTGTGATCGATGCGCGCGTTTACGCTTTTCTGGAATTCTGTGGTCGCGCCTACAGGTTGTACAGTTTGCGTGACCCACCAGAAATCTTCAGGGAACGTGCAGCCGGGGTCCCCGATGTGCCTTTTGAAGATTTCGTGAAAAAATATTAAACGGTTCAAAAGTTATTCAAAAAACAGTTTCCCATTATAAGTCAATGGGAAAAGTTAACAAAAAGTTCAACACTTTCGCAAATGCATTTTTACTTTCGCAAATGGGCCTGTTACTTTGCAAAATCAGCCATTTTGTTTTCAGTTGGTGATCAGAAAAATGGTTGGCATTTAAATTTGGGACCCTCTAGCAACCTAATTTTTTTGTATTCACCTAGTCAGCCTGAGGATGCTTGCCCATGTCTTTATTTTGTGGTAAAACACCCCAGAAATATGTTTTCAAATTTCTGGAAAAAGTACTTCATAAAGTACTTTAGGTACTCACGAAAGTGTCATGAAATTACACAAGCTTTAACAAATTAGACAGTAGTTTTCTAGTCTGTGGGAAAATGACAGCAATTCTTTGGCACTCACTGCAAAAGAACGTTGGGAGTTTGAGCTGAAATTTGGAGGAGCAGACCGACATCACAGATGTGCCTTTCAGTGTTGTATTGAAAAAATATTACATGGCGGCAAAGTTACAGCACTCCAAGTTGACATTTTCCCATAGGATAACATTACGGCGTACGCATTCAGAAATCCTTTGGCACCCTGCTGCAAGTAACAGTTTGGTCTTTTTCACTGAAATTTGGAGGAAGACACCAACAGCCCCAGATGTGCCTTTCAATAGTTTGGTGAAAAAATATCCTGCGGCAAAGTTCTACGGCACTCAAAGTTGACAATTTTCCCATAGGATAACATTATAGACCAGCATAACAGAAATCCTTTGGATCCTGCAGCAAAATAACGGTTTGGTCTTTTCCTGAAATTTGGAGGAAGACAGCCAACAGCCCTGAGATGTGCTTTCAGTAGTTTGGTGAAAAAATATCACATGGCGGCAAAATTCGGCACTCCAAAATTGATGGGTTTTCCCTTAGGATAACATTACGATTTTGACACTTAACAGAAATCATTTGGAGCCTGCTGCAAAATACAGTTTAGTCTTTTTCCTGAAATTTGGAGGAAGACAGCCAGCAGCCCAGATGTGCCTTTCAATGGTTGGTGAAAAAAACCTTGTTACAGGAAAGCAAAGTTATGGCGCTCGAACTTTTCTTTTTCCAATAGGATAACATTACGGCGTTAGCTCGCCTTACGGGCCCGTATCTAGGAAGCGGTCTGCGAGATACGGACTTTTAAATCAGAAATTTCTTAGCCCATGCTGGGCTAAGATTCAAATTAACCAGGACAGTTGTAAATAATATGAATTTTAAATTTTTTTCTATTAAATACGATTCTGAGATATAATGTATTTAGTATTCAAGATCTCATTTTCTGTGCCGATACTCATTATTTTGCATACATTATTTGTACTCACTGTCTTTCTCAATGCAGGTTTGGGAAAACCAGCATAATATGCACCACATTACTATTACTGTTGCCCTTTCGGCTTGTGCTTTACTGCACTTTACTTACCGTTGACGTCTGCATCCACCATATGCGTTATCCTGCGTTTTCATTTTAGCTGTGTTTCTGTTATTTTTGCCATTTTCTGTCTACAGTACTGTTTATCTTTCTGTTTCACTTTACATCCACCATGCCCATTGACATTTCTGTTTGCAGGCACCATGTTACTATGTGACAACACATCACGTGGCAGACCATTCCCGTCTACGCCACCATGTGCGTTACCCTTTCTGTTCTCATTCATGCTTGTGTTACCATGTGCACCACTGTTAGCATTTCTGTTTGCGTTGCTGTCCCTGTTAGTATGCCACAAGACATCATGTGGCGGGAGACGCTGCATTACATTCACTATTTCTCATTATCATTCTCAAAAAGAAGGGAAATTAGAGGCAAAAAAACTCAGTTTAATGTATTAGTTAGAGTTGTTCCACAGCGACAAAAGTGAGGAAATTGCTGTTGGGGTTGAAAAACCCTTGCCCCACCACCCCAACCGGCATTGGGATGTGCATTGGGATCTCATGAGTCCTAACTCTCACCCCATTCTCTATACTTCTGCTGCTTTACAGGTCATGGGGTGAGAGTTAGGGCTGATAAGCCACACCTGTCTCCACCATCTTTATCTTTGCGTTTCATTGCGCTTGCGTTTCTATGTTACTTTTTGCCATTTGTGTACGCACTGTTTCTCTTTCTGTTTCACTGCGTGACCATGCCCATTGACATTTCCATTTACAGGCACCATATTACTATGTGACCAGACATCAGGTAGCACACCGTTCCGTCGCATACGTGTGCATTACCCTTTCTGTTATCATTCGCACTTGTGTTACCATGTGCCACTGTTAGCATTTCTGTTTGCATTGCTGCTCTGTTACTATGCCACAAGACATCGTAAGCGGAAGCATGACCCCACCATACCCGTTACATTCACTATTTCTCAATATCATTCTCAAAAAGGAAATTAGAGGCAAAATCTCCGTTTAATGCATTAGTTAGGGTTGTTCCACAGCAACAAAAGTGGGGAAATTCGCTGTTAGGTTTGAAACCCTAACTCCAGTCACCCCAGCACCACACACACAGACACACACACACATTCAAGTATGGGGAGGACCAAGTCAACACAACCAATGACAGACATCCAGCAGCAGGTGACAGAAATAACAAACAATTGTCTAAATGTACTACGAGACATCCCCACCCACCTGACCAGGTACTGCATGCTCAGTGGAGATCAATAGCAAAACTAAGGCCATGTACACCAAACATACACATCCCTGATTGCAGCTGCACACAATGTACCACACTTATTAGTTGCATGGCCTTACCTACCGATGCCCCACACCACACCACAACTGGTACTGTGCCGTTATTCAATATAAATGCTGATGGTGCATGATGACAGTTGTAGAAAGGTTTTAACACTACTGGTATACATTAATTAAAGAAGCACATAAATTAACTACAAGACACTAGCATGCTCAAGATAAAGTAGTGATACATTTAGTAGGTGATTTACATAGTAGTACATTTACTGCAATGGTTTACTCAACATAGAGAGCTGATGTAAGCGTGTGGAAAAGCATTGCCTGTTCAACTGTAAATTGGTACTGCCAGTATCACATGCATTCTTACTGATGAAGGTGTACTGCTGTTGTACATACATAGACCTTCAGTGTGTTTCAATATTAAAGATGCAGTAAGTATTCTTTGTAAGAAAGATTGTAATTGCATGGATCAGGCCAAGCAACTTCTAAATATCATAGCACTACTGAGCCAACAATGATGTACCTGTATCGGACATGTATATAGGATGGATTTTCCTGTAGGCACTTACTGAGTATGTTGTACCTGATAAAGACAATCTCATTGCATCTGTGATGACTAACTTATTCAAATAGTAATACATTTGCTATTGTTGCAGTGAGTGATCTATGCCACTTATGGACACAGTGTGATTTTTTAACAGTTGTTTCATACTCAGGCTGTATGCCTACTGTTTGGGTTTACCACACTTCTGTCACTGATGCTATCAAAGTGATAACTATGTTAATTCTGCTACAACAGGAATCAAGTAGGTATGGTGTAGATATAAACAGAATGTCTTTTAGTATTGATTTAACTCATAATGGGGTAAATGTACTAGGACAGCAGGGGTTATCCTCTATCACTGAGTCTGTCAGTTATAATCACACTAGGGTTTCGATGACTGTAATGATCAAGTTACACTGTTCATCTTCATGAGTTCATATTCACAGCCATTCTCCAGCAATTAGACAGTGTGGTGTAACTGGGTGGGACACTGTGTTCAAAGCTGCTGCACTGCTAGCAGAGGAGAGTATCTACTCATAAAGACAATTAAGCAATAAGGCATGACCAACAGTTATGTTAAATGGTCTGTTAATCATCCTGTAGGGTTTAATGTTGAATGAGGCATATCCGAGTGCCACTATGGCGTAGACAGTGATAAACTGACCATCAACATAATACCTGGGAGTGGCTTATTGCTATCATAATAAAACTGTTTTTAAACAACATTAAACCATGTTCATCATATGGTTAGGCTCTACATGTATTTTAATAAAACTAAACATAAGGCTGTTACAATGTTTACAGTCAATTAGAAAGCTGCATTTCTCAAACCCTTGTTATAATCAGAGATATTATACCTGTACAACTCCTTGGTTTTGTAACTCTATTGCTCAGGTGGCCCACCACAAGTGGTGTGGTGTGGTGTGGGGCATCGGTAGGTAAGGCCATGCAACTACTAAGTGTGGTCGTTGTGTACAGCTGCAATCAGGGATGTGCGTTTGGTGTACATGGCCTCAGTTTTGCTGTTGATCTCCACTGAGCATGCAGTACCTGGTCAGGTGGGTGGGGATGTCTCGTAGTACATTTAGACAATTGTTTGTTATTTCTGTCACCTGCTGCTGGATGTCTGTCATTGGTTGTGTTGACTTGGTCCTCCCCATACTTGAATGTGTGTGTGTGTCTGTGTGTGTGTGTGGTGCTGGGGGGTGAATTGAGTTAGGGTTTCAACCCTTACAGCGCATTCCTCACTTTTGTCGCAGTGGAACAACCCTAACTAATGCATTAAACGGAGTTTTTTGCCTCTAATATATATATATATATATATATATATATATATACACATAGATATATATATATATATATATATTTATATATAGTATAGATAGATAGGTAGCTAGATAGATATTCACAATTAGATATTGCAGCAAGTGTCAAAGTGTTGGATAATTACATTTCTCAGGTGTTAATGCTCTTAACTTACAGTAATATCCACTTGTGACTCACTACTTGACATGTCAATAGACCACAGTAGTACACCCTGCCATATGCTATTGCTTAAAAATACATTTTACACGCTTACTCTGTTTTATTTCAAAACATAATAATATGAGTTAATAATTGCTGACCTGTGCTGTTTGTCTAGAATAATGCACTGTTATGTGAACACATTTGATGAATCATGTTATAAAATGGGCAAAGGATTTCAAGCAATCTGATTGGTTGTTAGCCATGCATTAGATGTGTCTAATGCACAGTTAAAACTAGAACCCCCCATTTAGAATACACAGGCCCATTTTATAAGTGCAATAAGCCACTCTGGAGATGTGCATTAGACAGTTCTAATGCACGGCTAGGGGACTGGACACACTCGGCCTACGGCCTCGTGCCTCACTATGTCCCCCTAGCTATGCATTAGAACTGTCTAATGCACACCCAACTGTGTCTTATTGCTTACTTATTTCATTAGTACAATAACTTAATGTGGCTTTTGAAGGCTTTTAGTTAAGGTCGTAGTCCTCTCCCCTCAAACGTCATGCTCAAGGGTGGTATCTATTTATTTTGTTTATTTAAAATTGTTTTACCAGGCAAACAAGAAGGGGGACACACATTCTTTTTTACAGCTGTGACCTGGAGGAAAAGAAGGGAGGGAAAAAGATAAGGAGGTACAAGTTGCAGAGTATTAGGGAGACTTCAAAACTTACAGAAAGCGAGAGTACTGTAATAAATAACAATGAGGCAAAGGCAAAGAGAATAAAATAGACAGTAACATCAGCAAGCAGTAATACAACCACAGTCATGAATAAAGTGCTGCTTAATTAGTTATTTGGAGGCATGATTGTTGGAGGACCAGGCAACGGTGGAGGGCAGAGTATTTTAGAGTTTGTGTAGTCAAAAACTAATTGAAGCCTGCCCAGTCTATAAGACATACCGCTCACAGGCCCAATTAACTTGTACAATTAGCACATAGCAAAGGGACTGTTAATCAAACTTTAGAGGGTCTGTAGACAAACATCATAGGTGAGTGTCTTACACTTGCAAGTTTACATTAACAAATGTAACATAACCAAACCCTGTGTCCCTTCAGTCAGTGATTATATAAATGCACACTTAGTCTATGTAAGTGAGGTACAGTACAAGTCACATTAAACTGTTCCTCCAGTTCACTGCTCTTTCTTTATTTTTTTGTGCTGACAATGCAGTGGCAATTCTAAACGCTTAAAATATAAACTCTTTTTCAACTAATCATCAACTCACATGCAATCCACATGCAATGCACTTTCAGTCACTGTAAACTCCTTTTTATTACCCATCCAATGTTCATGCAATGCATTTGCAGTGCTGTAGTTACTAGTATTAACTCCATTCACCCAATTACAACTTGATTGACATGTTATTCCACCCAATAGGAGGAAGGAGATTACACCTAATTCTAGCTAATAGTAATCCTGCATTTGGATTGAAAATCTCACCCCGTCACCATCTTGTTTTCCCTGCTTATGAGGACTCCACTCATGCCATATTATTTCTTCCCTTTTATTCTTTTATCACCCAAATGCCACAGTTTGTGTCTCCAACCGTATTGTAACAGCAGAAGGAAACTGCTGCTGTTTGCTGAATTCAGGAATGGTGACATTTCACTCAGCAAAATTCTGCCGTTAATGGGTGAAATTCTGCCATTCAAGGTAAAATTCCGCCATTTGTGGTGAAATTCCACTGTTCTGAATTCAGCAAACAGCAGCAGTTTCTTCAGCTGCTACGTACAGTTGGAGCCAGAAGGTGAGGTATTTGTGAGGATAAAAAGAATAAAAGTGCAGGAATATGGCAAGAGTAGAGTCCTCATAAGCAGGGAAAACAACATGGTGGCAGGGTTAGGGTGTTCATTCTAAATGCAAGATTGCTATTAGCTGGAATTGGGTGTGAACTTCTTCCTGGGATTGGGTAGAATGACATGTCAATCAAGTTGTACTGCACACTATGGTAGTGAAATTGGGTTCAAACTCACTGGTTTAGTATTTTTTATGGGTTGCTTAATGTGTTGTACTGTATTGATACAAGTTTCATGAGAGCTGCAAAGTAAGCTGAAACTGAATATCAGCTAAAAGCAAATCATTAGGAAACATTTATTAATTCATTGCAGTGAAAACTGCACACATTAAGCAACTCATTGCAAAATGCTAAACCAGTGAGTTGGGGAACAGTTTAATGTGACCTGTACTGTAGTCAGGTTTCATAGTGCTGTTAGTTGGGTTCGGTTCTACATCGAATTGAAGGACCAGCAAATCAGATATGGGAGACATAAAATCTTATCATCTTACTTACACAGAACATGTGGCATTAGGTTCGTTTTAACCCTACATACCAATCTCCATACATTTTGTGGTTTGTTTGCAACCATAACATTATCTATAGTGATTTCAGCCCTGCTCTTTTCCAGTTTTGTAGTTGAAACAGTGGTTTATTTGTAGGATTTCTTAGTGGGATGTGAATATTTGTTTTTTGTAGTACTGGCTTGTTTGAAAAGTGTCTTTTTTTACATTTGTGATTGGTGTTGACATTTGTGCTGTGGTGTGGAGAGAAAAGTATAAATTGTTGAATGGTGATATTGTGTGTGATTGTGTAGGTTGGTGTGGAAGGATTTTTTGTAGAGGGATTGATGCTTGAGAGTTTTGTTTTTGTAAGATATAGTATGTTGGGCATTGCATGCCCTTATTTTAAGATATCTAATCTGAATAAATCTTAAGATATCTTATATTTACATATCTTAAGATATCTTATCTTAAAATATCTGAAGATACCTTATCATTTCTTAAAATGTCGTACCTTATCTTAAGATAGAATAATATATCTTACCTTTATCTTGTTTTGCTTATCTTATCTCCTCTTACCTTATCTTTTCTTAAAATATCTAGGGATATCTTATCTCGAGATATCTTATCTTATGTTAAGAAATCTTATCTTATCATAGCGTAACATATCATATCATATCTTATCTTATGTCCTCTTAAGACATAATGGGCTCAATTCTCCAAACAGCAGCTTGTGCCAGTGCCTGGTGCACCAGGGACCTATGCCTAGTTCTCTATTGGGCAGAGTTCTGATGGCAAAGTCCATTAGCTTGCAGCAACCAGGCCATGCGCCAAACAGATGGCACACTGAGGGCTTGCTGTCTGCAGAGTGGCTGTGTGCCACTGTAGACCCTGGTGGTCTAGCAGTCACCCCTCCCCCATCCCCGATGTCTCCAACTATGATAAAAAGTAATATTACCCCCTTCCCTGGTGGTCATGTGGCTCTCCCGATCCCTGATGTCTCCCATTATGATATAAAATAACATTGCCCCCTTCCTTGGTGGTCAAGTGACCCCCCCGATCCCTGATGTCTCCCATTATGATACAAAATATCGTTCCCCCTTCCCTTGTGGTCAAATGCTCCCCATCCCTGATGTCTCCTGTTATGATAAAAAATAACATTTCTCCCTTCCCTGGTGGTCAAGTGGCCCTCCACCCCCCACTCCAGCAGATAGTGACCCCTTCCCCCATCCTGAAACAGAACCAGTGACTGGTAGGCCCTACTCACCTCTGCAGCCAGCCACCTACTGAATTGTTGCTGAGCGCATACTGTAAAAGTGTCGCACTGATTGGTTACCGCCTCCCTCTCTGCCATTTGTCAGCTTGGGTTCCTCATTTGAATGGTTTCACCTCCACCACTGCTGTTTCAGCAGATGCACCTGCAAGCAGGAGGAGACCTTGAGCCCAGCGCAACCCTCTGGGCCTCCCCACCTTTAGCAACCACATTCAATAGGTTTATTAGTCTGACTGTAAAATAACAATCAGCAGTGGGAGAACTCGGCTGGAGTTGACCAAGGAAGCCAATTGAAGGAATTAGGAAATAATAATGTATATTTTTCTGATTCCCTATCTGTTCTGTATAATTGCTAGGTTATTTGGCAAACTAATCAAACAATGAGTTAATATATGTAAACATGAAATCCACCTCAGTTCTTTGTTTCACTATCAGTTATGGCTAACACTTATTCCGTAACTTTTAGTTTCAGTCTTGGCACTACTGTAGTTCCTCATTCCATGAAGCCTTGGTATGTTCATCTGCTGTTGGGTGGCGCCAGTAAGGGGTCAATTTAAACACATGAGCTGTATATTTCTACATTTTATTCTTATGTTTTTCATCTTAAGTGGCCAAATAAAAATCATCTAAAGGCTTCACACGTACAATTTTTCATTTGCAAATATGCAACTGGGCCACTAAATTTAGACACAGTACATTTCATTCATTTTTAGTAAATGAAGCCATGCACCTTTTTTCTTTCCAGATGTATTGACCGTTTGCTTATCGAATGTGCTATTGAAAAAGTTTATCAGGATAACTATTTCATATAAGACATCAAACAGTATTATTTGGAATTTGCTGACCATAGAAAGATAAATATTATATTGTTGGGGGGGGGCAGTGTTCCACAAGTTGCTCATAATGACTGGTCCTGATTGGTAATCTACATGATGCTCTTTGTACCCTGTTGTGACTTATCCTGCTGCTTTATACCCTGGCATTCTTCTGGTTCATTGGGAGTCCACTGTTACCTATTCCTGTACTCAGCCGTTTGTCACCTCATGTAGTTATCCATGTGCCTCACTGATGACTCTATTCAATGTGCTTAATCTAATTGTAAACTATGTACCTTATTTGTATGTTACATAAGTGCCTTAATCTATGTACTTTATTCTTATGTTATATATGTGCCTGAACCTAGTGTATGTTAATCCTGTATATGTCTGGTGTTCATGTATTTTACCATTGTAATGCTACCGGTTAGCACCTGAAAATAGGCACTTGCTCTCTAGTGTGCTCACCCAGTAAACAAAGCAAATAAATAAATAACTTCCAGTATTTTGCTGTTAGGCTTCATTTCCTTAAAACTGCACAAATTAGAAACTATATATTTCACAAAACCTTCCGTTTTCTAAACTTTCCACACTTACCCAATGACCTCAAAGAAGAAAGTAGACTATCCCAAACAACCTTTATTAGTTTTAGATTTTTTTTGATCTGCATTAGAATTGACATTCTTTTATATGATTGCTCCAAAGTATACCAGCAGACATTTTCCTATAAAAAAAAATTTATTTATTGCACAATTACAGCAAATTTAAATCCTCAACTCGAGCACTTCATCGAAGTCCACCTTCCGTGGTATTCATGCATATTATTATTGCAAGGCTTAGGAAGTTCAGCTTCAGGTAGTTTTACATTTCTAAAGATTAAAATCATTTAAAGTTTGCCATGTGGTTTATACATTCTATTTTTGGTATAAACATACAAAACATTTTTTTTTTCATTGTGCAAGGGAGTAGGATATAAAAATGCAGAATTATGTCTCATTATGTGGTTTTGCACTGGCAGGAAGTTTGTTACAAGTGATACAATTACAAGCTTGAGAAACTTAAAAACAAATGCATCAGGGGTTAAAGGAAAGCTTACACATATTCCAAGTACTGTATTTTGGTTTGCCACTTCCATTTGATTAAAAACTCAAACATCATTTTCTTGAGTGACTTATCCTTTGGGTAGTGATGTTAGCCGTTCCTTGACTGGGTTCTGAAAGAGTGGAATTAGTAAAGTGATTTAAATGATGAGCCATTTTCTTACTTTCTTATCACACTTACATAAAATATTTTTTAAACTACATTCTTCACAGCATACAAGATGGTGTCACTTTGAATATTGTCCTTAAATGCTGCTCAATTAAAAATGTTATAAGAACTGTATTTGCTACTATATTTCTTTAGATATTTCTGTCCAGTGTAAGCAATTGAAAACAAAGTGATTGATTTTAAAAGTAGCAGATCCCACTAGGTTTTTGCAGATAAACGCCATCATAAATAAAATAAGTCAACATATAGAGGTAGCCGCTGCATGGATATAATGCTGATTTAGACAAGCTTCACATAGTCTTTGTAATTTAGAAAAATTGATTCCTTTTGCTACAGTTATGGTTGTGTATTTCAGAAAGAAAAGTGGAGGAGCCATCATTCAGTTGTTGAATGCTGTTTGCCATGATTGGAGAGTGGAGCAGTGCCACTAGACACCAGGGAAAGATGGAATGGCAATCGGTGAGTAGGGGGTGCCATGCTACAACAGGGAAAAGGGGATCAGTGATCGGAGGGTGGTGGAAGGGACCACTACACTCTGGAAAATTATTTCATAGGGGATCGGTTACTGGGAAGGGAGGATGAATCATTACACTATAGAAAATAACTGGGACAGCAATTGGAGGATGGGGGATGTGACTAGACACCAGGGAATATATATTTATTACTGAGGGGACACTGATCGGTGGGTGGGGGTACCACTAGTCACCAGGGCAAGGGTGACTCACAACACACAGTGCAGCTGGCGCAGGATTTCAGCTGTGGCTGAAGATTTCAAGAAATTCCCAGTGTTCTCATACAGAGAACCCAGGAAGCACTCTTGCTAAGCTGGGCACCATGATTTTGGGTGCCCAGAAAATATTTTCTGGCCCTAATTCTGAAAAACAGACATCAAAATCTAGCTAAATGGGGACTGTTCAGCTAGGTTCTGGTGTTTGATTTAAAAATGACAACATTTTATATATTTTCAATGCTTTTTAGTTAGTGGAAAAAACCAAGATGAATGATGTAAAAGGACTTTTTGTGGCAAAAAATTGTCCCCTCACAAAAGGATTCTTTTCATGAGGACAAATCTTTTGTCAAACTTTCACCCTCTATCCTGGAGAGTGATCTTCCAATTGAAAACAATGGGAACTTAAAAATTAAATAACTTTACAACAGATTAATATTTTTACCAAATGCATGGCAATTTGGTTTTCAAACTATAGCTACTATAAAAACATGACTCAATATTCCACACTGTCTGTGTGCAAGGTGATGAGGAAAAAACTGCAAAAGTAGATCACACTATCCAGATCTCAGAATCTGCACATATAACTGGAACAAAATTTGCCACATCAAGATATCGACCCCACAGAACAGCACACACCAAATTGTGTGTAAATCCATTGATAGGTTGCAAAGTTAGTAAAGTGTACATTTTGAGGTTTAACATTAAATAAGATACTCAATCCTAACTATAGGGGTGTGACTGCACCCCTATAATCTATATATAGTAAGGGTTGAGTAAGCACTTCAATGATAAGTCCCAAATTTTGCACTATTATAACTTCTCAACCGTTCAATGGATTTGCATGAAAATTTGCATGTGTAGTCACCTATCATAGATCTTTGGATATGCTGAGTTTTGTTCAGATTGGATATACAGTTTCCAATTTCCAGAGCAAGGAAAAAGTGATTTCTTTGCTCATTGACTTGGCTGGGTTTTTCTTTGAGCTTGCCTACAGCCCAGATGGTTTGGAATCTTGGTTTGAAATTTTCAGGCCAGAAAGTGACTAGAACACAGATGTGCCTTTTGCTAGCTTGGAGAAAAAATAATAATCCATTTCAAAGTTATTTACTTTTTAAATTTTGAAAAAGCTGTGTCTGAGCATGCCTAGAAAGTACTTTTGGATAGCTGTATGAAACAAAAAGAAACCGGTTTTCTATTAAAATATTCCTTTCTCATTTGTTGACATCTTGTTTCCATTTTCAAAAAAATATTAAAAGCTACAAAACTAGCATCCTTGAGACAAAACATGTATATCTGGGTGATTGGGACCCCATTAGGTGTAATCTGCACTTCACAGTTGCTTACATGCCCTAAAATGTTTTTCAATATTGTGGATCTTTTTGTGACGCGTGATATGAAAAATAAATCCTTTTTCGTATCATGAGTCACGAAAAAGATCCTTTCATGAAGGGAGAATCTTTGCCCTTTGCCTATCCTATTGATTTCCATCCCGGAACTGTTATGTATTTCCCTGGTGTCTTTTGGCACCCCCCACAGTCCAATCCCCATATCCTCCCCCTGTGATCCTACAGGGATATGAGGATATGATTACAATATCTCAATAATTATGGATGAATAATAGCACAGGGCCCTCCCACATTCAAATATGGATATCATTATGGACTGGTGTGAATGCAGAGCCCCTCTCCCTCAAGGAAATATGGATATGATTACAATATCTCAAAAATTATGCATGGATGGGACAGCAGGGCTCAGAGGGTTCTGGGCTCCCACAGGCAAATAAGGATATGATTATACTATCTCTAAAAGTAAGGAAATTATTTGCAAAAAAACTTAATTAATGCACAAGTTAGGGTTCCAGCATCACAAGTAGGGACATGTCATGCTAGGGTTTCCAACCCTGACACCCTGCACACACCATATCAGGCAAAAACAGGTGTTGGGGTTTGCCTTGGGGTTGTCAACTTGAAAGTTTAGCAAAAAAGCACACAACTTTGCATTTTGCAAAGAAGTGTTTTCAGATATTTCTTTGCAATTTGCAAAAGTACTGGGGCTTTCTTTCTGAAATAGCATTTCTGGGGGTTTACCCCCAAAAAGACAAGGCTGGCATCCTCAGGACCTGAATAGTTAAACCCAACAGTCAGTCCCAAATTTAAACACCAGGCATTTTCTCTCTTGCTAACTGAAAACAAGATGGCAGCAGCAGGGAAATAAAATGGCCATTTGAAAAAGGAAAATGTGGGGGATGCAGCTTTCGTGAGATGCACATATTTTTTTCCCATTGATTATAATGGGAAATTCATTTTTTGAATAACTTTTGAACGGTTTAATATTTTTACACCAAATCTTCAAAAGGTACATCAGTGACCCTGACTATATCTTCCCTGAGGACTTCAGACCAAATGGCTCCATTTCTTCTGGGTGTACTGCCACCCTAACAAAAGCAGCAGGGTTTGTTCTCCGAGGACTGTTTTCAAACCCTTCTTCCACCTTGTCACCTGCACAAGTGAACTGTGTGTTTCAGATGGACCCTCTTAATCAGGAGGGTATCTGACTTTTCATTCTGAAATGGCCATCAATTCATCAGGAGAAATTAGGAGAGGAGGGAAGGAGAAGAGGCAGCAGTGATTTTCGCTAAAAGGAACTTAAGGGCACCTGTAGAGGGGCATGCACATGTTTCTACTACTAAAGCAAGACCGGTCTGAGGGCCTCAGTTACTGTTCCTCTGGGACAGCCCTTGACTGATGAAATGTGGTCCCTTCAGTGGCGTTAAGTGGCGCTGGATGGACTCTGGATAAAGGTCTTGGTGGCCTACACCTGGTGGGACCCTAAATTAAATTTTCCCAGAACAAATTTATATGGCAACCACAGTTACCTATTTCACCAGTACCTACTGGGGCTTCTGAGGGGGTACAGGGGGAGGTTGCTTTGCAGGCCGATGCTTCAGTAGCCACTACTAATTTGGGAGTGGAGCAACAGGTGGACACAGTACAGGGTACTCCTGTCACTGACAAACCCCTGATGTCTGCCTTATTCTCTAGAATTAAAAAAGAAGCAGCACCACACAGAAATGCGGTGCAACTGCGATATAAGGGGGGTCTTGAAGTTAGGTCTGACAGGCTGTATGTTGGGAAAAGTTTGTTAAAAGAGTCTACATTTTTCTCCCAGGGAGGTATTGGCATTTATAAATATATCTGGAGAAGATAACTTTGATGTGAGTTTTCATTCAGCCTATACCCTGGATCTTTTTTGGGAAAGATACAACCAGGTGAAATTTTCCTCCATATGGACACCCTTTTTAGTAATTCCCTTAATGAAACCATTAATTAGATATGTTACCATCATGTTTAGGAATAAGGTGTTCATGTGGATGATATTTCATACTGGTTGTCTCAGAAATGTGAGATCTTGAGTCCTCCTGAAGCTATATTAGATTCTGAGCAGTTTTGGACAGGGGGATGGCGCTTCAAAGTTAAGCTCAGGCAAACTGATACTGGGATAGACCATATTCCAAATTCTTTTTTGTTAGGGTGGGACAGAGGGGTGTGTTTTTATATGGGGCAACCCTGTGCTTTTACAAATGTGGTGCCAGAACACATTTTCCAGTTCTTGTGTTAAGCCTCACTGTGACAACTGTGGGAAATCAATCATATAGCTTTTCAATGTGCTAATTTCACAAATGTGACCTCTGTGAGGAAACTGGTCATATTTTTTGGAGTGTGTGTGGCGGCCAAAACAAGGCATCCAGTGGTAGTCAGATCTGTTAATTCAAAAGCCCAGGACCTGGTTACAGGTGTTGCCCAGACAGTCCCTGGGTCTGGAGAGGAAGGAATAGATCCTGTTTCTCATCCTACCACTGCCACGATAGAGGGTAACTCCTCTGAGGCTTCCAGGTCAGAGGTCTCCCATCCTTTCTCCCATCTGTTATTCAGCACAAAAAGAAGGGGGGTCTCAAGATTCCTCTAGAGCTCCAGCAGTTATCTCAGTAAGAAGGTCCTCCCAGAACCTGAAACCACCTCTGACCCCAACCCCAGCAGACATGGAAACTAGTAATCCCTTTGCAGTATTGGCAGCTCAGTGGGGTGATTCAGAAATGGATTTCCAGGAACCTGACTCTCAGCCCATACAGGGTAGCCCCCCTTCCCCCTTTCAGGTTCAGGAAGGTTATAAAGGTAAAAAGAAAATGAGATGGAAAAAAGATGGTTGACACTCACTTCCCATAACTGTCTGGGTTTAAACTTGGTTCATTGAATGTACACAGTTTATTAAACTTTAAAAGAAGGCAGGTGATCTATGAATTTGTTCATAGTAATGCTTTAGATATCTGTCTCCTACAGGAAACTTGGATGTAATCCCTAGACCAGGCCAGGTTTTTCCAAAGAGAGTGTTGTTGGGGGCCATCCTTTTGGTCCTTTGGACAACAGACAGCAAATGGCATAAGATTTCTTTTTAATTCCTATGATTTTTCATTAATTAAGCTAATGGACTTAATTCCAGGGTGGTTAATGATCTTGGATGGGGTTTGGAGATCCATGACATGTCGATTTATCAATGTGTATAGTTCACAGGTAAAAGCAGAATGGGTGGCACTTTTTCATATCATAAAACTTTTTTTATTAACTTCTTGTGAAATTTTTTTGTGTGGGGACTTTAATTGCGAGTTGAAGGCAGTGGGAAGCCAAGCTCCGGCGGTGGGGAAAAAGATTTACTGTGATTCCAATGCATTATGGCAACTGACAAAATCATCTGGATTGGTCAATGGCAGTAGCCATCAACAAGAAGGTTTAAAATTTACTTATAAGAGATACCTCTGTACTTCTACTATAGACTATATCTTTCTTTCTGAGAAACTTTCCTTTAAATTTTATACCTTCCCGGTTTCCTTTTCAGACCACATGCTCCTTCAATGTACTTTTTCCCCTTATTCTGTACCACCTAGACAGTGGGTGCGATGGAAACTGAATGCACTTTTGTTAAAATGCACTGAGGTAGTAGGGAAGATTAAAGCATTACTGTTAGCAAGACTTTCAGTTTCTTTTTTATATGAAGATTTGGGGCAGTGGTGGAAAGATTCTAAAGATGATTTTTGTAAATTATTAAAAAATCAAGGGCAGTCGAGGGAAAATGATAAATTTCTTCATTATCTCAAATTGAGGCAGCAATTGTATTATTTAATTTCTGTGGCAAATACCTCAAAGAGTGATCTCTCCTCTCAAGTTTTAATTCTGAAAAAACAACTTCAGGAGGTTCAATATAGTAGGACTAGGACACTTGGTACTTTTTCAATATGGGGTGAAAAACAGCCTTCTGGAGATCCTTATGAGGCTTTTAAAAATATAAACATAATACATTTGGACACCCTTATGACTCAGGATGGACAACTAGTGAGGATTCAAACAACCTTCAAGTGGTAATAAAACTTTTTCTTTCTCATATGCCGGAGGTACCTCCTAGTGTGAATACTATGAGGCAGTTTTTGAAGAAGATAAAATTACCAGACACAGAATTTAATAAGTCATTGTTAATTTCTCCCATTACCTGGGCAGAAATAGTAATGGCTATTAAAGCTCAAAAATCAGGTATGTCACTGGGGATTGATGGACTGACGGTGGAATTATATCAAGCCTTCCTGGCTGAATTCTCTGAATGTTTGGAGAAGGTATTTAATTTTTTTCTAGCCTCGGTAGAATTTACAGTTTGATTCTCTGAGGGGTTGTTAATTTTTTTGTATAAATCGGGGGATAAAAAACTCCTAGTGAATTGAAGACCAATTATGCTTCTGAATTCAGATTATAAGCTGTTGGCATGTATTATGAATATGAGGCTCAAACAGTTTGCTGTCACTGTCCTTTCCACCTATCAATTTTGTGGGCTTCCCAGAAAAAAAATTCCTCCAACTCACATGATTGTTCAAGTTTGGATAGAATATTCCAATTTGAATAAACTTTCTGGTTGCATTATTTTGGTTGACAAATGAAGGCTTTGATCAGGTTTACTACCCGTTTCTATTTTGCTTAAACACAATATGGAGTGCTTGAGTTTTTTTAAATTGGATAAAATCTGTCTATAATAATGCTATTACCCCATCATTCAGACAGAAATCGGAGATGGGTTTCATGTTCCCACGGTGGTGCGTCAGGGATGTCCCCTAAGCCCTTTATTATTAGCCTTCACAATAGATACACTGATTCAATCTCTGTCACAGTATCCACTATGGAAAGGGGTCCGTGGCCCTCCCCTATTGGAGGAATTCCATATACAGGCGTATGCTGATGATTTGTGTGATTTCTTTTCTAACTATAATCAAGTGGTACGTTTTTTGGAGTTCATGGATTCTTATTCTTAGATTTCCAATTCCAAACTTAATAAACAAAAGAGCCAAGGATTGTTTATTGGGGTAGGCAATCCGGTCACTCTCCTTATACAGGGACTGTGTATTTCATCTGAGCCAATAAAAATTCTGGGATTATTATATGGGTCCCAGAATTTGCCTGAGTTAAATTAGGAAAAGGCATTAACTTCTATAGAGGTAAAAATTCAAATTTGGAAACACTGGAAATTGTCTAAATTAAAACGGGTACAAGTAATCAAACAATTTTTAATTCCAGGTTTATTATGCAGCGATAATATTCCGTTACCAATAAAATCCGAAACAAAGATATACAGCTTATTCTTTCAGATGGTATGGGTAACAGACTCAACCCAATTAAGTCACACTACACATATTTGGCGAAGAAAAATGGGCATTAGGGATGGTGGATCCAGCTATTTTTTCTACATTATTTATAACACTGAATATTAGGGTTGGGTGGGGACATCGTCATCAAGTTATGGGATATTAATGAGACAGGTGTTGGTTCATTATTACTCTGGCTCACAAGCCCTCGTAGCCTATTTCTAAACTGTCTATACCTTATTATTTTGCCAGTTGCAAAAGCTATTTAAATGGGGTTGTTGGCCCAAGTGGTAAGGGATAGTACAGGGCCACAGTTGTATACTAAAGTTATGTAGATATTATATCCAAGTGAACCAGCCTTTAAAAATTGTCCTTCAGGTCACAAGGAGACAGTGCTTCAGAGGTTAAATAACCCTAGACTGCCAGCCTATATGTGGAAATTGTATGGCTCACGGTGTATGGAAGGATTGGGGTTGGGAAATACTAAGCATAAAGCCTTAAATGAAAGAACTTGCCCTTTTTTAGAGTGTGTAGCTCAGGAGGAAACAGTGGAGCATTTTTTTTCCTTTTTTTGCACATATGCCAGGTCTCTTTGGAAATTCCTTGCCTTAAATGGAAGATGAGGTGGTTATTGTACTTAGATTATGACATATTGGTGTTGGGTCATTCTCCTCAGTTGGGGAAGAGGTATAATTCAAAGACTCTGCAGATCTTTTGTTATGCTTTAATATATTATTTATGGAAGGCTAGGTGCCAATGGGTTTTGTACCAAAAACTGATGCCCTACGATACAGTAGGGTTATTGATTCATGGAGCCCTGGAAGGGTGTATCTTCATGATTTAGGGTTTGCAACCACTAGGAAGGTGATGGATTGGTGGAGAGGGTTCACAAGGTTTATAAAATACAAATAGTTAAGGGTTGTATATAGCATTTTGGATAACTTCATAGTGATGGAAGGGAATACGGGATGTTTTAGGCTTATATGGATATGTAGAATGATTAGTTTTAGGAAAATTGTAATGAGTTGGTTTAGTTTGCTGTCTGTCAAGAATGTTTTATTTTTCTTCCCCCCAGGTGTAGTATGTGTACCTGTGCTGTATTGTAAATGTTTCTTTGATGTAATATTAATAAAAAAATTCCCTTACTCTTTTTGATAAGTGCCACGTGATCTTTAACAACCACCTGAACTACCACCAATCCAGGCAGATGGGACCTTGGTTTAATGTCTCATCCAAAAGATGGCACCTCAGAAGTGCAGCACCCCTCTCATGCTGCACTGCAGTGTAAGTACTGGGATATTAACCCAAGTGCCCGATGTGGGAACTGAACCACAGCCCTCTGATCTCCTGGCCTCAGGCGAGTGTGCTACCTACTGAGCCACTGACACTGTTGTACCCTTTTTGTGCCTGAAAATTTCAAACTAAAATCCTAAACTGTTTGCTAACTGCAGTGACAAAAAACAGCTGTCTTAAAAATCCTTTTTCACAAATAGCAAAAAAATAATCCTTTTTTTGTGATTCTTTTTATGCAATTTGTGGTAAAAGAAAATCCTTTATCAAAAATTGCAGAAACAGATCCTGTTTTGTGGCATTTGTTTTCTGTGGTTTACACAAAAAGATTTCTGTGGCAAAAAAAACAAACAAACACTTTTTTTGAACAAGTTATTAAAAAAAATAACCCTATGATCTGATTCTACAGGCCCCAGTTAGATAAACACAACTGTTGGTGTTCACTAAAGCCCTGTATTCTTTTAGTAATTTAATTTTGTTTTCACCGTTAACTGAAAACAAGATGGCAGCAGTACAAAAAAGATTCTGTGTTTGCAGCAAAAGATCTTGTGTTTGTGAAAAAGGATCCTATATTTGCTATAAAGAATCCTTTTTTGAGTGGGACAACTAACTGGTCCCATAGGAAATAATGAGAAACTTTAAAATGTAAATAATTTTGGAATGAATTCTAATTTTTTCACAAAACCTTCAAAAGGCACATCTATGACCAAGACCTATATACCGTACAAATTTTGGACCAAAATTGCACAGCATTTTGCACAACAAGCGTGACAAAACATTTACCAAAACTGTAGTTTTCACATTTTTTGCCACTGCCTATCTCTACACCCACACTCTGATCAGAACAAAACTTGTCACATCAAGAGATCTTTAGTGCATTCAAAATTTCATGTGAATTGGTTTGAAAGGTTGCAAAGTTATTAAAGTCCACATTTTTCACTGTAACATCGAAGGTAAGATTGAACTGTAATATAAGGGCATGACCACGCCCCTATAATATATATAAATTGCAAAAAAAATTGTTAATGCTCTAGTTAGGGTTAAAGCCACAGAAGTAGGGAAATGTGGCATTAGGGTTTCCAACCCTAACACCCCACTCCCAACTTGCACGCACCAAAAGGCATCAGGGGTGTGCCTTGGGGTCATCAGCCCTAATGCTCACCTATTCTGCTATATTGTACTCATCTCAGCTTATTTACTTGTGGAATGAAGTGACTGTTAGGACTGATGACAAAAAGGCACACCCCTATTGCCTGTTGGTGTATACAGGGTGGATGTGGGGTGTTTCCCACCATGTTTCCCTACTTTTGTGACTTTAACCCTAACTAGAGCATTAATGAAGTTTTTTGCAATTTATTTCCTTACTTTTTGAGATAGTATAATCGTATCCTTATTTGCCTGTGGGAGCACAAGGCCCTCCGGGCCTTGCACTTCCATTTATAGGACAACAGTGACCAAATTGTCAACATAGCCAACTTATTACCCCACCTCATGTACCCAGTACGGAAAATGTTCAACCCCCCACCAAAATGTATTTCTGTGCAACTGCAACACCATTCCATGCCATATGCCAGAATTTGAAAAATGAGAGCTGTGACATACATGAGATGGGGTAATAAGAAGGCTATGCTGAAAATCTGAGGTCAAAATATTTAAAATTTCCAAAGTTATTAGTGTGCATAGGAAAATTGCAATGAATGGTCATCACTTCTCCATTTTTAATAGTTTTGTCCCTAGATTTTCAACATAGCCTTCTTATGATGCCATCTCATGAACAAGTTCAGGAAAAATTATCAAATCCTGCCCAAAATGCGATTTCATCAACTGACTGTGAAATCACCTTTAAGTTAGGAGTTATGTAATGACAGTCATATTGTTCATGAAGTGGAGTCTCCAAAAGGCCACGCTGAAAATTTTGGGTCAAAATCTCAAAAAATGGCTAAGTTATGCATAAAAGTTGAAACTCCCATTGCAATACATTGAACCGTATTTACCTTAGTTTCTCATATTGCAGTCACCAGTTCCAGCAGCAAAACATGTCTTCCATCAGAGAGTGGGTCTTGAACTTGGGACCTGTTCAGGTGAGTGAGAGGGTGTGTGGGAGGGGGTGTAGGGTGGTGGGTGCTGAATGGGAGGTGGGGTTGGGGGGACTGATCAGTGAGGGATCTGTTTTGGTTTTTTACAGGTTAAAAAAAACATATAGGGACCGTTTTCTTTATTACAGATTTTTGCTTCAATCGGAGGGTGAGGGGTACCACTAGACACCAAGTAATGTAAAGTAAAAAATGGGGCTGGTGATCAGTGGGTGAGGGGTGCCATTAGACACCAGGGAATATGACTGAATAACGGAGATGGCAATCAGTGGGTGGGGGTTCCAGTAGACACCAGTGTTATTGGGAAAGGGTACTTGGCAGGCGGGGGTGCCACTAAACACCAGGGAATATAAAATATTTCAGGTCAAGTTAGTGTATTGTTTATTGGTTAAACAAACCTCTACAACATTAAAAATTTCAAAACATTTAAAAAATAAGGTCAAATAAATCCACACATTACAAAGTACAGTACATATTACATAAGTTTGATAAGTTCAATTTGAGACAATAACTTTCACCAAGGAGTCTCAAAACTATGATTAATGTTATAAATATCCCCTAAACTTTTCCTGTGATTCTATAGTCGGCATCTAATTTGTTCTTAAAAATGAGCATAGTGTCACAATCAACTATTTCAGAAGGGAGTCTATTCCAAGGGGACACCAATCTCTGGTTTAACCAGGCTCCCCTCTTATTGGATTTGTACAGCTCCCTTTTCAATTGCTAGTCATGTGTTCTTGTAACTTTAGTAGCATCTCTCCTTTGTAGACCCACACACTCCCATAAATCCATATTCCGGTGGGCAGAGTATACCAAACATAAGTCTCCCTATGTTGATGGTGCTCCAGGGAGTACAGGTCTAGCTCTTTCAACCTGTCCTCATAGGAAAGGGACCAGAGATCCTGTATTTTCTTGGTTGCTCTCCTTTGAACCCTCTTGAGGTTCACTATATCGGGCTTGTGGTGAGGGCTCCAAAACTGCACACTATACTCCATTTGAGGCCTAATCAGTATGGTGTACAAAGGCAGCAATACAGATCTGCCCCTACTTTTTATGTTGTGCAGGATGCAGTGCAGCATTCTGTTTGCCCTATTTACTATTCCAGCGGTATGTTGCCTAAATGATAACTCATTGGTGACCATAATACCTAAGTCCCTCTCACATTCTACACTTTTAAGAGTTTGACCGTATAGGTTGTAGGTAGCCCTGATGTTGTTATGGCCAAAGTGCATTACACTGCATTTGGCTATATTGAACTTTATCTTGTGTGTTGTGGCCCAGTTGCCAATAGAGTCTAGTTCTGTCTGGAATTTCAGTACATCTTCCTCAGTTCTTACTATGGCAACAATGTTGCTGTCATCAACAAATCTAGTCATCCATGCATTATCTGATGTTTTTAGGGAGGATACAAAAATATTAAAAAGTACCAGGCCCAGTACCAAGCCCTGTAGCTCCCCACTAGTAACATCCCCCCAGTGTGCCAGAAATCCTTTAATACTAACTCTCTGCCTTCTCTGGCTCAACCAGGCTCTAATCCATTTAATGATTTGTGGTGTTACACCAATTTCCTGGATGCTCCTAAGTAGACCATCATGTGGAACTAGGTCAAAGGCCTTTGAGAAATCCAAGTAGACAACATCCACTGGTAATCTATCCTCTAGAGCCCTGTTTACTGTTTCAAAGAAGCTTAACAGGTCAGTCTGGCATGATATCCCCAATACAAACCCATGCTGTGTGATGTCTGTGTATCCATTTGCCTGAATATGATGCTCTAGGTAATCTTTAATGTACTCCTCCATTATCCTCTTGCAGGGGACACAAGGTAAGCTAATGGGCCTATAGTTGCCAACATTTGTTTTCAACCCATTCTTATATATGGGTTTGACATAGGTCATATTCCAATCATATGGATTCACCCCTTGATTTAGAAAGTCTTTAAATAATAGCCCCACAGGTCCTGCTAACTCATATGTCAGTTCGCTGAGTATGCTTGAGTGCAACCCATTTGGACCAAGTGGCTTACTGATCTTAAGTTTAGCTAGTTTATTTCTTATTGTAGGTTGGAAGTCTATGTCACATGGGATGTTTTGTTCAAAATTGTTAACTAGATCCACACTGTAAGTAGTCTGAAAACACTCAGAAAATGTTTGTTAAAAGTATCAACCATTAATTTTCACCTGAGATGGTTTCCTCATCTGAAATAATGAATCATAACCTGGTTGGTCCATTTCCTGAATTGTTAATGTAATTGAAGAACACTTTTATTATTGTTTGCTATGTTAGCTACCCTTAATTCCTTATTTGATTTAGATACTTAAATTGCTGTTTTACATTTTTTGCTATTTTCTTGAATTTTGACCTTTTATCGAGTTTGAAAATTTTGGTATTCCTAATAGACCCTTTTCTTTTTGTTGATAAGTTTCTTAATTGGTTGATTGAGCCAAGAAGGATCTTACTCTGGGAGTTATATTTTATTTTTGGGTACATAATGGGGATGCAGTATGTTATTTTAGGTTAAATGATGTCCAAGATTTGTTGTACACATAGCCTATTGAGTTCTTTTTCTAGTTCTGTCCATTTGACGGTTCTTGATATCTCTGTAGTTGCTCTGTTCCAACATTTAGTCCTAGTCTGCCCTTTAGTTATTGACACGGTCCCTGAGATACTAAATTCAACCATATTATGATCGCTTTGGCCCAATGGTTCCCTGACCATACAACATTCAATATCTTCCCCCATATTGCTCAGGACTATGTCCAAGAGATTTGAGCCTCTTGTGCTCTGAATGACATGTTGCTTCAATCTATTTATGTATTTATTTATTTTATTTTATTGAATTTTGATAACTGGGTGGGCCCACTGAGACAATTACAGTCCCATTTTCAGGGGTGACCTGGGACTAATTACGTCGAGGAGGCATCTTTCCACTGGATTGGTTCCAGAATGATTAATGCAATCAATATTGGGAAGATTAAAGTCTCCCATTATTAAAGCCCTACCCTTAAGTTCCATGGATAGAATAGAATCCAGGAAAAATATATTTAGTTCAATACCCATCCCTGGGGCCCTATAGCAAACCCCTATGGTAATTTTCTTTTTTTCTGATTGGATCAGATTAATCCAAAGTTGTTCCACATTTTTGTTGTTATCCTGTGTGGGTCTAATCTCATAAACTGCATATGTGTCTTTAACATATAACATAACATCTCAACTTTCTTATCTTGTCTATCAGTACTAAATACTTTGAAGCCTGGAATAGTTTTCCCCACGTTCTTTATGTCACCAGATTTCGTAATTACACAGAGGTTTATATTTTCTTGTGCTAATATTAAATGTAGTTCTTCATCTTTATTGGCCAGGCTTCTAGCATTTATTAATAGTGCCTTTATGTCACTTATTTCACTAGCTGTAGATGTTTTCAATATACAATTTGTGTCCTATAATATGTAAGGATGGGTATCTACTTTATTACTAATATGTTGGGTATTATCCCTTGGTGTGGGTATAACCCCCCCCTTGTCCCCCATGATATTAGTTTAAATATGTCCTTGCAACTGCATCATTAATAAATTTGTCCAATAAAGAGGCCCCTCTTTGGCTAAGATGTAGTCCATCATATGCAAATAAATCATAATGTCCCTTAAAAAACTCCCACAATTTGATAAACATGATGTTTTCTTGCAAGCACCATCTCCTAAGGGTATTATTAATGATTTTAAGCTTCCTTGTCCATTTATATCCTAACATCAAATCAGGACTCGACATTTATAAGATTCATTGATTCAGTCTTCCAGCTTTGAATGTGTTCTAATTTTGCCTTTTAAATACTACTGCCTTAAAGTCCAGCCACCAGACCCTGACTTCAGTGGACAGCACACGCGGACTGGAGTCCTGACAGAAAGTTATGTTGCAGGGGGAACCCATGCTCTGTCTTACTGCTAAATGTTAAGGTATCATAATTGTCACCAGCTCATCCCTATGGTTTGAAAAAAATTGTAAAATTTAAACAAATTTTATCTTGTGTTTTCCCATCTTGCTGAAGATTGCTGAGGCAAAACATTTACCTCTAAAATGAAAGATGAACTGCTGACAGTGTTGTCATGTGTGCTTGATTTTCCAAAGTACACATTATTTACCTCAGTCATGTTAAATGGCAGTTTCTAATTATGGGCATAAAGTTGCATTTTGTATTACAACTGAACAGTGTGGACTAAATCTTATCAACAGATCACAGTTGACAAGAGCAGGGGTGCGGGGGTGGTGGTGGAGATTGAACTCAAGCCAGTGGCTTATTCAGCTGTAAAGGGAAGATTTCTTTGTTTTGTTTTACTGTTGTTATCGACTACAGACCACATTAAAAATGTACATCACACACTGGGTGATCAAACTTCCTATATCATGCTTGTCAAATAAAACATCTCAACAACCCAACTCAACATTAATGTATTAATCCATTCAAAGTTATTACATTTTAAGTTTCCATTATTTCCGATGTGAAAAGTTAGATGTCAGGCTCAAAACAAGATTTTGATCCCAAATGGGTAATCCTGAGCCGCAAATGGATAATCCTGAGCCACAAATGGGAAGTCCTTTTTCATCTGCCACCATCTTGTTTTCAGTTAATGGTGGCAAAAAAGTTAAATTACTTTAAAAATACAAGGGTCAGAGGCAGAAGAATTCTTGTCTTTAGCTAATCGGGAGCCGTGAAATCTGATTCTGCAGTTAGTTTTGCAAAATTTTGTTTTGAAAAGTTTTTTTTTACTTCTATTAATCCTTTTACACAGATCACAGGAAAGCTGTGCCACAAAACAAGATCTTTTTCCAAAATTTGTATAAAAGGATTTTCTTTTACAGCAAATGACGGCAAAGGAATCTCAAAAAAGGTTCCTTTGTCAAAATTTGCGGTAAAGAATTTCTTAGGTAGTCTAGTGTTTCCCTCCCCCTTCACTGGTGTCTGATGGCCATTTCTGTATTAAATATTATATTTCTTTTGGTAGTCTAGTGGTCCTCCCTCTCCTCCAATGTCTAATCGCTCCCCATGAAAAAATATATAGTTACTATTGTACTGGTTCCACTCCTCCTGGAGTGTGATCACCCTCCCATATAATGGAAATATTCCCTGGTAGTCATTGGTCCATCCCCAATCAGATACCCTGATTGCCATCCCTGTAGAGAAAAAATTCCATGGTATTCTAGTGTCCTCCTCATTATCGATCCCCATCCCAGTAAAACCTGCTCCATCTGCAGTGGTCTGTGGACTCCCCACCCTCCCACCCTGTTAGGTAACCACCCACCACCCTGCTCCCCTGATGCAGACTCCTGATCAGCTACCAGCACAGACATCCTCTTACCTCCATAACTGGCCACCAACTGAGCTATGAATGAACGTGTGGTCTAGCCTCATTTAGGGCATGGTCTAGCCTCATCCAAAATGGCTGCTTGAACCGAGTGCTCTGAGGACTGGGGGCAGAACATCTGTCAAAACTACCTTTCCCAACTGTTAATACAAGCTTATAACTAAAGAACTGAAAGCATCTCACCATAAGTTACCTAGCAATCCATTTTGTTTCAGCCCTCAGCAAAGAAATGGCATTGAATATGGTGTGTCATCCCCACAGAAACAAGCCCATGACAACTCCATTTATGGATAGCCTGGACCCAGGATCCATTAACCAGATGTTTGCATCACTGTTAAAGCAGATTGCTGAGGTGACTCTCACCTCGAACACTACTACTCTAGCCCTGCCCCAACTCGATGCTAGAATTTTTCCAACTGAAAAGAAGGCGGCCTCCCATGATGTTGCCATCAATGAGCTTACGGCAACCATGCAGGAGCAGGCACTCATGCTACAGACTCTTCATGATAAAGTGGATGACTTAGAGGACAGAAGCCGCCGCAACAATTTGTGGCTCCTGGGGTTCCCTGAGGGAGTGGAACAAGGCAACAGGGGGGATTTTCTACAGTCTGAACTCTCTAAGATCCTCAAACTCCCTGAAGGAGCACCCGACCATCAAGTGGGCGCACTGTACTCTGCAACCATGTCCAAAGCCCAGGGAAAAACCATGGCTCATAATGGTAAGATTCCTGAACTTTGCAGAAAAGAAATCTACCCAGTCAAAGGCCAGAGAACTAAATATTTTAGAGTGGAGAGGGCGCAAAGTGTTAACTTTTCAAGACTATTCCAGGGAGTTGGCAGCCAAAAGGAAGGAATACACAGAAGCCAGGAGGATTTTACATGCACTGAACATTCCATTTTCCCTACGATACCCAGCATCCATGCGGCTGGAGTACAATGGAGCCCCCTGATGTTTGCCACCCCGGATGCTCTTATGGATTTCATTCACAGAACATGGTCCTGGGAGGTGACATCAATGCCTCGCAATCCAGTACAGAATTGACCAGGGACCCTGCCTTATACCAGTAAAACCAGTAACAACTTGGTTGTAATCCATGGCCCGCAGTGGGTCCTCCCAAATTCCAGTATTTCTCCCAGGGACAACAACAATCAGCGAGATCAATGTTCTGCACCTGCATGTTCCAGAAAAAGGATGCAAACCCAGAAGCACAGCAGGAGAAATCACTCCACCAGAAGAGGTAGCCCCAGTACAGAGGTCTGCAGAGAAGAAACCAGCCATTAAGTAGAAGATCCTGAAGTGTGCAGCCCATACTTTCCAAAGAATAGATACACTGCCATTGCCAAAACAACCCTGGACTACGAACCTGAAATGGAGATTACTGAGGACAGCATAAATCAGACCCCATCATCTAGCACTGGGTAGCCACCCAGTAAGATGGACAAGACAGCCCTGCATATGGCCTAGGGTATATGGAGAGATTGTGGCTTCCACAACCATTGGATGATGCAGCAGAACCACCGAGTAGCAAAGGATCCCTCAATGGCAGCTAACATCTCATCTCTGGCCCCAACTTGAGCTAGCTCAGATAAGTTGTACCACACTTTTATTGGGGATTAAGCTGTGGGGTGGCATTATGGGGAGGCTACAGAGGGACAGTTGCCATGAAGATATGGCCCTTGGGGGCCTGTAAGCCACAGGCCCTCCTTTTCCCTGCCCCCACCCACATGACAGTTGTTAGAGTGGGCTGCTAGCAGCTCATTTGTCTCTCCCACACTTGACACCAAAGTAAAAGTGGTTGAGCCACTCAAATGCAGTCCAAAGAAATAGGACAATGTACTTTGCAATATGTAAATGCTGTAGTTAGTTTTGTTCAGTCACTAGCAGAGTGTGATAAGGGCTTACTACCAGGTCCAAAGCGAACAGCACAGAGGGCATGACCTGTACACTGCTTGAAACTCCCTGCTTGCTTGGTTGCTGGCCCTGATACGTACACAGCAGGAGAGCAGGTGCTGTGCATTGGGAGGTGCACCTGCCCGCTTCTCACAGTATATTGATACAAGGTCAATTAAGCTGCTCCTACACTCTGCCAACCATCAGATCTGCTTACCTAGGTGTGTTAAGAACAGGAACAATGCTAACAGCTCTAATTAGAAAGGTCTAGATTTCTGGAAAGGACTAAACCAAGCACTATTATATAACAAGGTGTTGTTTATCCCTATCATGTGTGCTCCTCCAAAGAGTGTTAAAAGCTGCCTGATGTATTTTCACCTGGGGATCTGTGACTATCCAGGTATCCCCTAATGTTACACTATGAGAACCCCACCCCTACGTAACTGGCATAAATTAAATGGCATGAGGGAATGTGATGGAAGGGATGAGACTCCCTCCACTCGCCCTACACCCGCATGCAGATGCAGGCTATCTTACCCTACAATTTCTAAAAAGATCTCTGACACAGGGGTACTAGCAGGCAGATGGCTTCAGACATCAGCTCTGCTGCTCTTTCTTAGGCACTGATGAGGCATGAGGGCCACCAGTGCCCTCAGAGGGAGAATGGATAGCCATTAGGCACACTTTGGTGCCAACTGCTTACCACTGCTTCACTCCAAATTTCTGCTTAGTTGATGTAAAGTAAATAGTTACATTTTGCTGTTCATAATGACCCGTTTGTTCAGGTCACAAGGTTTTGTTTCTGTTATAGTATTTGTACCTGTGTTATGAGGGTACTGGTTAAAGAGAGTGTTTGTGTATAATGTTGTATTGAAAGAAGGTTGGATTTCACATGGTATACTAAATCCTCTGTCTTTTGGGAGCTATGGTTGTCCTGTGGAAGCTACAGCACACACACACCTCTTTTCACCTAGTATGTTTGTAATATGCATTAGAGCTCCATGCTAGATCATGGCTGAAATTGTTTGCCACACATGGAATTTTAGAGGGCTCAACACTCTCATCAAAAGGAAAAAAATTATCACCCATTTAAAAAGACTCAAATCACAGATAGCTTTCCTACAGGAGACCAAGCTTACCCAAAATGACCATGCCATTCTGGTTAGGGACCAGATAGGGCAAGAGGTACATGCCTGTATGCCTACCAGAAAGTGTAGGGTAGTTATTCTTCTGCATAAATCCCTCAAGTGGCAGATGAGCACACTGCAGACAGACCCCCTAGTACATTGGGTTATGGCACTTTTTTCCACCCCAGAAGGCTAGACTCTCTTATGTAATATGTATGGCCCCAATGTGGGCTACCCAACATTTTTTCATGACATTGTTAGTGATCTTAACTCCTTCCCCAACCCTGACTGCCCCATTCTAATTAGGAAGGACTTCAATCTTACTCTGGAACCACTAGTGGATCGGAGCACATCAGGTTAAAAATCACATAACAGGGGAGCGAGTGCCCTAGGAAACTTATGTCAGACAATGGTCTCACAGACATCTGGTGTACTTTTCATCCGCAGGTATGAGACTATACCTTTCACTCTGGAGTCCACAACTCCTTTAGTAGGGTGGACTACTGGTTAACATCCCCGCCCCTTGGTACATGTCTCCCTGGATTCGACCATACTCCCTATAGTAGTCTCGGATCATGCACCTCTACTTCACCCCCGCTGCAGATCTCCACAAATTGGAGGCTTGACCCACTCCTACTATGGAATCCCAACTTTCTGCTGTCGGTAAAAGAGGGACCCTCGTGGTTTTTCTAAGAGAACTCCACCTCAGACACCTCTGCTGACGTTACCTGGGAGGCCTATAAGGCCACCGTGAGGGGGAAAATTGTGGGTTATGCCTGCAGAAGGTGGCATGAGAGTGAACAGTGCCTCCTGGAGCTCGAGGCAGAGATAAAGAAATCTGAAACTGAATACAAAGCCCAACATGCCCCTTCCCCACACTCTACCCTTAGGCGCAAGTGCTGGGCTTACACTTTGAGATCAACCAGCTGATCAGCAGGAAAGCTGAAATAGCTATTCTGCATATCTGTCACAGATTCTGGGATGGAGGGATATATGTAAGGTGCTGGCTCACCAGCTGAGAAAACAAATTGAGGACATACATATCACCGGCCTTAAAGATCCACAAGACAGGGTACTATCTAACCCCCAGGAGGTTAATGACATTATGTCAAACTTCTATGCCACATTTTATAAGACCACACACCAGGAGTCTCAGGGAACAACCAAGCCCTTTTTAGACAGACTTTCCTTCCCTAGACTGACATTTGAGCAGACTGAGGTCCTTGATCCTCCCAACCACAGAGGAGGTAACCAAAGCCCTATTGTTACTACAAGGGATGGCTTCCCCATCAAATTCCTGCAGGCATTAACCCCTCAGATTGCCTCACTCTTAATGCAGGTATACATGGAAGCTGAAATGATGGGTACCCTGCTACCAACCCTCAGGGAGGCCGTTATTATGGTGCTCCCAAAACAGGGCAAAGACCTCACCTTGGCTGCCAGTTACAGACCAATCTCATTGATCAATGCTGACAGTAAGGTCTATGCCAAGGCTCTTACCAGTAGGGTATGCCCCTTCCTACCCAGCTTGATACACCCAGCACAGGTGGGCTTCACTCCAGGGAGAAACAGTGCAGACCACATCAGGTCACTGTTCCATCTCCTTCATACAGCAAGAGGCCTCCGTACTCCAGTCACTGCCCTGGCAGTAGACTTCGAGAAGGCATTTGACTCCCTGAAATGGGACTACCCACAGGCAGTTCTCACTCACCAGGGATCTGGGGACATGTTTAGGGCTTGGGTGCAGGCCATCTACCAATCCCAACTGCACGGGTGTCTACAAACCGTATCACATCCAATGCATTCCCATTAGAGAGGGGCATCCATCAGGGCTGCCCTCTTTCCCAGCTGTTCTTTATATTAGCAGTAGAGACACTTGCTGCAACCATCCAGCATTGCCTGCAGATAATGGGAATAGACATAGGCAAGAGACAGTACTCAATCCTCATATACGCGATGACCTGCTCATCCCACTAGCAGATGCAATATTTTCTACCACCACTCTTAGCCCTATGAATCTCCTTTGCAGGCCTCTCGGCCTAAAGCTGAACCAAAATGGGCTGATGCCCTGAACCAGCTGTGCTAGCCTTGTATAGCCTCCATTTGGTCTTCATTCAAACCAAGGCCAGCTATTTGGGCATTATAATATCCCCACAAATTGAAAAGACATGGATTTAAATCTCCAGCCACTTCTTAACTCATGCAAGACTGAATTTGAAAGGTGAAAGCTACTGAAGCTACCTAGCTGGTAAAATAGCAGCATAAAAATGGTGACAGACCCAAGTTCTTTACATGCTTACTCACATCCCCCTGCATCCACTGCAAGCCTGGTTATGAAAGTTGGCTAAGCTATTGGGAGACTTTATTGGGAAGGCAAAAAGCCCAGGTTCAGGTGCAATATATTGAGGGCCCACTGATCCTTGGGGGGGGAGTGGAACATGCCCTGGATAGAGAGCTATAAACTTGCTTTCCAGGTGACCCAGACTAGACACTGGTTCATCCCCTGTAACGACCAATCTTCTCAATGGGTACATATGGAGCAGAGCACTGGGAAGATAGGAGTAGCTGCATCCCTGTTATATCTTCCAATCAGAAAGCCCCACCCCATTCACCCCACTGTAACCCCGCCATTAGGTAGTGGTCCATGGTACAACACAGCAAAATGGGCACTAACCCAGTCCCACTTGGATATACCCTTCATGGAATAACCTGAACATCCTGATAGAGAAAAAAACTACACTGGCAGAAGTGGGCCCAAAAGTATCCAATCACTGAAAGACACACTTGATGAGTGAAAGCATACAGTGGCATCATTCCAATCACTACAGCAGAAATGGGGCATCCCATATAAAGACCACTGGCAGTTCCTGCAAATCAGTGAAGCAGTAAATCTCCTACTGCTGAACTTTAACCATGTCCAGGGTGGAGATGTACTCTCCAAATGGCTCAAAATTCTAAATGGCCTGACTAGCAAGATCTATGCTCAGCTAGGAAACACCCCGCCAAGCCAATCAAGGAGTCAAAGAGAGGTGGGAAAATTTCTAGGAGATGACCTTATGGGCCTTGATGGAAACAAACTTAGAATGCACATACCCTACTTAGAGATGCATGCAGTAGGCTAATTCAGAATAAAATGTTACATTCTTGGTACAGAACTCCAGCTGTGCTCCACACTACTAGGGTACTAGAAAATGATAAGGGCTGGCACTGCCTATTACCAGGGGTGACTATTATCACATTCTCTGGACTTGTCCCAGATTAAAAATCATTCTAGGGCCAGGTGTGCCACCTTGGCAAATCAGTGTTACATGTGGACATCCCCCTCTCCGCTCCACTGCTTCTGCTGGACATCAAACCAGCCACACTGAAACTCAAGCAACCTGCTTTTAGGTGGCTGATCATTCTGGCAAAGGCAAATGCAGGCAAAGAGAGCCCTTCTATGCAACTGGTATAGCATCAAGGTCCCCAGCGAAGGGGAAGTACTGTCCTCACTTACAGGCCTTGCTCAACTGGATAGAATCTCTTACTCCAAGGTAAACTGGCTGGATTACTATTACACCTGCTGGGGCCCCTACATGGCATACATGAACCCTCCCACTGGGATAGAGTAACTATTTTCAACTCACACCCGCATACACATAGGTCCATAGATTCTGCTTCACTGCAACTGAGAAATAAGTCCTTGTTTGAATGATCCTTGTAGCAGGTATTTTCCACAAAACTCCATAGAATAAAAGTCTAGCACTTCATTTATGAGTAATCCTTATTCTCATATTGATTGAATATGTTGTCTTGACATAAGTACTCTGCATACTTTGTGGTACCATGTGATATGTTACAGGTGTCAAGACTACTATTGAATTATTACCCTGTCCCTGGAGGTATCTTTCTATTTAACTGAACTTAAGCATTCACAGAGTAATGAATGACCCTAACTATTCACTTAATAAGTCTTTTGTCCACATGTAGCATATCTACTAAAGAATCTATTGATTCCCCCTGACCCTTGTTGTAGGTTACTGTGTGACTTTTCTTTGTCACTAATTTTTATTGTGCTAATGCTGTAACTATGTATCCCATCTCTGATGTGTTCCTCTCTTCTAGATTGTTATAATCTATTGTACTATATATACTGTACTATATATATACTCTATGTAACTAATTCCAGGACTCCCCTGAAAAATGAACCTCTGGTCTCAGTGGGTTTACTTGGTTATCAAAATACTATAAATAAATAAACACAGTTGCCATGTTTTGAGCTACAACTAAGAAGACCCCTAAGGAAGCCTTGAAGATACAAGTTCTGGCTATGCAAACCTGACCCTCTCCAAAGTCTCACTCAAGATTGTGTGTAAGTAAAAGTCTTTACTGTATTATATTACTGAACACAAATAGAAGTCAGACAGTAGAGGCAGATATAACAGTGTTGATGAACATAAGGTTTCAGTCATATGCTCGCTAGGCATGGTCTTGCACCCATCAGATACATGACAACTGTAATTATGCTGTGTGGAAATGTTTCAAATACTATGATGTTTAATCCTGTAAACCATTGGTTTATTTTTGTGAAAAACTCAATTAAAAGCTTTCACAATAATGATACATGTGTGCTAGACAGTATGCACTCATTCATAGCTCAGTCATCATCCAGATATGGAGGTGAGATGAGGGCTGTGCTGGTCATTGACTGGGAGTCAGGATGGGGGGAGCAGGGTGGTGGATGATTACCTAATAGGGTGGGGGGGTCCACTAGATCACCACAGATTGGGTGGGTTTTAATGGAGCAGGTATCAGGACTGGGGAGAGACCTCTAGACTACCATGGAATATTTTTTCTCTACAGGGACAGCAATCAGACATTGGGGGTGGGGGTGGGACCACTAGACTGCCAGGGAAAATGTTCATGATATGGGAAGGGCAATCATACACCAGGGGAGGGGAGAGGGAGGGACCAGTACAGTCCACATTATCAATTTGATACTGAGATGAAATAGGATTAAATACTGATATCAGCTGGACTCTTCCTTATGTTTGGACTGAAGAATGAAAACTTGTAAAATAAGGTCGGAGATAAAATACCACTGTATTTTCTCATCTGATCTATAAACAGCTAGTTTTCAGTGGGGTCATGTAGTGTATCTAAATTTAGAGCTGGGAGACCACTGAAAGGTTAAGTGGCTTGCTTAGGGTTACTCAGTATGTAAGTGACTGGTGGGATTTTGAAACTGGGTCTCCTGGTCATGAAGCCTCTGCTAGCCACTTATAAGACCAGGCTCACCTTCCTTGGAAATTACACAAGGCACCCATTCCAAACTACAATAAAACCAGCCTGTCCTCTTACATTTGCAGATAAATATTTAGTCCATTAAAGCAAATAAATAAAAGAACAGGGCCAAATCCTAAAAGTCCTTTGTTAGAGTTCTGAATATTTAACAATGCAATGGACTATTTCCTACTACTGTACTGGTCCTTCCCACCTCTCCCGGGTGTGCAATCACCCTCCCCATGTAATGAAACTTTTCTCTGGTTGTCTAGTGAACACTTTCTGCTCCTGATCCCCATCCCATTAAAACCAGCCCCCATCCTTTGTGGTCTAGTGGACCCCCCACCCTGTTAGGTAATTACCCCCACCCCGCTCACCCCCATCCTGACTCCCGGTTGCTGACCAGCACAGCATTCCTCTCACCTTCATGGCTGGCCACCGACTGAGCTATGAATGAGTGAGTGCATACTGTGTAGCACATGCTCATTCATGGCTCAGTCGGTGGCCAGCCATTGAGGTGAGTGGAGGCTGTGCTGGTCACCTACTGGGAGTCGGGATGGGGGACCAGGGTGGTGAGTGATTACCTGACAGGGCTAGATCACTATGGATGGGGGCGGGTTTTAACGGGACAGGGTTTGGGAATGTATAGGGACCAACAGACTACCATGTATTTTTTTTTCTCTACAGGTATGGTGATCAGAGATCGGGGTGGGGAGGGACCACTAGACTACCAGGAAAATTTTCATTATATGGGAGGTGATCACATACCAGGGGAGGGAGGACCAGTACAATAGTAGGAAATATATTTCTTTTCATGAGGAAGGTAATTGGGCATCGGGATGGGGAGGGATCACTAGGCTACCAGTGAAATTTTTCATCATACAGGGAAGCTGATCAGACACCATAACAGGACCACTGCATCACCAACAAGTATACAGTGGCATGAAAAGTATTTGCCCCTTCCTGATTTTCTCTATTATTGCATATTTGTCACACTGGATGTTTCAGGTCTTTAGACAAAATGTAATATTAGATAAAAGGAACCTAGTGAACAAATAACACTTGTTTTTTTACTTATTTCATTTATTTAATGAAAAAGTTAACCAACCAACTGGCACTGTGTGAAAAAGTTATTGCCCCTAGTTAAATCAACCCAATTAAAGGGATAATTAGAGTCAGCTGATTGAACACAGCCAGGCTTGATTACAGCCAGCCCTGCTCAATATAAACCTCACTTATTTTGACCCTTACCATCAGAGTCACATTGCCAGCATAAAGATTCAACAAGCACATTATGCCACGATCAAAGGAAGTTCCTGAAAAGATCAGAAAAAAAGTTGTTGCTATCTATCAGTCTGGAGAGGGTTAGAAAGCTATTTTTAAGGCTCTGGGACTCCATCAAACCACAGTGAGAGCCATAATCTCCAAATGGAGAACACTTGGAACAGTAGTGATTCCTCCCAGGAGTGGGCGGCCTGCCAAAATTACTCAAGAGCGCAGTGTAAAATCATCCAGGATGTCTCAAGGATCCTAAAACAACATCCAAAGAACTGCAGGCTTCTCTTGCCTCAGCTAAGGTCAGTGTTCATGACTCCACAATCAGAAAGAGACTGGGCAAAATGGGCTTCATGGGAGAGTAGCAGGTGGAAACCACTGCTAACCAAGAAGAACATAAATGATCATCTCATTTGCCAAGAAGCACCTGGATGATCCACAAGCCTTTTGGAAAATGTTCTATGGACAGATGAGTCCAAAGTGGAACTTTTGGATGACATGGATCCCATTATGTCTGGCGAAGCAAACACAGCATTCCACAGTAAGAACATCATACCAGCAGTCAAACATGGTGGTGGTAGTGTGATGGTGTGGGGATGCTTCTGCCTCAGGACCTGGATGACTTGCCATAATTGGAAGGAACCATGAATTCTTCTCTGTACCAGAAGATTCTTAAGGAGAATGTCCGGTCATCCGTCCGTCAGCTGAAGCTGAAGTGTAGTTGGGTCATGCAGCAAGACAATGATCCAAAACACAAAAGCAAGTTCACATCAGAATGGCTGAAAAAGTAAAATTAAAGTTTTGGAGTGCCTAGTCAAAGTCAGACCTAAACCCAATAGAGATGCTGTGGCAGGACCTGAAATGACAGTTCATGCTCGAAAACCTACCAATTTACTGAATTAAAGCAGTTCTGCGAGGAAGAAGTGAGCTAAAATTCCTCCACAGCGATGTGAAAAGACTGATATTGAATTATAGGAAGCGTTTGTCTGCAGTCATTGCAGCTAAAGGTATGTAACCAGTTATTAAGTGTAAGGGGCAATTACTTTTCACACAGTGCCAGTTGGTGTTAGTTAACTGTTTTCATTAAATAAATGAAATAAGTAAAAAACAAATGTTATTTGTTCACTCAGGTTCCCTTTATCTAATATTACATTTTGTCTAAAGACCGAAACCATCCAGTGTGACAAATATGCAATAATAGAGAAAATCAGGAAAGGGAAAATACTCTTTCACGCCACTGTATGTATTTTCATGAATAGGAGACCAGACATCGGGGATGGGGAGGACCACTGGACTACCAAAGAAATATAATATTTTATACAGGGATGGCCATTGGACACCAGGGGAGGAGGGAGGGACCACTAGACTACCAGGGAAATATTTGTGCTATAGGGGGATGGCAATCGGACATCAGGGGAGGAACCACTAGACTACTAGGGAATATATTTCATGATTGAGTGCATAGGATCCTGTTTTGCAAAAAAAAAGGATTATTTATTGTGCTTTGCTATTGACCAGAATGGGATTAGCACGATTTAGAATCCTTGTTTCATGAAAAAGGATCCTCTATCATGCTTTCCCATTGACTAGAATGGGATTATCATGATCTAGAATCCTGTTTCATGAAAATGGATTCTTTACTGTGCTTTCCTATTCAATGCAATGAGATTTTCATGATTTGGAATCCTGTTTTGAGAAAAAGGATCCTTATCATGGTGTACCATTGACTATAATGGTACTACCTTTTTGTCACTCCACAGTTTGTAAACTGTTTCTGGTTTTGGTCTGAAATTTTTATGGTGGGAAGGGCTTGCCCTACAGAAGTGCCTTTTGGTCATTTGGTGAAAAAGTATTACATTGCTCTGGAGTTGTGGGTGGTTTAAATGTTGATTCTTTTACCATAGGATAACATTGTAATGTCAGGTATACATAGTCATTTTTATTTTTTTTGTCACTCCTCTGTGATGAAATGGTGAGTTCCAATTTTGCTCAGATACTTTTAGGGTAAAAAGGGCTTGTCACACCCATTTGCCTTTTGCTGCTTTCATGAAAAAACAGTACTTTTCTCTTGCGGTTGTGGGGAGTGCAGTGCCCAAGGCCCTAGATCCACAGGAAATAAGGATACTATTACAATCCCTCAAAATTAAGGAATGCATGGAGTGCAGGCAAGCAAATAAGGCTACTAATAATATCTCAAAAGTAAGGAAATTAGTTGCAAACAAACTTAGTTAGAGCGTCAGTTAGGGTTAAAGCAACAAAAGTAGTGAAATGTGGTATTAGGGTTTCCATCCCTAACACTTCACCCCACCCTGCACACACCATATAGACATTTGGGGTGTGTCTCGCAGTCATCAGCTCTAATGCTCACCCCATTCTCCTATACTGTGCCAACCTCAGGTAATTTACTCATGGAATGGGGTAAGCATTAGGGCTGATGACCTAGCTTCTCCCGACACCTGTTAGTGTGTGCAGTATAAGTTAGGGTACCCAGGATTGGAAACTATAATGTCACATTTCTACCTTTGTTACTTTAACTCCTAACTGATGCATTAATTTTTGCAAATTCATTATATACTGTATATACATTCATTGCAAAACTGCATTAGTGCACCAGTTAGGGTTCAGCTTAACACCCCAAAAGTAGGGAAATGTGGCATTAGTGTTTCTAACCCTAACTCCCACCCCCAAACAGCAAGAGGACAAGCCTGCACAAGCAACCACAAACAGCCACAATCAGTAAGACAAATAACATGCAACTTTTTCCAGATAAAAGCAAATGCAATAGCACCAATGTGCTTCCTTAGTGTTTGTATCTGTAGCATGCACACTGTAAGATGGACACACTCACTTATCAGTGCTGACAGAAATGCAGACTACTCAAAAACAACACTGCTTCTGTGTGTAGAATTGCAGGCCCCTGTGGCAAAAATACAAATCCATGATACCCCAATTACAAGATTTATTTTGTCTGCAGAAGTGCAGACCCATAATGGATCAGCACTTCTGTACCTTCAAGTGCTCATTCAGACTGTAAGACATGCACACACTTGATTGGCCTGTGCTTCTGCAGCTGCAGATGTAAGACATACACACTGACCTCTGGTTGCAGAAGCATGGGAGCCACAAAATCCATGACACCAAAACTTAGACAGTATTTCTGTCAGCTGAAGTGCAAGCACCTCAGGGGCCTGCATGTCTTCAGCCACTGGTGTAAGACATACACACCAACTTCGGTTACAGAGTTGGAAGTACTGTTGCAATGTGGTTATCATGGTTTCAGCAGTGGATCTGGAAATTGTTAAAGGGGTAGAAGGTTTTCAGATACAAAAATTGTGACAGGACATCTGTGTGCAGAAGTGCAGGCCCTTGAGGAGTCTCCTTAGTAGGACACGCACACCAACTTCTGGCTTCAGAAGCAAGGCATGTGTTGGGTCCACAGATACACAGATGGAAATACTGTACTGTTGCAATGTGTGTATCATAGTTTCATGAACAGATATAGACATTGTTCAAGGGGGTAGCAGGTTTTTAGTTATGCAGCTGCATACAAAGCACCATGTAGTAAAATATCATGCTATCTAGTGAGGTACCTTATGCAACGTTCATGAGTACCTATGTATGCAGAGATGCAGGCCCCATGGGGCCTTCTGTCTGCCAGCATACTGTTCAACATACAGATACAGGTGTGTACAGATACAAAACCACTCAGGTAGCGTATCAGTGATACTATAGTTGTGTCATCTGGAAACAGTTATAGGTTGTTTGACTCACCTGATGAAGGCTGTCTGTGGTTGCTTGTGTGGGCTTATCCTTTGCTGCTTGGGGTGGAGAGTTAGGTTAAAACCCTAATGCCACATTCTACTTTTGTGGCATTAAGTTGAATGCTAAGTGGTACATTAATGCTGTTATTTGCAATGGATATATATATATATATATATATATATATATATATATTAGAACAAAAACAACTCTATTTAATGCATCAGTTAGGGTTGTTCCACAACCACAAAAGCAATGGAATTCACTGTTAGAGTTGCTATGAACCATCCAGCCCACCCCTCAACCAGCATCGGGAGCACATTGGGGTCAGTAGGCCTAACTCTCACCCCATCACATGTGTAAAGAAGCTGAGGAATAGGAGAATGGGTGAGAGTTAGGACTGATGACCCCACCGCGCACCTACTGCTGGTTGGGGGTGGGCTGGAGGGGTCCAAGGGGGGTCTTTCAACCCTAACAGTGAATTTCCTTGCTGTTGTCACTGTGGAACAACCCTAACTGATGCATTAAATGAAGTTTTTTGCCTCTAATTTCCCTTCATTTTGAGAATGATGACAAGAAATAGTGAATGTAATGTGGCAGCGGTCGGGCCCCGCACTCTCGCCACATGATGTCTTGTGACATAGTAACAGGAACAGCAAAGCAAACAGAAGCACCAACAGTGGCACACATGATAACGGAAATGTAAATGGTAAGGAAACGTTAATAGAAACTGTTACATGAGGTCCCTGCACCCTAATTGGTACCTTAGAAGTACACCATACACAGCTAGCACTTAGGTATATGTTATACTAACATATAGGGCTAAGGGCATCTACCGTACAAGAGTAGATGTCAGGATATGAATGCGTTTTGTTGTAATACACTTTGCTTGCTAATACATATATTCTGCTATGTATTTTCTGTGTATTTCTTACTTGTAAGATGCCAAGGCACCTGTGTCCTTGGAGTAATTATAATATGTAAGATGGCATTGCCACCTTTTGGTGATTTGTACCACTACACTGAGTTATGTAAGACTCTGTAAAAGAACTCTTTTGTTCTCAAACTGATGACTTTACAGAATTGTATAATGTTATCTTGGACCGTGGAGCCACCTCTAATTTAGCCAGTAGAGCTCATCTGTGTAACTAGAAATGTTTCTATCTTTTGGTAACCATAGTAATTATCATAGGTATATAATGTAATGCACAAGCCTTATACCTCGGAGACGTGAGAGACCCCAAGAGACACAGAGAAACCTCGAGGTGTAGGGAGCATGCTTAGCACCGGCTCCCGGTTCGTGATGGTAAAGAAACTGCTTAGGGCAACTGTGATTTATCCCTTTGGTAGTAATAAACTTGTTTATTACTCTAATGCAACGTGTCTGTGATTACTTGCATTCCCAATATCATCAAGAATCTGAAAGTGAGGTTTAGACCTCCCAACAAATTGGCGACCGTATGCATGTGATATTTGGTGTTTGTAAGTTTTCACTCATTGCTTAAACTCTTCCCTTTCCCACAGGGACAGTAGGTGTACATTCCCGTATCACCACTCCCATTTTAAAACCAGTTTGTAGTAACTTGCAAAGTCTGGCTGTCTTTTTGGGTGTGGTCGATGCCGTCTCAACCCACTCCACAGCAGCTTTGAATTGCAAGCCTACAACTAATACAGTAGCCCAGCTGTGTATAAAGTGCTCATGCTGTGGATCAATACGCAGCACGGTGCTTTTTTCACAGTTTGAATTTTTGTTCCCTCCACACAATGGCCACCGTATCAAATATCTGCATGAACTGAGACTCGATGTCTCAAACTTCCTTGCCTCCCATGGAGGATGGGCTGACTTTGTGTGGGACGCAAGTCAATCCAAAAACCCTATACTGAGGATTTCAACCCAGTATACAGAGACGAGACAATCAGCCAATAAGAGTCATGCTAAAGGGTTGATGGGCATGGCTCTCTACGCTGCTTTGGAAGCCTCTGAAGTGAGGTTTCGAACCCTTGATCTGCAGATCTCATCTCTTAAGCGACAGATGGGTTTGCAGGAAACAGAGTGTATAAGACTGCAGCAGAACTTGGAGTCTGAACTCCAAACTCTGCGAAATGAAAAGGATTCACTATTGCATCATTCAGCTCAAGCTGGGGAACAGGAATTGTGTATGTTGAAGCAGGAGCGTGAAAGTTTGAGACAGGATAAGAGTCAGGCAGTGCAAATTAATGATTTGCTGAGTGCTGCAAATGCTCAGTTGAGTGACGAAATGGGTGAGCTGCAGGACGAGATAAACCAGGTACGTAATGATTTAGAAGTGGCTTACAGGGACAATCACGAATTGAGCGCCGCATATAGAGTGTTGCAAAAGCAAAAGCAAGATGAGGTTGATATGGATGTTGCAAGTGTGAGTCACGATGAATGTAGAACCAAGAGGGCGAAACTGCACCATCAGCGAGAGGTTCTGGCTGGACATGTTAAGGCAATGGGAGACGTAGCCCCTGCCTTTCATTTGTCATCAGAAGGGGAGTTATCTGATGATGACATTTCATAGTACAACGCCCAGTCACACCCCTACTATGGCCCAGACACCCCACCCAGCCATCCACAACATGGCGGGTCCCCACCCCCAACTCCCCATGTCACACGTTGTCGACGTCGTGAAGCTCATCATGGGAGAAGCCATCATGGCGGCCCCCATGATGGGGGGGGAAGGTCCAAGCCTGGTCCCGATGGCACCTCCGGTAGCCATTATTAATGTGGAAGACAGGCAAGAGATAGAAACCATGATTGAAACTGTGATAGGCAATGTACCTCTTCCTGAGAGGAGTAAATTGGCTATTAAAACCCAGATTAGGCAGCTTCTGCAAGAGGCTGGCACTCAGGAGGGTATTGTCCGTACTGTGGCTGAAGCTGCAGCTCGAGCTGCCCTGGATGGCGCTCGAGACAATCTACCTTTGCCTGATCGACCCACTAATCCCCTACAAATGGCCTACTCTGTTCAACGAATTGCTGACAACATCAGTCGGATTAATCTGTCTGACAACCTCAGCTGCCACTTGGAGAAGGTGCATTCTAAATGCGAGATGCTTAGTCTCGCAGCAGAATATCAAGTCCAAATACTACACCAGACCATCGATCCTGGTTTGTGGGCCAAACTCCCTGATGCTGTTCACCAGGATGGAAAGCTACCTTTGTCGAGGTTGCAACTGAGCTCATTTCTGCTCACAGCCCAGGTGTAGTAGGAGTGATGCTTGCATACCCTGTGAAGCAGAATGCAAAGGAAAGTCCAGCGACTTACCACCAGAGACTCTGGATGGCCTACCAAGCAGGAAAGCACCTGGCACAAGAAGCTGCAGATGTAGATCTTATTGAATATAAGACCCTGTTCCTTAGGAACATGATTCCAGCAGTAAGAGAAAAGGTAGAGCCGACAACCTACCCCAATATGGATAGGTTTGCCGACATCCTTCAGAAAACTGAGAGAGTGTATCAACTGTATATCTGTGATCTGGGCTCCGGTTCCAAAAAGGTAGCTGCCGTGGGGTCTGCTCCGGAGGCCACGACGCGCTACACAGTGGAAAGGCAGGCCCAACGCCAACCGGCCCAACATTAGCAAGCCCCTCCAGCTGACAATCAACACCCCCAACAGGCCTATCAACAACAACCACAACAGCAACAACAATGGGGTGGGAACCAGAATTGTCATAAGAACAGGAAGCATAAGGGTAGAGGTAAACCACAACAGAGAACAGACCCTACATATAGGGAGATAGCTGAAGAGAAGCAAAAATTCTGAGAGCTCCTGGGACAAGTACGCTCTGTGGCAGATGCTGTTCCCGCACAGGCCCTTGTGGTGGTACAACCGGTGACCCTGGCCCCAACCGGCCATGGGGACACCGGCGGTCCAGGCCCTCAGGCCCATTGAGGCCTGAACCCAGAAGCTCCTCCCTATAAAGCATCAGTGCAACATGGTGAAGTGATGCACATGAGCCAGGCCAAACTTCTACATGCTTCCGGCAGTGCGGATTGACAATTACAGGCCCCAGTCCAGATTGTAAACAATCTAGTCTTGGATACAAATGGAAGGCCCTACACCGAGGCCGAGGTCGGGGGCCGCCTACTAGTAGTTTTGTTAGATACAGGTGCAGCTGTATCTGTGCTACATGATGAACACCCGGACACATCCCCTTGGTCCACCGGACGGAGGACCAATATATCAGGAGTTGATTGTACTAGGCTACCTGCATACCGTTCTCTACCGCTACCAGTGGAGCTAGGCCATCTAAAGGCCTCACACACTTTCCAACTAATGGTACTGCATGATCATCCTAGTATCATAGAGACTGACTTCCTTGCACCACACGGCTGTGTGGTGGACCTAGCTAACATGCTACTAATACAGATTCAGGGTCAATATCATACCATTTTGATTCCTGATTCACACGTTTGCGCATGATATCTGCCAATGACAATGAGTATGACGTATAGATTTGTTCAAGAATCATGAACTTTTCCCAAAGCTCCTCCCTATTTTGTACGACATTTGGAAGCATTTTCAATCAACAAGTATGACTGTGGTAGAATGCACACCATCATCAAGTGCCAGGCCCGGCACATGAGAGGCAAAGGCAATATCCTTTCCCAACTGAGGCCTTGCCTTCCCTAAGAGAACGATCAAGTCACTCCTCAGGCAAGGAGTATTAGAACTTGTGTTTCTAATGCCAACTCCCAGTGTGGCCCGTGAAGAAACCCACAGGTGCCTGGAGACTTACTATTGACTACAGGAAACTGAATCAGGTCACCTCCAGTTGTTCTCCAACTGTGGCATCAGCACCAGATGTGCTATGACTTTTGACCCCTGATTTGAAATGGTTTAGTGCCCTGGACATCTCCAATGGTTTTTGGTCATTGCCATTGGCCCTTAAGAGTCAATATAAGTTTGCCTTCACCTTTGAAGGAAGACAGTACATGTGGACTTGCTTGCCACAAGGATTTCATAACAGTCCATCCCTCTTCCATCTCCACATGATGGATGCCCTTGAGAGTTTCTCTACTCCCAATGTCTCTTACAATATGTGGATGACCTGTTGCTGGCAACAGCCACACAGGAACAACATTTGGATCTCTTGGACGAACTACTGGCTCTCATTCAGAGAACAGGCCTGAAATGCAACCCAGCAAAAGCACAACTGTGTCAAAAGAAGTACTCTTTCTGGGTCTAAAAATAACTGACCAAGGTCGAAGCCCTACCTGGAAGAAGGTACAGGGATTGCAAGACTTGCCATTACCTACCAGTGTGGCAACTCTTCGAAGGTTTCTAGGTATGGTGAACTATTCGAGGGATTTTATTTGTGGTTTTGCTCAGAAAGCTGCTCCTCTGTATGAGTTACTCAAAAAGGATATACCCTGGACTTGGGGCCGTATACACACCTAGGCTGTGATGTCATAGAAGCAGGCCTTGGCCTCTGCCCCAGCTCTGGTCAACCCAAATCCTGCACTACCATTCCATTTGGAATGTGCCACCTTTGACACTGCCATGTCAGCAGTACTGGCTCAGAAGTTGCATGGCACCTTGAGACCCATTGCATATGCCTCACGGCTCTTGACCCCAGTGGAACAGAAGTACGGCCTTTGTGAAAGGAACCTTCTGGCCACCTACTGGGCTGTCAAGCACTTCCTGTATATCATTGGAGACTGGCCACTGATCATTAACACTAACCACACCCCAACCACCTTTCTGCTCTCAGATAGAGTGAAGGATGGGTCAGTCCCCAACACCAGACTGACACACTGGTCAGTTCTTCTCCAGGACAGATACATACTGTTACAACCCACCAAAGTTCCATCTATGTTGGCTCATGGCCTCCTTTTCCAGGGAGAACCCCATGACTGTACGCTACAGTCACCTGATCTTCCCAATCCAGGTCCTTTCCTCCCTGCCACGCCACAGATACTTGACAACACTTCTTTGTGTCGTGTCTTTACTGATGGTTCAGCATCCTACTATCAGGGAGAACAAATTGCAGGGATGGACATTCTAGTGATCTACCCTTATAGGAATACTGTCAAAATATCTAAGCGCTGTAGTGTAGCATCATCACAATATGCAGAGATGGCAGCGTTGGCCTGTGCCCTCGAGTTCATCCAGCATGGAACTGAGGATACCATCATCTTTACAGACTCTAACTGGGTTTGTTGTTCTCTTACAGAATTTCTTCCTTCTGGCAGAAGAACTCCTTCCTCTCCTCTGATGGCAGCCCAGTGAAGTACAAGGAATTGGTAATATATATCATTCACTAGCACAAAATTTGCACACAACTCTATGTACACAATGTCAAAGCCCACTCTCGATGACCCCTATCATGCCTTCAATGGCACAGCAGACACCCTTGCTAAGGAAGGGGCCTGAGTGGGGGACATCTGGATGATGGACCATCCAGAGGCTAATGCAGCTGTACACGTTGCAGCACTCAGGAAGAAACCTGAACCTTTTTCCCCCTTGGACCTCTCTGTAGCCCAGCATCTTGACACTGAACTTAAAGAGGTGTTCAGATTCCTTGACAAAGGTGCTGAAGAGAAACTTCCCACACATAACCCCTATCGCAGGCATGAAGGTAAGTTACGCTTGTCACCAGATGACAAGCTCATCTGGTTCAACCAGATGACTCCACCACCAAGCTGTGGGTGGTCCCCAGACATTTAAGGTCTGAATTCTGCACAAGTGCATGACATCCCCACTGGTGAACACCAGGGAGCAGAAAATACCTCAAAGACTCAAGACCACTGCCTGGTGGCCTGGTATCACCAAAGATGTTAAACAATACATAGACAACTGTCTCATTTGTGTGCAAAACAACCCCATCCCCACCAAATGAAATGCCAAAATCTTACCACAACAACATTCTGGCCCTTGGCATGCCATACAAATTGATTTCATTGGCCCTATGACCAACACCAGCAGAAATAATAAGTATGCTCTTGTGGTAACCGATCTCTTCTCTAAGTGGGTAGAACCTTTCCCCACTAAGACATGTACAGCAAAACTACTGCCAAAATCCTGGTGGAACAGATTTTCTCCAGGTGGGGTCTACCCCTCAAGGTAGACTCTGGCAAAGGAACCAGTTTTACAGGTGAGTTGATGAAAGAATCCCTTGAACTCCTTGGAGTTCAGCAGAAATTCCACATACCCTACCACCCTCAATCCTCAAGTCAAGTAGAGAGAGCAACAGACGGATTAAGCAAATGCTTTCCAAATTCATTGAGGACAATCCCAAAACTTGGGATTCCCTACTGCCGTTACTCCTTATGGCAATTAGGGGTACACCCTCAGCCACCACCCAGCTCACACCCTTTGAGATGATGACTGGTAGACAGATGAGATTACCTGAACACCTGTTGTTTGACCTGCACACCCCCACTGCAGACCGTGTGTCTGTGGACCAATAAGTGGAAAAACTAAGAAAATACCTCATACACACACACTTGTATGCTGCCAACTGCATGGGCAAGGCACAGCAACAATCCAAAATACAGTTTGACAAATACGCACAAGAAGTGGATTGGCAAGTTGGAGATCAGGTAATGGTACTTCGATTTGCACATCCCACCCATTCCTTCTCCAATAAGTGGGAAGGCCCATACCCCATTGTCAACAAGATCAGTCCAGCAGTCTATCAAGTTAGACTCCTCCACAACAACAAGTTGACTGACAAATGGTTACATGCAAACCAGCTGAAGCTGTATAAAGGAGCTTAAATTACTTTTCCTCACCCCATTGGGTGGAATAGTACTAACATACTAATTTTTGATCTTCCTTTTCAGATACACTGACAAGATGGCTATCTTGTTCCATTATCTCCTCCTCTCAGGAGTTACCCCCTGCATCCAAGGCACAGTACCAGACCTCCTACGACACCTCGATCCTCCAGCACCTCCTCCAGAGGGAGTATCCATCAATATACCAGATAGTATGATCACTGTCCAGGAAGGTTCCGATGCTTACCTCACTGCCTCAGTTGTTGCTCCTGATAAATCTACCCTACAAATTGAGTGGCAAACCACATCACAAGGACAAATTCTCCCTGTGGCCAAACTCTCCAAAGGAACTTTCCAAGGTTGGCCCAATGCTAAATTATCCCTAAATGGTTTGCTGTCCTTATTACAAACTGCATTAAGACATTCTGGTTTGTACAACATAACTGCCTTAATTGATCCTTCGTACTGTAATTCTTTGTCCAGAGATTCTTCTTGAAAATTTTGTACTCTACACCACATGGCTTCTGCCGCCATGTATCTCTCTGTCTTACCACCCACTGACAAGCAGCTTTTGGAATGTCTAAAGCATTCCCCTGGTCCCCGTAGTGGTCTAACTACCACTGCCCTCCCAGGTTCTTTGATTAATAACTTACAGTTTATGCATCTACCTGTTTTGTTTAATCTAACTTACTGGAACATGAAAGAGTTTGGTTGTGTCACAATACTAACACATCAGCATTTTATAGTACATTATTGCTTGATAGTTTAGCTGCATTTCAGATTTGTACACAAGACCCTATTACCGGGGTCCATTCTACTGAACATAGAGGCAACTTCAGGAGGAAGCCCTCTCCTGATAATCCAACTCATAAATGTAAAACACGTGAAGTGGACAGTTCTGATGTCACAGGTGCAACATGCACTGTCACAGGCCTTTTTGGTATGGCTATGTCTATCTGGAACAAAGCAGACATTGCTGCTATCAAAAGACATTCTACCAAATTCTCCACTGGTTTGGTCAACAGCATACTTCCCCCATTATTGCATGGTGTGGATGATCTTAGTCAGGAAGAAAGATACACTATATACAACATGCACGACATTGCTAAGGCATTCACTGATTCTAAAGATAAGATCAACGTACTCATACAACAGAACAATAAAGAAGCAGATAAACAATACATTGCTAGAGAAATACTTTGCTCTGCTTATGGCTCGTACATCATCACCACCACAAATAACCTCTTCCGTGATCTAGAATCTGGAAGAATACCTGACATTATACATGACAGACACATCTCCAAATGGTATTGTCCACGATGTAAAACCACTAGCTGTGTTTCCATGTGTATGCAACAGACTTTACCCATTCCTCTTTCTACAGCTAGGAATTTGGGGTTAGTGACCAGACATCCTAATACTGGTCCTTGTTTCACTGCTAAGAAGTGTTCCATTACAGATACCATGTTTGTTTCCTTTACTGTCTCCTTACCATGCTTTGATCCCACTACAGCCTTGTTCGACAAGCTTGCACTGGTCCATTCAATTGGGCATTTGGATGAAGACATCTACAGAGGATGCCTGGATCTACCGTCTCTACTGGTTTACCACCCTTTCCTGGATCCCTGGGTGGCTCCGCACACAGACTGCTGTGCGAAAAAGCAATATATTTTCTTGTGCCGATGTGATGTTTTTGATGTTATTTAACCTGTTAGTGGTTACTCTCCAGACAGCATTGATTGGACTTCCACTATGGATGATGACATCACTGCGAATAGCACCGACTCCTTTGACTCAACTCTGGCTCCGGATAAGCTCTACCAATCCTATCATGAGGAGGTTCATCGCCTGGCAACACAGATTTCAAAGATGACCTACACCTGCCCTGTCCAGTTGCAAAAGTGGAGACTGCCTACTGTGCACTCACAGTATAATTCCGATGGCGAATACTGCGTGGTCACGAATTACAAATCTTACACCTATAGATCTGTTACATGTGCTATTGATTACCCCAATTTCTGTTTTGTCCCCCACCAGAAGACTGTCATTGGACATACTGTTATAACCCCTGTCCCCCTTCTAGATGCAGACATTATTGATGGTAACCCCGATTATCTGCTCACATTATCAGAATATTTGCCATACTTTAATGTACACATAGACCTACTCACACTTACATTAAAATCACTCTTAGACAGAAAGGACACACACCTCATCCATCAGCAATAATATGACCAAAGCCAATGAAGCTGTTCCTTGATTAATGATGGAGATATGAATAACGCATTAACTAACAACTGGTTAAAGATTACTTTTAAAGGTTTTATTATTATACAAGCATTTTAATTCTCATTTTGATTATTATGCTCTGCTGCCTCACGGCTCACACTGTGCCAACACCGTGAGTAGCTCGAGTTCCTTTACAAAGCTTGCGCGTCGGGTTTGTAAATGACCACTGCTCCTGCCCTTTCCCAAGACATCTGCCTGTGTTGCCCTTGGAGACAACAAGGGGGGAAATGTTACACGAGGTCCCTGCACCCTAATTGGTACCCTTAGAGGTACACCGTAGACAGCTAGCACTTAGGTATATGTTATACTAACATATAGGGCTAAGGGCATCTACAGTACAAGAGTAGAAGTCAGGATATGAATGCATATTGTTGTAATACACTTTGTTTGCTAATACATATATTCTGCTATGTATTTTCTGTTTGTTTCTTACTTGTAAGATGCCAAGACACCTGTGTCCTTGGAGTAGTTATAATATGTAAGACGGCATTGCCACCTTTTGGTGATTTCTACCACTACACTGAGTTATGTAAGACTCTGTATAAGAACTCTTTTGTTCTCAAACTGATGACTTTACAGAATTGTATAATGTTATCTTGGACCGTGGAGCCACCTCTAATTTAGCCAATAGTGTTCATCTCCGTAACTAGAAATGTTTCTATCTTTTGGTAACCATAGTAATTATCATAGGTATATAATGTAATGCACAAGCCTTATACCTCGGAGACGTGAGAGACCCCAAGAGAAACAGAGAAACCTCGAGGTGTAGGGAATGCTTAGCACTGGCTTCCAGTTCGTATTGGTAAGAACTGCTTAGGGCAACTATGATTTATCCCTTTGGTAGTAATAAACTTGTTTATTACTCTAATGCAATGTGTCTGTGATTACTTGCAGTCCCAATATCATCAAGAATCTGAAAGTGAGGTTTAGTCCTCCCACAAAACGCAAGGGCAAAGTGACACGAAGTGAACAGTGGCTAAACGGACACTGAAGTGCGTATGCGAAAATGCAACTGGTAACATGAACAGTGATGGCAGCAGTATTTTAAATGGAAATGTGTCACAGCAAAAGAATATGAAAGGAACAGAAATGGAAATGCTGAATGCAAGCGCAGATGTAAACACAAACCGTAGCATGCACAGGTGCGGTACTGCAATTGTAAATACAAATGGTAAAGTTAACATGAAGAATAACATCAAAGGAAACAGAAATGTAAATGGGAACAGAGGCGCAGAAACACAAACGAAACATGCAGGGCACAGTACTGCAATTGTAAATGGAAATAGTAATGGTAACAGCAACAATAACAGCAAAGGAAACAGAAACACAAAGGAAATGCAAGAGCATATGGAAACACAAACTGTAATGCGCTGAACACAGTAATGCAATTGCAAGCACAAATGATAACAGTAACAGCAAGGAAGATGCAAAACGAAAGAGAAATGGAAGCATAAGCGAAGGGCTGCGGAAACACAAATGGCAATGCACATGGTGATGCAGACAGAAACAGTAGTGGAAACACAAATGGTAACAGTAATGAAAATACAAGTGCAAATGACAACATAAAGGGTATCACACATGGTGCGATACAGGAACGGTAACAAAATGGGGACATAAACACAAGTGGAAACAGTAACTGTAACAGTAACAGAAGTGCATACCCTGTTTTGCCAAACAGGTACATGAGGAACACAGTGTGTAGAAAGAATGTATGTATTGTAATGGGCATCGAAGCTTAAGCATGACGTGAGAAAAACATTTAATTTCTCAAAAATCATGATTTTGCTGGCTAGGTTTTGCAATTACATAGCCCATAAGGGTCACGTAACTTGCAACAAAAAATGTATCTCTATCATTTTCGAGATCTGAGCCCGAAAATGGGCGTGTACGCCACCATGTTAGTCTATGGGAAAAAACAACTTTGGAGTACTGTAACTTTTCAGCCATGCAATATTTTTCACCAAACCACCAAAAGGCACATCTGTGAGATGTTGGCTGCACTTCCTCCAAATTTCAGCTCAAAAGACCAAACCATTCTTTTGCAGCAGGGTGGCAAAGAAACTGCTGTCATTTTGGCCATAGTCTGGAAAAGTTGTGTCGTGATTTGTGACACCTTTCACAAGTATTTGCAAAAGTGTCGTGAGTGCAACACTACTTTGTATCACTACTTTTTCCATAAATTTGAAAAACATATTTCTATGGTGTTTCATCCCAAAATAAAGACATGCCTGGCATCGTCAGGGTCCGACTAGGTGGACACAAAAAGAATTGTGCTGCTAGAGGGTCCCAAATTTAAATGGCAAGCATTTTTCTGATCACTAACTGAAAACAAAATGGTGGATTTGTGACACTACTAGGGCCATTTGCGACATTAAAAAGTGCATTTGTGACACTGTGAAACTTTTTGTTAACTTTTCCCATTGACTTATAATGGGAACTTATTTTTTGAATAACTTTTGAACCGTTTAATATATTTTCATGAAGTCCTCAAAAGGCACATCAGGGACCCCAGCTGCACATTCCCTTAAGGTTTCAGACTGGTCGCACAAACCATGCGACCTGTAGGTGAGAGCAAAGAATTCACCAGAAACCATAAACATGTGCAAAAATCACACTTATTAACTCCACAGCCATATATTTGACTGGTACAAATGTTGGCAGATCCCAAGATGTATGACTCTTGATTATGCATTCCAAATTTCAGGCAAATCCATTGAACGATGGCAAAGTTATTAAGGTGCAAAGTTTGACCCTTTAACCTTAAAAGTGCTACTCAACCCTAACTATGGTAACACTACTGTGCTACCAAAATATATATATATATACACACACACACACACACACACACACACACACACACACACACACACGTGTTATGGTAATGGTAGTGCTACCATAGTTAGGAGTTGAGGAGCCATTTACATGTTAAACCTAAAATTTTGCACCTTAATAACTTTGCAGCTGTTCAACAGATTTGCCTGAAATTTGGAATACAAGATCAAGAACCATAGATCTTGGGATCTGTCAACTTTTGTACTGTTCTGATATATGGCTGTGGAGTTATTAAGCGTGATCTGCATGTGCATTTACATTTTTTTGAAATTCTTTGGTTGTCTCTAGAGGTTGCATGGTTTGCGCGACCAGTCCAAAATCTTCAGGGAATGCGTGGCCGGGGTCCCCGATGTGCCTTTTGAAGATTTCATGAAAAAATATTAAATGGTTCAAAAGTGATTCAAAAAACCAGTTACCGTTATAAGTCAATGGGAAAAGTTAACAAAAAGTTCAACAATGTCACAAATGCAGTTTTTACTTTCACAAATGACCCTTTTACTGTTGCAAATCTGCCATTTGTATTTCAGTCAATCAGAAAATGTAGCAATAGAAGGTGAGACCTCCAACAACACTCTTGTATTCACCTGAGTAGGACTAAGAATCTTTATTTAGAGAAAACTACCCAGAAATATGTTTTCAGATTTCTGAAAAATGCTAAGCACCAAAGTACTTTACGCACTTGCGACAGTGTTTAATAATTTGCAAAAGCTTTTGCAAAGTACGACAGTACTTTTCCAGGCTGTGTGAAAATGACAGCAGTTCTTTGGCACCCTGCTGCAAAATAATGGTTTCGTCTTTTGGGCTGAAATTTGGAGGGAACGCAGCCAACATCTCTCAGATGTGGCTTTCAGTATTTTGGTGAAAAAATATTACAGGGCGGCAAAGTTACAGCACTACAAATTTGACACTTTTTCCTATAGGATAACATCTGCCGCATTACAGGAATTTTGGCCGCCCTGCTGCAAAATAACGGTTTGGTCTTTTGGGCTGAAATTTGGAGAGAAGAAAGCCAACATCCCACAGATGTGCCTTTTACTGGTTTTGTGAAAAAATATTACAGGGAGCGAAAGTTATGGCACTCCGGACTTCTCTTTTTTCCCTTAGGATAACATTACGGTGTTCGCCTCGCCTTTCAGGGCCCGTGTCTCGGAAATGGTGCGAGATACTGACTTTTCATCAGAAAAATGCTTAGCCCCCAAATCTAAGTACAAAACTAGCCAGGAAAGTCATAAATCATATGACTTTTAAATGTTTTTTCTACGTCATATGGTTCTTGAGATATAAGCAATTTACCATTCCAACTCCTCATTTTCTGCTCCAAGACCCATTATTATGCATACATTCTTTGTACTCACTGTCTTTCTCTATGCAGCTTTTAGGGAAAACTAGCCTGTGCGCTTACATTACTTTTACCCTTACCACTTCTGCTTGCGGTTCCGTAACCGTTTCACTTACTGTTCCCGTCTAACGCACCATGTGCATTACCCTTCATGTTTCCATTTGCACTTGCGTTTGCGTTATTTTAACCATTTCTGTCTACAGTACTGTTTATCTTTCTGTTTTGCTTTGTGTCACCATGCGCATTACCATTTGCGTTTGCGGGCACCGTGTTACTATGTGGCAAGACATCACGTGGTGGGAGTGCCCGCTGCCGCATTTCATTCACTATTTCTCATTATACTTCTCAAAAAGAAGGGGAATTAGAGGCAAAAAACTCCATTTAATGCATTAGTTAGGGTTTCCACAGAGACAAAAGTGAGGAAATTCGGTGTTAGGGTTGAAAGCCTCCCTTGGACCCCCCTGCCCACACCCCCAACTGGCATCGGGGTGCATGTTGGGGTTGCTGGTCCTAATTCTCACCCCATTCTCCTATACCTCTGCTTCTTCACACATCTGATGGGGTGAGAGTTAGGCTAACAACCCAACGTGCACCATGCCGGTTGGGGATGTGGTGGGGGTCCAGGGGGCTTTCAACCTAACACCAAATTCTCACTTTTGTCACTGTGGAACAACCTAACTAATGTATTAAACAGATTTTGCCTCTAACATATATATATATATATATATGTATGCAAAAAGGTTAACAGCAGGGAGCTGTTCTGTTCTCTCTCTCTCTGTTGTCTATCTGACTGTGCAGTCACATTTTTTTGTGAGATGTTTCTACACCTCATGCTATCTCTCTGCCTTCACTTGCTGTTTCTGTCTTTTCTTCTTCCTTGCTTTTCTGCAGATATAAAAGTGTACGTGAAACTGTTTGTGTGAACCTGAAATCCTTTGGTTTGGAACTGTATGTAGTTATACTTTTGAAATGAATGAAACAACCTTTTTGGAACTGAGGGGGTTAGCACTGAAATGCAATCTGACCTCTACAAACTCTTTAGTGGAGCTGTCAACAAGAGGTAAGTTCTGGGTCAGCATGTACTATTTTGTTACAACTTCAAGGAAGAAACTGATAAAGTTCTAATACATTTGTGAGAAACAGGATATTTTTTAATCTGCTCAGGTTGCAAAGTTAACTGGCTGGCAAAGACTTCTTATATAAAGAGATCAATCTTTATTAGTGAGAGAGACAGAGACAGAGACAGAGAGAGAGAGAGAGAGACTGAAATTTACAATTAGAGATTCCTTCAGATGAAGAAATTTGTTTTTATACTGCCTTTGTAAATAGCTATCCTGAATAATTTTACTTTTTATTTACTGTTACTAGAAATAATAAAATGCTACTTGCAAATTTTATAACTGCTCCTGGTTTTCCTTTGCTTCCTGACCTATGCCTTGATGACAGATGATTTTTGAAGTGGAATGTATGCCATGCATACTGTAAGCCAGGAGTTTTGTGCATGGGTATTAGACCTGGTACCAGGAAGGCAAAGAAGAAAGGTATGAATCCTGCAACAGCAGCTTAGGAGTGATTGCCAGAAGAATGGCAGCTAAACTAGCAGAAACAAAAGTCCAAACTGAGACAGTACAGCCAGAATCAGTGACGGAAGAAGAACAGGCAGAGAGAATCCAAAAGCATGTCTGTCTTCTTCAAATGGTGGGCTATACAACAAAGAGCAGGTCTTACAAGGGTGACCAGACAAGAATCCAGCAGAGGTGTGTCAAGAATAGGCATAACCACCAAACAGATGGCTGGCAATAGTGCATAACAGAGACACTATGGAGTGGATGAGATATGACTTTTGGGCAGTGAAAGAAAAAAAAATGCAGATGGTGAAAACCTTAACAGAATTGGTGAACTGCCTTACAGAATGATGGATGGTGGCTGCTCAGAGATACCCAGGGGTCCAAGTATTCCACTAGGAAGGGCATTGTGAGTCTGTTAGGAAAGGTAAGGCCCTGAACAAGTCTGGCAAGGTTGAGAGGTGAGGAGAGGTCCCATCTGTTGCAGACAAAGGCCAAATGGAGTCCAGTCAAAGTGTCAAGAACCAGTTCAGTGCCATGATATCTGAGATGAAGATGGAGCATTTGGAGCTTCCTGTGTTTCCCGGGTGCTACCTTGCTGATCCAGAATCAGAGTTGGAGGAATGCCTGGTACTGAGTCCTGAAGGATCACATGTGAGTGGTGCAGAGACTGCCAATGAAGAGATGCTTGATCGCAGTAGAGAAGAAAGGACACCCTGAGATGCAGATCATATGATCCAAGTTGGAGGCATGGCCCCTTCAGTAAAGCAGTTGAAACATGAGGAAAAAGCCTGTGAGATGGCTGAAGGGACTGATGTTTTTGTTAAACCAGGAATTCCCTGAAGATTCAGAGACTGGGGAATGTTACAAAATGGGGATACACATGTTTGCAGGTTATACCAGTATGTGACAAGTATTCACGGTGTATGTATTGGTCCTGGGGTGCTTGACAGAGCCTGCCCCCATTATGTTGTGAAAAAAAGGATATTGTTCAGGTTACATCCAAACTCCAGGTTAAACAAGATAGAAGAGCAGGTGGTTGTTCCAACCAAATGTCAGATGCAGGTGATACAGTGGGCACACAACGATTACAGTGAGAGGCATCTAAGTAAGAAGGAAACATTGGCAAACCTTCTGCCACATTTTTACTGGCCAGGAGTCTACAGGCAGGTAACAACCTACTGTAGATCCTGCAGTGCCTGCTAGTTAATGTTGGTTGTATCCCTACAGAGAAGGATGTGGTTATGCTGCAGAAAATAGCATTTTCTTCCCAGAGACCAGGCGAAGTGGAAGACCCACAAAGGAAGCCCACCTTGGGAAAAGAGGTGGCATTCTGGGAAAATAGGTATGCTTCCTCCAGGGCTGGGAGAGACATAAAGAAAACAGATCAATGGGTAACAGTGTAATGGTTTTGCTGCAATGCTAATGGCTAAATTAATAAATTGGAAAACAGAATTGAGAATTCTGAAGGTTTAAAAGAATATGTGAGTTTAAACTTAACTGTTTGTTGTACTGGTTGTTGTGGAAAAAGGAATACTGCATATGTGCAGAACTATAAAAGTTATAAGATAATATTAGAAGAGAATTAAAAGCAAGTTTTGGAACCTTGTTTGTTTAAGACAGGTTCCTTCTTACAGAGAGGGGTATGTGGCAGGGTTCAGTAATGCCTTGTCCCATTTGTTATGCAAAAAGAGTTAAAAGCAAGGAGCTGTTCTGTTCTCTCCTTGTCCATCTCTTGTCTGTCTGACTGTGCAGTCAAATTTTCTTGTGAGACGATTCTCCATCTTTCACTATTTCTTAGCCTTCACTTGCTGTTTCTGTCTTTTCTTCTTCCTTGTTGTTCTGTGGATGTAAAAGTGTATGTGAAACTGTTTGTGTGAACCTGAGATCCTTTGGTTTGAAAATGTATATAGTTATACTGTTGAAATTAATGCTAAAAGTTATTTGGAACTTAGGGGGTTAACACTGAAATGCAGTTTAACCTCTACAAACTCTTCTGCAGAGCTGTCAACAAGAGGTCAGTTCTGGGTCACCATGTACTATTTTGTTGCACCTGCAATGAAGGAAAGTGACAAAGTTCTAATTCGTTTGTGAGAAACATGATATTTTTTAATGAGCTCAGGTTGCAAAAAGTTAATTAGCAAGCAAAGAGTTCTTATATAAAGAGAGCAATTTTTTATGAGAGAGAGAGAGAGAGAGAGAGAGAAAGAGACTGAAACTTAGAATAAGAGATTCCCTCAGATGAAGGACTTCGTTTTTTGTTTGTTCTGCCTTTGTAAATAGCCATCCTGAACAATTTCTTTATTTTTTTATTTTAATGTTATTGGAAATAATAAAATGCTACTTATGAATTTTATAACTGCTCCTGGTATTCCTATGCTTCCTGACCTATGCCTTGACAACAATGGCCTTGATATCAGGATGGGTTAGAAACTGCTGCACAACAAGATTAAGACAGTGTGCCAGGCATGGTACCCTAACAAATCCCCCATCACTGATACATTTCACAACATTCAAGCCATTATGGCTTGCAATGAAACCTGTTTTCAGTGAATGGGGGTGAAGTTACTCATCAATTTCAGTAAGGAGCACTTCCAGCATTTTCTCACCCATGTGTGATCCAGGTATATTCTTCATTGTCAGTGTGGCATGCTGGTGAATACCTGAATGTTGCTACCACCACAATTCAGCTTCCCATGCTATTCACTAATGGTCTACCAAAATCAAGGAGTGAAAACCAATTTGTACTAAATTAGCAGTTTATAATCTGGTAAAATGAGTGCTTAAAATAAGTTTGGGTGGATGGACATTGGTACTGTATGTAGGTACAGAATGCAATCATATAAAGGCTGAGTCTGTGTTACATTGAAAAATACTGAAAAAAAGGATCTTGCTTATTACTTCCACACAACAGTTTAAAAGTATAAAGATCACTTTAGATACAACTATTAGAATAAGGCAAAAACTTGAAAACGTTAAAGGAACAGTGATACAAACCAACAAAAAGTCAGAAATGGGGAAACTATCTGATACACAACAACCAAGAATAGCAGTATATATGAAGCCATTAGAACAGGAATATAACCTTAAGGAGGACAAAAAGCCAAAAAAAGTACATCAGAGGGAGGAGCATAAAAGGCCCTCCTATTAATAGCAGCATAATACTGAGTAAAAATAAAACTACAGGATCTGATGTTTCAAGTAGTGATAGAATCATTCCTGTAGATAACTCTCAGTGCAAACAGCATGATTGATCTTTCTAATTCTTTATACTGACTAAAAACCCACAGGGCTGATACAATGTCACTGTTGACTTGGAATGTGGAAGGCTTACTGCCCAGACTTGAGGACAGGGATTGGGTCACCAATATTACAAATCATGCTGTTTTATTTTTTCAAGAAAGATGTGTAGGGAAAACTAATTCTGTAACAGTAAATGGTTTTAGTGCTTGGCATATACCTGCAAATAAAATAGCAAAATTTAGCAGCTACAGAGGTGGCTTGTCAATATTTTTAAATATTGGATGTATTGAATTGTTTCAAAGTCAATATGTATAAGCTGCATTATATGCATGTTGTATTACTTACTGGGCATGCAATTATTTCTCTGTTCAATGTTTACATCCCGCCTGTAAATCTGTTATGTGAATTCATTAAAATACTTACAAATATTGAAAATAATACAGTTGGTACAAAAAGTAGATATCCCAGTACAATAATTGTTATGGCAGGAGATTTTAATTAATTTATTTTATTTATTTAGTTTTTGTTGACCGGGTAAGTGCACTAGGCAAATTCTGCCTATTTTCAGGCACGTCCCGGGGGAAGGGGATACAGATGAATGCCAACTGACTTTGAACTACATTAAACTGTTGGTGGTATTTTAGTGAATGGGGGGAAATTTGGCCAGTGCACCAGGGAAACTCCCCTACTGTTTGCCAGTAGGGGGACCCTGTCGCTGTAGGAAGCAGTCACTCTGTTCCCAGCCATGGAGGAGGAAGGAGCTGTGAATGGGGCTGCAATAGCCCAGAGCCTTGTCATACCTATTGAATCCACCCAGACTGGATCCGTTGAAGTGGCGGCAGGGATGCACCTGCGAGGTGGCCAGCACAACGCCAGTTCAAGCGGTCCTTTAGATTCTCCTGCTGCAATGAGTCTCAGTCTGGCAGAAAAACAACGATGCTTGGAAGAGGAACTACTTCAGGTTAGTGAGCTGTTGGTACAGGAACGTTGGAATCTTGCAGCAGAGGACGACAGGAAACGGAAGAGATCGGAAGGTTCACCGAGTGCTGCAGAAGCTGCAGGGCCTAGTAAACTACACACGGTTGCTGAAAGGTCTGTTACAAGCAAAAAGGATTCCAATCTCAGGATTGGGGAGATCTAGTGGAGGAGTCGTGGTCTCCGGAGCGGGCGTTGCGTGGGGCAGGCTGGATACCGATTTCGGGTACTGCATGCAAACCGGATGGAGGTTCTTTGGCTCCCTCAGAGGATATCCAGATAAGTGATATGGTTATACCAGATCTCCCTACTGTTGTTTTGGGTCTGAACTTTCAGCTTCCCCTCATCCTCAGGCTACTACTGAATCTAGCATTCCTTGGGGAATCTATCAGAGGAGGTAGCCGGCCTTATGGCTACTTCCTCTGTCATACAGGGCCAGCTTGGAACTTGTGAATAAACCTTCTTATGCCAGTCATTTTAGGCAACCTCTAGAGTTGGCCAAGAGGTGCAATGCTATTCATTTGAGATATGTTGGCCCAGGGATAACCCCTGACAGATTTTATGTTGGGAAGACATTGTTGAAGCAGAGTATGGGTTTTCCCTTCTGAAGTCTATGCCTTGATTCATGTTCCTGGGTTTACTTTTGATGTCAGTTTCCGTATCCTGCTCTATTGGAACTATTCTGGAGCCGATATTTGACTTTAAAAACTAATCCTTTATGGACTGACTTTATTGTACTGCCTCTTTCTAAACAGGCCTTTAGGGTCATTACGATTATGTTTTGAAATGAAGGGGTTAATGCTGTAGATATTATAAATTGGTTATCTAAGAGATGTGATGTCCAGGGGAATCCTATTCCTGTCCTGGATGCTGAGGGATTTTGGAATGGAGGTTGGAAATTTTGAGTTAAACTTCATTCTACTGATTCTGATTTAGTGCATCTTCCCAATTGTTTTTTTTTTGGGGAGGGATAAAGGGTTCCTTTTTACCGGGTCAGCCCAGAGTTTGTTTCAAGTGTGGGTCTCAGACTCACATAAGCACCTCCTGTGATGTACTTAGATGTTCTTATTGTGGGGAGTCTGGTCATCCTAGTGCTCACTGTTTCCAAACCTCTAAATGTCATCTTTGTGATATGGTGGGTCATACATTTGAACTTTGCCCCTTGGCTGCTAAAAACACAGCTGAGGCTGATTTGGGGGTGCAGGATTGTTATATTCAGGAGGCAGTTCGATTTGGCCTTCCTGCTGGGGGTAGGTTGGATCCCAGTACCCTTGTGGCTGTTCCCCCCTTGACTGAGTCGAGCTTGCTTAAAAACTCTATTCTGTTTCCTGATAATATAGAGCTTCCAGTAGTTGAGGCTAATGAGGTATCGGAGATAGGAACAGGGGGGGATCTTAGCCTTGATTTCTCAGTGGATGGTTTGGATCCCTTGAAAGATGGTTTTGTAGCGGTTGGTGGGAAGAAGGGTAAGTCTGTTAAAGGAAAGGGAAAGACGGGTAAAAAATCAACTATACCTACTCCAAATGTTTCTATAGCTGATCCTAATACTTTTGCAGTTTTGGTGGAGGATCCAGAGGTGATCTCTGATGTGCCTCAGCCTTCTCCACCTCCACCTAGGCCTGAGCCTCAGGAACCTGCTGAAGGGCAGGTAGGCCCTAAGCCTCCAGATGGTAAAAGTGGTAGGATTATAAGGGCATCTAGCAAAGTAAAGTGAATTTATCCCTAACTTAATTCATGGTTTCCTTTTCCTTTCGAGTGGCAACTTTAAATGCAAACAGCATTAAAACTTCTGCTAAATGTAAAAGCACTTATTCTCATTTTTATATGAAAATCTGGATTGTGTTTTCTTCAGGATGTTCATTTGCATTCCCTGAGGAAGTAGAAGCTGCCACTACTGGCTGGTTGTGGGGGATTGTTTTTGGTCTTTAGGAAGCAGATTTGTGTAATGGGGTTGGGATCTGTTTTTCATTCTTATATTAAAGTGATTCACCAGATAGAGATCATAGCTGGCAGAGCCTTGGTTTTGGATATTAGGTAGGGTTCTCTGCCTTTGAGGTCGATAAATGTTTATGCACCTCAATCTAAATTTGACTAGGTGTCCCTTTTAAATCATTATACCCCTTTTATACCTCTTCTTTCATTATTCTTGGGGGACTTTAATTGTTCCTTGCCTTCCCATGATTTTTCTGGGAATAAGAAGAAGGTGTATTGTGATGTGGCAAGTTTGTCAACATTACTTAAAAGTTCTGGTTTAGTTGATGCTTTTGGGCCTTCACACCACAGGATTTGGGAATACTTATTTTGTGGCTCTAGAGCTTCCAGAATAGACTGTTGTTTTCTTTCACCTGGGGTTGTAGTACAATCACAAGCTTTGCAGGAGGTAGCTACGTCCAGATCACAAACTACTTAAATTGGTTTATGTGATGTACCTGAAGCCGAAGAGGGCAAGTTGTGAAATTAAACACTGCCTTATTAATATCCCTTATGTGGCTGGTGGGTTATGCTCCTTTTTCTGTACGGCAGTCTGTTCTATTTCTATATGAAGATTTAAATATTTGGTGGGAAGACACAAAAAGTGAAGTCCAATTTTACTTTAAACACATTGGTCATTTAAATGGGAGATTACAGCATGATGGGCTTCATTATCTTAGAGAAAGATTGCACTTTTTGTCCACTTTTCATCAGCTTTTTGGATCTGACTGTTTGGAACAAATTAAACAGGTAAAGGGTGAGGTGGCTAGATTACAGTCTCAGGTATTACAGGAGATGGAGAAAAAACATAAACATGGGATTTGTGGTAAAAAGGAGGACACTTTACCTTTTGAAAGCCTGAGGATTCTACAACACTCACGAGTTATGATGTATTTAAATACTGTAGAAGGTGGGCGTGTCACTACAAACATTGGTATGTTAGATATAATACATGACTATGTTTCTACCTCCTTTCAAAGTCAATTACTCTCTGATGTTACTATTCGTGATTGGTTTCTTAGCAGACCAGTCCATATTTTGTCTCTTGATGAGCAGATTAATTTGGTGCAACCCATTATAGTTGAAGAACTAAAGACTGTAATTTGGTCTTTAAAATCAGGTGTTACTCCTGGTTCTGATGGGTTATCTCATGAGATTTATAAACTCTTATGGGGAGTTCTGGGAACGGACTTATGTCAAGTATTGAATGCTGGATTGCAGATGGGGGCTCTACCAAGGAGCATGTTGCAGGGGTGTTGCTTTTACTATATAAAAATAAAGAGGTTAGAGATTTGGTTAATTGGAGGCCGTTGTCTCTTTTGAATACAGATTACAAGATTTTGATGAAAATTCTATGTATCCGATTAAGGGAGTTTTAGGTTCCTTATTGCATCCATCACAGTTTAGTGGTGTACTACATAGGAGGGTTCAGGATGCACTGATCCTACTCAGAGCTTGTTTCTAAGGGAGCATCTGGGGAAATGTTTGGGCATCTGGTGTGTCTTGACCAGTCCAAGGCTTTGACCAAGTGGAATATAATTACCTTTGGGAAAGTTTGAGGAGGTATGGGTTTCCCTTACAATTCATTGGATGGCTGCAAACTTGTTATGGGGGCATTACTCTGTTACCAAGTGTGAATGGATGGTTGGGAAGGGATATTGAGGTGCATAGGGGTGTTAGGCAGGGGTGTCCACTTAGTCCACTGCTTTATGTGCTATCCGTAGACCCTCTTTTACATGCCTTAAATAGTACGGATGACATCATTGGACTATCAGTTGGTAGTATGGTTCCACAGATAGTGTCAATAGCATATGCAGATGATTTAGTTCTCATTTTATCAGATAGAAATTCTGCTGTTGCTGCAAGGTTGTTATTACAAAACTTTTCGGCCATGTCTGGTTCCTCTATTAACAGACTTAAAAGTGGGATCTTGCCCTTGGGGTATGGGGCCTCTGATGTGGCATTAATTTGGGACATGCCTATAGAATCTGGGTATAGGAAAATTCTTAGTGTATATTTTGGAGGCATGGATGCCCAACGGTATAAATGGGAAAAGCAATTATTGGAGGCCCATCACAGAGTGCTGCTCTGGAATAAAGGACGAATGTTTAAGGCTAAACGTATTTATCTGATTAAAACTTTTTTGTTGCCATATTTTTTGTTTATAGCTGCAGTTTTTCCCCCTCCCCACTCTTTGGAATCTTCTCTTTATAATGTATTTTTTCTTTGTTTATGGGGTAGTAGATTGAACCCGGTACAGAGGGGTATTACCTATTTACCTATTGGGGAAGAGGGTTTGGGTATGATAAATCTGATAGTTTTCTTACATAGCATATTTATTTTTTATAATTTGGTTCCATTACTTAAAGGGGTGGTGAAGATCTGGTCCCCATGGGTGGCTGACGGTATAGATCCCCTTCTACAGCATTGGGATCAAGATTTCTTTCTGGCTCGTCAGGTTAGGCTCTGTGCCTTAGATAGTCATTTTCGCACTATGTTTCAAAAATTGAAATCCTGGCATGTTGTTAAGAAATCTGTTATTCTACAATCACACCAACAATTTTATTATACTATATTACAAGATTGCTTTTTTGTAGACCGTTGGTTTCATGATATGTCTATTTCTGAGCAGCATTCTAAGTTAAAACTATTAGTAAGAGGGTTCCTGGACATATGCAGGATTTCTTATGGCTTTGTCTCCATAAGAGACTAGGGGTAAAAGGCAATATGAAACATAAAGAACTCTCAGAGAGGTTTTGTCCCAGGGAGGAAACTTGCAGAGGGGTGGTTGAAACGATGGAACATTTTTTTATAGATTTTCCCTTTGTTGTTTCATTTTGGTCTCAATCTCATGATGTATGGCCCTTAAATCCTTTTCAGGGTACTTCCACACAGCTTTGGGTGGAGGGGGTCTTGCCGGGCTCCTGGATTATTTACGATGTAGTCACAATGCGCCTGTTAATAAGTCATATTGGCTTTCAGTTGTGGCAAGCCCGGTGCAATCTCACACTTAGGCAGAAACTACTCTCCGAATCTCAGATTATCTGTACCATTTGGAAATTAATATTTAGTTGGAGACTACAAGAAAAGGAGAAAGTGCATCCTGAACTATTTAAACTGTGGTGGAGGAAAATGAACTGGCTTGATACAGGTAAGGTTTATTGTGACAGGTCCTGGCTCTCCTATTAGGTCCAGGGTATCCCTTATAGAGAAGATAAGATCTCCTTGGGGTAATCTTGAGTGCTGATCATTACTTTCAACTCAGATGTTAGTTTTGATTCTCACTAGCTTCCTCTCATTAAGAGGGGCATTTCATACCTCTGGTTCTATTTAGCGTTTAAAATCTTAGAGCATTTCTGCTGATGATACAATGTACATACTTGCTTTTTGCTTATTAATTAATTATTTGATTTTGTTTTAATTTTAGTACAATATCACTTTGTTCTTATGATTCCTTTATTGATGTGCTTTCTTGTTTTATGAGGGAGTTGGCGCTGGAGGTTTATTTTTTCTTTTCATTTTCCTTTTATGATCTCTGTTAATCCTTTTGTATGCTGGATTGCTTCCTTTTGTTTAATTTTGTTATAGATTATAAGTGATACTGTACTCATGATTGATTGTATGTTTGCTTTTAGTTTTAATAAAAAAAATCCCTACTCTTTTTCATAGGGAGGGGAGGGGACTGGCTATAATGTTTTCTTTATGTTTGGGGTTATGGTATGAATTAATACTTGTGTCTGTTTTTATTGTTTCCCTATGTTTCTGGTTTTGTATGATGTAATACAGCTTTGTATATATTTTTTGTTCAGATTTCACTAAAATTCCCTGCTCTTTTAGTGGGGGTGCTCAGTATTTAATACTCTGTTTTAGGACTCTACTGACAGAGAGTTTTGTGTTGAATGTATGATGCAATACTTATTTTGTTTATTATTTGTTTTGCATTATGATTTGTGTGCAGTAACACTTTTTGTATATGTTTTACTTTTAAGTGTTAATAAAAAATTCCCCTACTCTTTTCGAGAAGTGCCATGGGATCTTTAACATCCACCTGAACTACCACCAGAATAGACAGATGGGCCTCGGTTTAACATCTCATCTGAAAGACAGCACCCTCCTCATGCTGCACTACAATGTCAATATTGGGATATTAACCCAAGTGCCTGGTGTGGGGATAGAACCCATAGCCTTCTGATCTCCTAGCCTCAGAGGTGAGTGTGCTACCTGCTGAGCCACTGACACTGCTGACAGTTCTAGAATTGGACAAGAAATAAATGTAAAGACAACTGAATGGAACTTGGATGATATTTTAGAAATCCCTAATAGGCACTCTGATGATAAAATTATCGATAAAAAAGGGAGCTAGTTATTAAAACATTTGGCAAAATATGATTTAAGGATACTGAACGGGTATACCAGAGGTGACTGGGGAGGTGAAATCACGTTTCCCATTGTTATTGGGGAGCCAACTTGACTTGTGTATAACTGACACTACTGAATACAGGAAGATTAAGTCCTTCACTGTGGTAAAAATTCAGGATAGTGACCATTTTCCTGTTTTATGTCATTTTACCTTATATTGTGCCATTTGTATAAACCCAGTCTTTGAAGAGGATGCACATTGAAATATGTTATGCGTTATATAGTAAAACGATTAAATAGAATGCATACACTAAGGACACAGTTGATGTAATTATTGACAGCTCAGAAACAGCAAGGTTTTTAAGTGAATTCATAGATGGGTTCTATATTATGAGTACGTGAGGTAATGAATTAATCAATGCATTTTCAGATTATATGCTTTTTGTGGCAGGTCAACTACAGCCCAAAAAAAGAAAATTGAACTTATACCATATTGGAGAGACAAGGGCATGGTATGATGCGGAGTGCAAGAATCTTAAAATAATTACTAATAAAACAGGGAGACTTTCAGCACAAAATGAAAATATGGTTAGCAAAATAGAACTGCAGAAGGTAAAAGCTGAATATAGGATATTACTGACTACAAAAACAATGTACATGGTACATTAATGGATTACCCATCAAGAAGCTCTCAGGGCAAATATATGAAAATATTTTGGTCACTAGTCACGTATGGGTGTGCGGAAGGTAAAAGAAAGTTTAATATAAATGCAAATATTTTGGCTAATGAGGGGCTAAAACATTTTAAGTCTGTGTACAAAGTAACAGGGCCTAGCACACAACCAGGCAGCACTAATTTGAATAATTAACTTGGAATAGATATGGATTTTGGAGAATGGCCCCCAGTGTAAATAAATGAAGTCAAGGTGACTATAAAAGTGCAAAAAAATGATAAGGCTCCAGGTATTGATACTCTTCCTTCAGATATCTTTCAGTATAATGTGAATTTCTGGGCAAAGTTGTTAGTGCCAGTCTTTACTACAATAAATAATATTTTAATTTTGCACAAGCACTGGAACTGTGATGTTATTTTCCCATTATTTTATGAAAGGGCAATATAATAATTCCAGCTGTTACAGGCTCATTACTCTTTTATCTATTTTGTTTATTTAAAATTGTTTTACCAGGCAAACAAGAAGGGGACACACATTCTTTTTACAGCTGTGACCTGGAGGAAAAGAAGGGAGGGAAAAAGATAAGGAGGTACAAGTTGCAGAGTATTAGGGAGACTTCAAAACTTACAGAAAGCGAGAGTACTGTAATAAATAACAATGAGGCAAAGGCAAAGAGAATAAAATAGACAGTAACATCAGCAAGCAGTAATACAACCACAGTCATGAATAAAGTGCTGCTTAATTAGTTATTTGGAGGCATGATTGTTGGAGGACCAGGCAACGGTGGAGGGCAGAGTATTTTAGAGTTTGTGTAGTCAAAAACTAATTGAAGCCTGCCCAGTCTATAAGACATACCGCTCACAGGCCCAATTAACTTGTACAATTAGCACATAGCAAAGGGACTGTTAATCAAACTTTAGAGGGGTCTGTAGACAAACATCATAGGTGAGTGTCTTACACTTGCAAGTTTACATTAACAAATGTAACATAACCAAACCCCTGTGTCCCTTCAGTCAGTGATTATATAAATGCACACTTAGTCTATGTAAGTGAGGTACAGTACAAGTCACATTAAACTGTTCCTCCAGTTCACTGCTCTTTCTTTATTTTTTTGTGCTGACAATGCAGTGGCAATTCTAAACGCTTAAAATATAAACTCTTTTTCAACTAATCATCAACTCACATGCAATCCACATGCAATGCACTTTCAGTCACTGTAAACTCCTTTTTATTACCCATCCAATGTTCATGCAATGCATTTGCAGTGCTGTAGTTACTAGTATTAACTCCATTCACCCAATTACAACTTGATTGACATGTTATTCCACCCAATAGGAGGAAGGAGTTACACTAATTCTAGCTAATAGTAATCCTGCATTTGGATTGAAAATCACCCCCATCACCATCTTGTTTTCCCTGCTTATGAGGACTCCCTCATGCCATATTATTTCTTCCCTTTTATTCTTTTATCACCCAAATGCCACAGTTTGTGTCTCCAACCGTATTGTAACAGCAGAAGGAAACTGCTGCTGTTTGCTGAATTCAGGAATGGTGACATTTCACTCAGCAAAATTCTGCCGTTAATGGGTGAAATTCTGCCATTCAAGGTAAAATTCCGCCATTTGTGGTCGAAATTCCACTGTTCCTGAATTCAGCAAACAGCAGCAGTTTTCTTCAGCTGCTACAGTACAGTTGGAGCCAGAAGGTGAGGTATTTGTGAGGATAAAAGAATAAAAGTGCAGGAATAACATGGCAAGAGTAGAGTCCTCATAAGCAGGGAAAACAACATGGTGGCAGGGTTAGGGTGTTCATTCTAAATGCAAGATTGCTATTAGCTGGAATTGGGTGTGAACTTCTTCCTGGGATTGGGTAGAATGACATGTCAATCAAGTTGTACTGCACACTATGGTAGTGAATTGTTTAACTTACTGGTTTAGTATTTTTATGGGTTGCTTAATGTGTGTACTGTATTGATACAAGTTTCATGAGAGCTGCAAAGTAAGCTGAAACTGAATATCAGCTAAAAGCAAATCATTAGGAAACATTTATTAATTCATTGCAGTGAAAACTGCACACATTAAGCAACTCATTGCAAAATGCTAAACCAGTGAGTTGGGGGAACAGTTTAATGTGACCTGTACTGTAGTCAGGTTTCATAGTGCTGTTAGTTGGGTTCGGTTCTACATCGAATTGAAGGACCAGCAAATCAGATATGGGAGACATAAAATCTTATCATCTTACTTACACAGAACATGTGGCATTAGGGTCGTTTTTAACCCTACATACCAATCTCCATACATTTTGTGGTTTGTTTGCAACCATAACATTATCTATAGTGATTTCAGCCCTGCTCTTTTCCAGTTTTGTAGTTGAAACAGTGGTTTATTTGTAGGATTTCTTAGTGGGATGTGAATATTTGTTTTTTGTAGTACTGGCTTGTTTGAAAAGTGTCTTTTTTTACATTTGTGATTGGTGTTGACATTTGTGCTGTGGTGTGGAGAGAAAAGTATAAATTGTTGAATGGTGATATTGTGTGTGATTGTGTAGGTTGGTGTGGAAGGATTTTTTGTAGAGGGATTGATGCTTGAGAGTTTTGTTTTTGTAAGATATAGTATGTTGGGCATTGCATGCCCTTATTTTAAGATATCTAATCTGAATAAATCTTAAGATATCTTATATTTACATATCTTAAGATATCTTATCTTAAAATATCTGAAGATACCTTATCATTTCTTAAAATGTCGTACCTTATCTTAAGATAGAATAATATATCTTACCTTTATCTTGTTTTGCTTATCTTATCTCCTCTTACCTTATCTTTTCTTAAAATATCTAGGGATATCTTATCTCGAGATATCTTATCTTATGTTAAGAAATCTTATCTTATCATAACGTAACATATCATATCATATCTTATCTTATGTCCTCTTAAGACATAATGGGCTCAATTCTCCAAACAGCAGCTTGTGCCAGTGCCTGGTGCACCAGGGACCCTGTGCCTAGTTCTCTATTGGGCAGAGTTCTGATGGCAAAGTCCCATGGCTTGCAGCAACCGAGGCCATGCGCCAAACAGATGGCACACTGGGAGGGCTTGCCACAAGCTGCAGAGTGGCTGTGTGCCACTGTAGACCCTGGTGGTCTAGCAGTCACCCTTCCCCCATCCCCGATGTCTCCAACTATGATAAAAAGTAATATTACCCCCTTCCCTGGTGGTCATGTGGCTCTCCCGATCCCTGATGTCTCCCATTATGATATAAAATAACATTGCCCCCTTCCTTGGTGGTCAAGTGACCCCCCCGATCCCTGATGTCTCCCATTATGATACAAAATATCGTTCCCCCTTCCCTTGTGGTCAAATGCTCCCCATCCCTGATGTCTCCTGTTATGATAAAAAATAACATTTCTCCCTTCCCTGGTGGTCAAGTGGCCCTCCACCCCCCACTCCAGCAGATAGTGACCCCTTCCCCCATCCTGAAACAGAACCAGTGACTGGTAGAGCCCTACTCTCACCTCTGCAGCCAGCCACCTACTGAATTGTTGCTGAGCGCATACTGTAAAGTGTACGCACTGATTGGTTACCGCCTCCCTCTCTGCCATTTGTCAGCTTGGGTTCCTCATTTGAATGGTTTCACCTCCACCACTGCTGTTTCAGCAGATGCACCTGCAAGCAGGAGGAGACCTTGAGCCCAGCGCAACCCTCTGGGCCTCCCCACCTTTAGCAACCACATTCAATAGGTTTATTAGTCTGACTGTAAAATAACAATCAGCAGTGGGAGAACTCGGCTGGAGTTGACCAAGGAAGCCAATTGAAGGAATTAGGAAATAATAATGTATATTTTCTGATTCCCTATCTGTTCTGTATAATTGCTAGGTTATTTGGCAAACTAATCAAACAATGAGTTAATATATATAAACATGAAATCCACCTCAGTTCTTTGTTTCACTATCAGTTATGGCTAACACTTATTCCGTAACTTTTAGTTTCAGTCTTGGCACTACTGTAGTTCCTCATTCCATGAAGCCTTGGTATGTTCATCTGCTGTTGGGTGGCGCCAGTAAGGGGTCAATTTAAACACATGAGCTGTATATTTCTACATTTTATTCTTATGTTTTTCATCTTAAGTGGCCAAATAAAAATCATCTAAAGGCTTCACACGTACAATTTTTCATTTGCAAATATGCAACTGGGCCACTAAATTTAGACACAGTACATTTCATTCATTTTTAGTAAATGAAGCCATGCACCTTTTTTCTTTCCAGATGTATTGACCGTTTGCTTATCGAATGTGCTATTGAAAAGTTTATCAGGATAACTATTTCATATAAGACATCAAACAGTATTATTTGGAATTTGCTGACCATAGAAAGATAAATATTATATTGTTGGGGGGGGGCAGTGTTCCACAAGTTGCTCATAATGACTGGTCCTGATTGGTAATCTACATGATGCTCTTTGTACCCTGTTGTGACTTATCCTGCTGCTTTATACCCTGGCATTCTTCTGGTTCATTGGGAGTCCACTGTTACCTATTCCTGTACTCAGCCGTTTGTCACCTCATGTAGTTATCCATGTGCCTCACTGATGACTCTATTCAATGTGCTTAATCTAATTGTAAACTATGTACCTTATTTGTATGTTACATAAGTGCCTTAATCTATGTACTTTATTCTTATGTTATATAATGTGCCTGAACCTAGTGTATGTTAATCCTGTATATGTCTGGTGTTCATGTATTTTACCATTGTAATGCTACCGGGTCGCACCTGAAAATAGGCACTTGGCTCTCTAGTGTGCTCACCCAGTAAACAAAAGCAAATAAATAAATAACTTCCAGTATTTTGCTGTTAGGCTTCATTTCCCTTAAAACTGCACAAATTAGAAACTATATATTTCACAAAACCTTCCGTTTTTCTAAACTTTCCACACTTACCCAATGACCTCAAAGAAGAAAGTAGACTATCCCAAACAACCTTTATTAGTTTTAGATTTTTTTTGATCTGCATTAGAATTGACATTCTTTTATATGATTGCTCCAAAGTATACCAGCAGACATTTTCCTATAAAAAAAAATTTATTTATTGCACAATTACAGCAAATTTAAATCCTCAACTCGAGCACTTCATCAAGTCCACCTTCCGTGGTATTCATGCATATTATTACAAGGCTTAGGAAGTTCAGCTTCAGGTAGTTTTACATTTCTAAAGATTAAAATCATTTAAAGTTTGCCATGTGGTTTATACATTCTATTTTTGGTATAAACATACAAAACATTTTTTTTTTCATTGTGCAAGGGAGTAGGATATAAAAATGCAGAATTATGTCTCATTATGTGGTTTTGCACTGGCAGGAAGTTTGTTACAAGTGATACAATTACAAGCTTGAGAAACTTAAAAACAAATGCATCAGGGGTTAAAGGAAAGCTTACACATATTCCAAGTACTGTATTTTGGTTTGCCACTTCCATTTGATTAAAAACTCAAACATCATTTTCTTGAGTGACTTATCCTTTGGGTAGTGATGTTAGCCGTTCCTTGACTGGGTTCTGAAAGAGTGGAATTAGTAAAGTGATTTAAATGATGAGCCATTTTCTTACTTTCTTATCACACTTACATAAAATATTTTTAAACTACATTTTCACAGCATACAAGATGGTGTCACTTTGAATATTGTCCTTAAATGCTGCTCAATTAAAATGTTATAAGAACTGTATTTGCTACTATATTTCTTTAGATATTTCTGTCCAGTGTAAGCAATTGAAAACAAAGTGATTGATTTTAAAAGTAGCAGATCCCACTAGGTTTTGCAGATAAACGCCATCATAAATAAAATAAGTCAACATATAGAGTAGGCAGCTGCATGGATATAATGCTGATTTAGACAAGCTTCACATAGTCTTTGTAATTTAGAAAAATTGATTCCTTTTGCTACAGTTATGGTTGTGTATTTCAGAAAGAAAAGTGGAGGAGCCATCATTCAGTTGTTGAATGCTGTTTGCCATGATTGGAGAGTGGAGCAGTGCCACTAGACACCAGGGAAAGATGGAATGGCAATCGGTGAGTAGGGGGTGCCATGCTACAACAGGGAAAAGGGGATCAGTGATCGGAGGGTGGTGGAAGGGACCACTACACTCTGGAAAATTATTTCATAGGGGATCGGTTACTGGGGAGGGAGGATGAATCATTACACTATAGAAAATAACTGGGACAGCAATTGGAGGATGGGGGATGTGACTAGACACCAGGGAATATATATTTATTACTGAGGGGGACACTGATCGGTGGGTGGGGGGTACCACTAGTCACCAGGGCAAGGGTGACTCACAACACACAGTGCAGCTGGCCGCAGGATTTCAGCTGTGGCTGAAGATTTCAAGAAATTCCCAGTGTTCTCATACAGAGAACCCAGGGGAAGCACTCCTCTTGCTAAGCTGGGCACCCATGATTTTGGGTGCCCAGAAAATATTTTTCTGGCCCTAATTCTGAAAAACAGACATCAAAATCTAGCTAAATGGGGACTGTTCAGCTAGGTTCTGGTGTTTGATTTAAAAAAATGACAACATTTTTATATATTTTCAATGCTTTTTAGTTAGTGGGAAAAAAAACCAAGATGAATGATCTCAAAAAGGACTTTTTTGTGGCAAAAAAGAATTGTCCCCTCACAAAAAAGGATTCTTTTTCATGAGGACAAATCTTTTGTCAAACTTTCACCCTCTATCCTGGAGAGTGATCTTCCAATTGAAAACAATGGGAACTTAAAAATTAAATAACTTTACAACAGATTAATATTTTTTACCAAATGCATGGCAATTTGGTTTTCCAAGCTATAGCTACTATAAAAACATGACCCAATATTCCACACTGTCTGTGTGCAAGGTGATGAGGAAAAAACTGCAAAAAGTAGATCACACTATCCAGATCTCAGAATCTGCACATATAACTGGAACAAAATTTGCCACATCAAGATATCGACCCCACAGAACAGCACACACCAAATTGTGTGTAAATCCATTGATAGGTTGCAAAGTTAGTAAAGTGTACATTTTGAGGTTTAACATTAAATAAGATACTCAATCCTAACTATAGGGGTGTGACTGCACCCCTATAATCTATATATAGTAAGGGTTGAGTAAGCACTTCAATGATAAGTCCCAAATTTTGCACTATTATAACTTCTCAACCGTTCAATGGATTTGCATGAAAATTTGCATGTGTAGTCACCTATCATAGATCTTTGGATATGCTGAGTTTTGTTCAGATTGGATATACTAGTTTCAATTTCCAGAGCAAGGAAAAAGTGATTTCTTTGCTCATTGACTTGGCTGGGTTTTTCTTTGAGCTTGCCTACAGCCCAGATGGTTTGGAATCTTGGTTTGAAATTTTCAGGCCAGAAAGTGACTAGAACACAGATGTGCCTTTTGCTAGCTTGGAGAAAAAATAATAATCCATTTCAAAGTTATTTACTTTTTAAATTTTGAAAAAGCTGTGTCTGAGCATGCCTAGAAAGTACTTTTGGATAGCTGTATGAAACAAAAAAGAAATCCGGTTTTCTATTAAAATATTCCTTTCTCATTTGTTGACATCTTGTTTCCATTTTTTCAAAAAAAAATATTAAAAAGCTACAAAACTAGCATCCTTGAGAGACAAAAACATGTATATCTGGGTGATTGGGACCCCATTAGGTGTAATCTGCACTTCACAGTTGCTTACATGCCCTAAAAATGTTTTTTTCAATATTGTGGATCTTTTTTGTGACCGCGTGATATGAAAAATAAATCCCTTTTTTCGTATCATGAGTCACGAAAAAAGATCCTTTTTCATGAAGGGAGAATCTTTGCCCTTTGCCTATCCTATTGATTTCCATCCCCGGAACTGTTATGTATTTCCCTGGTGTCTTTTGGCACCCCCCACAGTCCAATCCCCATATCCTCCCCCTGTGATCCTACAGGGATATGAGGATATGATTACAATATCTCAATAATTATGGATGAATAATAGCACAGGGCCCTCCCACATTCAAATATGGATATCATTATGGACTGGTGTGAATGCAGAGCCCCTCTCCCTCAAGAAATATGGATATGATTACAATATCTCAAAATTATGCATGGATGGGACAGCAGGGCTCAGAGGGTTCTGGGCTCCCACAGGCAAATAAGGATATGATTATACTATCTCTAAAGTAAGGAAATTATTTGCAAAAAACTTAATTAATGCACAAGTTGAGGTTCCAGCATCACAAGTAGGGACATGTCATGCTAGGGTTTCCAACCTGACACCTGCACACACACCATATCAGGCAAAAACAGGTGTTGGGGTTTGCCTTGGGGTTAGTCAACTTGAGAAAGTTTAGCAAAAAGCACACAACTTTGCATTTTGCAAAGAAGTGTTTTCAGATATTTCTTTGCAATTTGCAAAAGTACTGGGGCTTTCTTTCTGAAATAGCATTTCTGGGGGTTTACCCCCAAAAAAGATAGGGCTGGCATCCTCAGGACCTGAATAGTTAAACCCAACAGTCAGTCCCAAATTTAAACACCAGGCATTTTTCTCTCTTGCTAACTGAAAACAAGATGGCAGCAGCAGGAAAGTAAAATGGCCATTTGAGAAAGGAAAATGTGGGGGATGCAGCTTTCGTGAGATGCACATATTTTTTTCCCATTGATTATAATGGGAAATTCATTTTTTGAATAACTTTTGAACGGTTTAATATTTTTACACCAAATCTTCAAAAGGTACATCAGTGACCCTGACTATATCTTCCCTGAGGACTTCAGACCAAATGGCTCCATTTCTTCTGGGTGTACTGCCACCCTAACAAAAGCAGCAGGGTTTGTTCTCCGAGGACTGTTTTCAAACCCTTCTTCCACCTTGTCACCTGCACAAGTGAACTGTGTGTTTCAGATGGACCCTCTTAATCAGGAGGGAGTATCTGACTTTTCATTTCTGAAATGGCCATCAATTCATCAGGAGAAATTAGGAGAGGAGGGAAAGGAGAAGAGAGCAGCAGTGATTTTCGCTAAAAGGAACTTAAGGGCACCTGTAGAGGGGCATGCACATGTTTCTACTACTAAAGCAGAGACCGGTCTGAGGGCCTCAGTTACTGTTCCTCTGGGACAGCCCTTGACTGATGAAATGTGGTCCCTTCAGTGAGCGTTAAGTGGCGCTGGATGGACTCTGGATAAAGGGTCTTGGTGGCCTACACCTGAGTGGGACCCTAAATTAAATTTTTCCCAGAACAAATTTATATGGCAACCACAGTTACCTATTTCACCAGTACCTACTGGGGCTTCTGAGGGGGTACAGGGGGAGGTTGCTTTGCAGGCCGATGCTTCAGTAGCCACTACTAATTTGGGAGTGGAGCAACAGGTGGACACAGTACAGGGTACTCCTGTCACTGACAAACCCCTGATGTCTGCCTTATTCTCTAGAATTAAAAAAGAAGCAGCACCACACAGAAATGCGGTGCAACTGCGATATAAGGGGGGTCTTGAAGTTAGGTCTGACAGGCTGTATGTTGGGAAAAGTTTGTTAAAAGAGTCTACATTTTTCTCCCAGGGAGGTATTGGCATTTATAAATATATCTGGAGAAGATAACTTTGATGTGAGTTTTCATTCAGCCTATACCCTGGATCTTTTTTGGGAAAGATACAACCAGGTGAAATTTTCCTCCATATGGACACCCTTTTTAGTTAATTCCTTAATGAAACCATTAATTAGATATGTTACCATCATGTTTAGGAATAAGAGTGTTCATGTGGATGATATTTCATACTGGTTGTCTCAGAAATGGATCTTGAGTCCTCCTGAAGCTATATTAGATTCTGAGCAGTTTTGGACAGGGGGATGGCGCTTCAAAGTTAAGCTCAGGCAAACTGATACTGGGATAGACCATATTCCAAATTCTTTTTTGTTAGGGTGGGACAGAGGGGTGTGTTTTTATATGGGGCAACCCTGTGCTTTTTACAAATGTGGTGCCAGAACACATTTTTCCAGTTCTTGTGTTAAGCCTCACTGTGACAACTGTGGGGAAATCAATCATATAGCTTTTCAATGTGCTAATTTCACCAAATGTGACCTCTGTGAGGAAACTGGTCATGTTTTTTTGGAGTGTGTGTGGGCAGCCAAAAACAAGGCATCCAGTGGTAGTCCAGATCTGTTAATTCAGAAAGCCCAGGACCTGGTTACAGGTGTTGCCCAGACAGTCCCTGGGTCTGGAGAGGAAGGAATAGATCCTGTTTCTCATCCTACCACTGCCACGATAGAGGGTAACTCCTCTGAGGCTTCCAGGTCAGAGGTCTCCCATCCTTTCTCCCATCTGTTATTCAGCACAAAAAGAAGGGGGGTCTCAAGATTCCTCTAGAGCTCCAGCAGTTATCTCAGTAAGAAGGTCCCCAGAACCTGAAACCACCTCTGACCCCACCCCAGCAGACATGGAAACTAGTAATCCCTTTGCAGTATTGGCAGCTCAGTGGGGTGATTCAGAAATGGATTTCCAGGAACCTGACTCTCAGCCCTTACAGGGTAGCCCCCTTCCCCCTTTCAGGTTCAGGAAGGTTATAAAGGTAAAAGAAAATGAGATGGAAAAAGATGGTTGACACTCACTTCCCATAACTGTCTGGGTTTAAACTTGGTTCATTGAATGTACACAGTTTATTAAACTTTTAAAGAAGGCAGGTGATCTATGAATTTGTTCATAGTAATGCTTTAGATATCTGTCTCCTACAGGAAACTTGGATGTAATCCTAGACCAGGCCAGGTTTTTCCAAAGAGAGTGTTGTTGGGGCCATCCTTTTGGTCCTTTGGACAACAGACAGCAAATGGCATAAGATTTCTTTTTAATTCCTATGATTTTCATTAATTAAGCTAATGGACTTAATTCCAGGGTGGTTAATGATCTTGGATGGGGTTTGAGATCCATGACATGTCGATTTATCAATGTGTATAGTTCTCAGGTAAAAAGCAGAATGGGTGGCACTTTTCATATCATAAAACTTTTTATTAACTTCTTGTGAAATTTTTTGTGTGGGGACTTTAATTGCGAGTTGAAGGCAGTGGGAAGCCAAGCTCCGGTGGGGAAAAAGATTTACTGTGATTCCAATGCATTATGGCAACTGACAAAATCATCTGGATTGGTCAATGGCAGTAGCCATCAACAAGAAGGTTTAAATTTACTTATAAGAATACCTCTGTACTTCTACTATAGACTATATCTTTCTTTCTGAGAAACTTTCCTTTAAATTTTATACCTTCCGGTTTCTTTCAGACCACATGCTCCTTCAATGTACTTTTTCCCTTATTCTGTACCACCTAGACAGTGGGTGCGATGGAAACTGAATGCACTTTTGTTAAAATGCACTGAGGTAGTAGGGAAGATTAAAGCATTACTGTTAGCAAGACTTTCAGTTTCTTTTTATATGAAGATTTGGGGCAGTGGTGGAAAGATTCTAAAGATGATTTTTGTAAATTATTAAAAATCAAGGGCAGTCGAGGAAAATGATAAATTTCTTCATTATCTCAAATTGAGGCAGCAATTGTATTATTTAATTTCTGTGGCAAATACCTCAAAGAGTGATCTCTCCTCTCAAGTTTTAATTCTGAAAAAACAACTTCAGGAGGTTCAATATAGTAGGACTAGGACACTTAAGGTACTTTTTCAATATGGGGTGAAAAACAGCCTTCTGGAGATCCTTATGAGGCTTTTAAAAAATATAAACATAATACACATTTGGACACCCTTATGACTCAGGATGGACAACTAGTGAGGGATTCAAACAACCTTCAAGTGGTAATAAAACCTTTTTTTCTTTCTCATATGCCGGAGGTACCTCCTAGTGTGAATACTATGAGGCAGTTTTTGAAGAAGATAAAATTACCAGACACAGAATTTAATAAGTCATTGTTAATTTCTCCCATTACCTGGGCAGAAATAGTAATGGCTATTAAAGCTCAAAAATCAGGTATGTCACTGGGGATTGATGGACTGACGGTGGAATTATATCAAGCCTTCCTGGCTGAATTCTCTGAATGTTTGGAGAAGGTATTTAATTTTTTTCTAGCCTCGGTAGAATTTACAGTTTGATTCTCTGAGGGGTTGTTAATTTTTTTGTATAAATCGGGGGATAAAAAACTCCTAGTGAATTGAAGACCAATTATGCTTCTGAATTCAGATTATAAGCTGTTGGCATGTATTATGAATATGAGGCTCAAACAGTTTGCTGTCACTGTCCTTTCCACCTATCAATTTTGTGGGCTTCCCAGAAAAAAAATTCACCACGCTCACATGATTGTTCAAGTTTGGATAGAATATTCCAATTTGAATAAACTTTCTGGTTGCATTATTTTGGTTGACCAAATGAAGGCTTTCGATCGGGTTTACTACCCGTTTCTATTTTTGGCTTAAACACAATATGGAGTGCTTGAGTTTTTTTTTTAAATTGGATAAAATCTGTCTATAATAATGCTATTACCCCATCATTCAGACAGAAATCGGAGATGGGTTTCATGTTCCCACGGTGGTGCGTCAGGGATGTCCCCTAAGCCCTTTATTATTAGCCTTCACAATAGATACACTGATTCAATCTCTGTCACAGTATCCACTATGGAAAGGGGTCCGTGGCCCTCCCCTATTGGAGGAATTCCATATACAGGCGTATGCTGATGATTTGTGTGATTTCTTTTCTAACTATAATCAAGTGGTACGTTTTTTGGAGTTCATGGATTCTTATTCTTAGATTTCCAATTCCAAACTTAATAAACAAAAGAGCCAAGGATTGTTTATTGGGGTAGGCAATCCGGTCACTCTCCTTATACAGGGACTGTGTATTTCATCTGAGCCAATAAAAATTCTGGGATTATTATATGGGTCCCAGAATTTGCCTGAGTTAAATTAGGAAAAGGCATTAACTTCTATAGAGGGTAAAATTCAAATTTGGAAACACTGGAAATTGTCTAAATTAAAACGGGTACAAGTAATCAAACAATTTTTAATTCCAGGTTTATTATGCACGGCGATAATATTCCCGTTACCAATAAAATCCGAAACAAAGATATACAGCTTATTCTTTCAGATGGTATGGGTAACAGACTCAACCCAATTAAGTCACACTACACATATTTGGCAGAAGAAAAATGGGCATTAGGGATGGTGGATCCAGCTATTTTTTTTTTCTACATTATTTATAACACTGAATATTAGGGTTGGGTGGGGACATCGTCATCAAGTTATGGGATATTAATGAGACAGGTGTTGGTTCATTATTACTCTGGCTCACAAGCCCTCGTAAGCCTATTTCTAAACTGTCTATACCTTATTATTTTTTGCCAGTTGCAAAGAAGCTATTTAAATGGGGGTTGTTGGCCCAAGTGGTAAGGGATAGTACAGGGCCACAGTTGTATACTAAAGTTATGTAGATATTATATCCAAGTGAACCAGCCTTTAAAAATTGTCCTTCAGGTCACAAGGAGACAGTGCTTCAGAGGTTAAATAACCCTAGACTGCCAGCCTATATGTGGGAAATTGTATGGCTCACGGTGTATGGAAGGATTGGGGTTCGGGGAAATACTAAGCATAAAGCCTTAAATGAAAGAACTTGCCCTTTTTTAGAGTGTGTAGCTCAGGAGGAAACAGTGGAGCATTTTTTTTCCTTTTTTTGCACATATGCCAGGTCTCTTTGGAAATTCCTTGCCTTAAATGGAAGATGAGGTGGTTATTGTTCTTAGATTATGACATATTGGTGTTGGGTCATTCTCCTCAGTTGGGGAAGAGGTATAATTCAAAGACTCTGCAGATCTTTTGTTATGCTTTAATATATTATTTATGGAAGGCTAGGTGCCAATGGGTTTTGTACCAAAAACTGATGCCCTACGATACAGTAGGGTTATTGATTCATGGAGCCCTGGAAAGGGTGTATCTTCATGATTTAGGGTTTGCAACCACTAGGAAGGTGATGGATTGGTGGAGAGGGTTCACAAGGTTTATAAAATACAAATAGTTAAGGGTTGTATATAGCATTTTGGATAACTTCATAGTGATGGAAGGGGAATACGGGATGTTTTAGGCTTATATGGATATGTAGAATGATTAGTTTTAGGAAAATTGTAATGAGTTGGTTTAGTTTGCTGTCTGTCAAGAATGTTTTATTTTTTTCTTCCCCCCAGGTGTAGTATGTGTACCTGTGCTGTATTGTAAATGTTTCTTTGATGTAATATTAATAAAAAAATTCCCTTACTCTTTTTGATAAGTGCCACGTGATCTTTAACAACCACCTGAACTACCACCAATCCAGGCAGATGGGACCTTGGTTTAATGTCTCATCCAAAAGATGGCACCTCAGAAGTGCAGCACCCCTCTCATGCTGCACTGCAGTGTAAGTACTGGGATATTAACCCAAGTGCCCGATGTGGGAACTGAACCCACAGCCCTCTGATCTCCTGGCCTCAGAGGCGAGTGTGCTACCTACTGAGCCACTGACACTGTTGTACCTTTTGTACCCTGAAAATTTCAAACTAAAATCACAAACTGTTTGCTAACTGCAGTGACAAAAAAACAGCTGTCTTAAAAATCCTTTTTCACAAATAGCAAAAAAATAATCCTTTTTTTGTGATTCTTTTTTTGCAATTTGTGGTAAAAGAAAATCCTTTATCAAAAATTGCAGAAACAGATCCTGTTTTGTGGCATTTGTTTTCTGTGGTTTACACAAAAGATTTCTGTGGCAAAAAAACAAACAAACACTTTTTTGAACAAGTTATTAAAAAAATAACCCTATGATCTGATTCTACAGGCCCCAGTTAGATAAACACAACTGTTGGTGTTCACTAAAGCCCTGTATTCTTTTAGTAATTTAATTTTGTTTTCACCGTTAACTGAAAACAAGATGGCAGCAGTACAAAAAAGATTCTGTGTTTGCAGCAAAAGATCTTGTGTTTGTGAAAAAGGATCCTATATTTGCTATAAAGAATCCTTTTTTGAGTGGGACAACTAACTGGTCCCATAGGAAATAATGAGAAACTTTAAAATGTAAATAATTTTGGAATGAATTCTAATTTTTTTCACAAAACCTTCAAAAGGCACATCTATGACCCAAGACCTATGTACCGTACAAATTTTGGACCAAAATTGCACAGCATTTTTGCACAACAGCGTGACAAAACATTTTACCAAAAACTGTAGTTTTCACATTTTTTGCCACTGCCTATCTCTACACCCACACATCTGATCAGAACAAAACTTGTCACATCAAGAGATCTTTAGTGCATTCAAAATTTCATGTGAATTGGTTGAAAGGTTGCAAAGTTATTAAAGTCCACATTTTTCACTGTAACATCGAAGGTAAGATTGAACTGTAATATAAGGGCATGACCACGCCCCTATAATATATATAAATTGCAAAAAAAATTGTTAATGCTCTAGTTAGGGTTAAAGCCACAGAAGTAGGAAATGGCATTAGGGGTTTCCAACCTAACACCCCTCTCAACTGCACGCACAGGCAGGTCATGGTGGTGCCTTGGGGTCATCAGCCCTAATGCTCACCTATTCTGCTATATTGTACTCATCTCAGCTTATTTACTTGTGGAATGAAGTGACTGTTAGGACTGATGACAAAAGGCACACCCTATTGCCTGTTGGTGTATACAGGGTGGATGTGGGGTGTTTCCCTATGTTTCCTACTTTGTGACTTTAACCCTAACTAGAGCATTAATGAAGTTTTTGCAATTTATTTCCTTACTTTTTGAGATAGTATAATGCGTATCCCTTATTTGCTGGAGCAAGGCTCCTCCGGGCCTTGCACTTCCATTTATAGGACAACAGTGACCAAATTGTCAACATAGCCAACTTATTACCCCACCTCATGTACCCAGTACGGAAAATGTTCAACCCCCCACCAAAATGTATTTCTGTGCAACTGCAACACCATTCCATGCCATATGCCAGAATTTGAAAAATGAGAGCTGTGACATACATGAGATGGGGTAATAAGAAGGCTATGCTGAAAATCTGAGGTCAAAATATTTAAAATTTCCAAAGTTATTAGTGTGCATAGGAAAATTGCAATGAATGGTCATCACTTCTCCATTTTTAATAGTTTTGTCCCTAGATTTTCAACATAGCCTTCTTATGATGCCATCTCATGAACAAGTTCAGGAAAAATTATCAAATCCTGCCCAAAATGCGATTTCATCAACTGACTGTGAAATCACCTTTAAGTTAGGAGTTATGTAATGACAGTCATATTGTTCATGAAGTGGAGTCTCCAAAAGGCCACCTGAAAATTTTAGGGTCAAAATCTCAAAAATGGCTAAGTTATGTATAAAAGTTGAAACTCCATTGCAATACATTGAACCGTGTTACCTTAGTTTTCATATTGCAGTCACCAGTTCCAGCAGCAAAACATGTCTTCCATCAGAGAGTGGGTCTTGAACTTGGGACCTGTTCAGGTGAGTGAGAGGGGTGTGGAGGGGTGTAGGGTGGTGGGTGCTGAATGGGAGGTGGGGTTGGGGGACTGATCAGTGAGGGATCTGTTTTTGTTTTTTACAGGTTAAAAAAAACATATAGGGACCGTTTTCTTTATTACAGATTTTTGCTTCAATCGGAGGGTGAGGGGTACCACTAGACACCAAGTAATGTAAAGTAAAAAATGGGGCTGGTGATCAGTGGGTGAGGGGTGCCATTAGACACCAGGGAATATGACTGAATAACGGAGATGGCAATCAGTGGGTGGGGGTTCCAGTAGACACCAGTGTTATTGGGAAAGGGTACTTGGCAGGCGGGGTGCCACTAAACACCAGGGAATATAAAATATTTCAGGTCAAGTTAGTGTATTGTTTATTGGTTAAACAAACCTCTACAACATTAAAAATTTCAAAACATTTAAAAAATAAGGTCAAATAAATCCACACATTACAAAGTACAGTACATATTACATAAGTTTGATAAGTTCAATTTGAGACAATAACTTTCACCAAGGAGTCTCAAAACTATGATTAATGTTATAAATATCCCCTAAACTTTTCCTGTGATTCTATAGTCGGCATCTAATTTGTTCTTAAAATGAGCATAGTGTCACAATCAACTATTTCAGAGAGTCTATTCAGGGGACACCAATCTCTGGTTTAACCAGGCTCCCTCTTATTGGATTTGTACAGCTCCCTTTTCAATTGCTAGTCATGTGTTCTTGTAACTTTAGTAGCATCTCTCCTTTGTAGACCCACACACTCCCATAAATCCATATTCCGTGGGCAGAGTATACCAAACATAAGTCTCCCTATGTTGATGGTGCTCCAGGAGTACAGGTCTAGCTCTTTCAACCTGTCCTCATAGGAAGGGACCAGAGATCCTGTATTTTCTTGGTTGCTCTCCTTTGAACCCTCTTGAGGTTCACTATATCGGGCTTGTGGTGAGGGCTCCAAAACTGCACACTATACTCCATTTGAGGCCTAATCAGTATGGTGTACAAAGGCAGCAATACAGATCTGCCCCTACTTTTTATGTTGTGCAGGATGCAGTGCAGCATTCTGTTTGCCCTATTTACTATTCCAGCGGTATGTTGCCTAAATGATAACTCATTGGTGACCATAATACCTAAGTCCCTCTCACATTCTACACTTTTAAGAGTTTGACCGTATAGGTTGTAGGTAGCCCTGATGTTGTTATGGCCAAGTGCATTACACTGCATTTGGCTATATTGAACTTTTATCTTGTGTGTTGTGGCCCAGTTGCCAATAGAGTCTAGTTCTGTCTGGAATTTCAGTACATCTTCCTCAGTTCTTACTATGGCAACAATGTTGCTGTCATCAACAAATCTAGTCATCCATGCATTATCTGATGTTTTTGGGAGGATACAAAAATATTAAAAGTACCAGGCCCAGTACCAAGCCCTGTGCTCCCCACTAGTAACATCCCCCAGTGTGCCAGAAATCCTTTAATACTAACTCTCTCTGCCTTCTCTGGCTCAACCAGGCTCTAATCCATTTAATGATTTGTGGTGTTACACCAATTTCCTGGATGCTCTAAGTAGACCATCATGTGGAACTAGGTCAAAGGCCTTTGAGAAATCCAAGTAGACAACATCCACTGGTAATCTATCCTCTAGAGCCCTGTTTACTGTTTCAAAGAAGCTTAACAGGTCAGTCTGGCATGATATCCCCAATACAAACCCATGCTGTGTGATGTCTGTGTATCCATTTGCCTGAATATGATGCTCTAGGTAATCTTTAATGTACTCCTCCATTATCCTCTTGCAGGGGACACAAGGTAAGCTAATGGGCCTATAGTTGCCAACATTTGTTTTCAACCCATTCTTATATATGGGTTTGACATAGGTCATATTCCAATCATATGGATTCACCCCTTGATTTAGAAAGTCTTTAAATAATAGCCCCACAGGTCCTGCTAACTCATATGTCAGTTCGCTGAGTATGCTTGAGTGCAACCCATTTGGACCAAGTGGCTTACTGATCTTAAGTTTAGCTAGTTTATTTCTTATTGTAGGTTGGAAGTCTATGTCACATGGGATGTTTTGTTCAAAATTGTTAACTAGATCCACACTGTAAGTAGTCTGAAAAACACTCAGAAAATGTTTGTTAAAAGTATCAGCCATTAATTTTTCACCTGAGATGGTTTCCTCATCTGAAATAATGAATCATAACCTGGTTGGTCCATTTCCTGAATTGTTAATGTAATTGAAGAACACTTTTTATTATTGTTTGCTATGTTAGCTACCCTTAATTCCTTATTTGATTTAGATACTTAAATTGCTGTTTTACATTTTTTTTGCTATTTTCTTGAATTTTGACCTTTTATGCGAGTTTGAAAATTTTTGGTATTCCTAATAGACCCTTTTCTTTTTGTTGATAAGTTTCTTAATTGGTTGATTGAGCCAAGAAGGGATCTTACTCTGGGAGTTATATTTTATTTTTTTGGGTACATAATGGGGATGCAGTATGTTATTTTAGGTTAAATGATGTCCAAGATTTGTTGTACACATAGCCTATTGAGTTCTTTTTCTAGTTCTGTCCATTTAGACGGTTCTTGATATCTCTGTAGTTTGCTCTGTTCCAACATTTAGTCCTAGTCTGCCCTTTAGTTATTGACACGGTCCCTGAGATACTAAATTCAACCATATTATGATCGCTTTGGCCCAATGGTTCCCTGACCATACAACATTCAATATCTTCCCCCATATTGCTCAGGACTATGTCCAAGAGATTTGAGCCTCTTGTGCTCTGAATGACATGTTGCTTCAATCTATTTATGTATTTATTTATTTTATTTTATTGAATTTTGATAACTGGTGGGCCCACTGAGACAATTACAGTCCCATTTTCAGGGGTGACCTGGGACTAATTACGAGGAGGCATCTTTCCACTGGATTGGTTCCAGAATGATTAATGCAATCAATATTGGGAAGATTAAAGTCTCCCATTATTAAAGCCCTACCCTTAAGTTCCATGGATAGAATAGAATCCAGGAAAAATATATTTAGTTCAATACCCATCCCTGGGGCCCTATAGCAAACCCCTATGGTAATTTTCTTTTTTTCTGATTGGATCAGATTAATCCAAAGTTGTTCCACATTTTTGTTGTTATCCTGTGTGGGTCTAATCTCATAAACTGCATATGTGTCTTTAACATATAACATAACATCTCCAACTTTCTTATCTTGTCTATCAGTACTAAATACTTTGAAGCCTGGAATAGTTTTCCCCAACCGTTCTTTATGTCACCAGATTTCCGTAATTGCACAGAGGTTTATATTTTCTTGTGCTAATATTAAATGTAGTTCTTCATCTTTATTGGCCAGGCTTCTAGCATTTATTAATAGTGCCTTTATGTCACTTATTTCACTAGCTGTAGATGTTTTCAATATACAATTTGTGTCCTATAATATGTAAGGATGGGTATCTACTTTATTACTAATATGTTGGGTATTATCCCTTGGTGTGGGTATAACCCCCCCCTTGTCCCCCATGATATTAGTTTAAATATGTCCTTGCAACTGCATCATTAATAAATTTGTCCAATAAAGAGGCCCTCTTTGGCTAAGATGTAGTCCATCATATGCAAATAAATCATAATGTCCCTTAAAAAACTCCCACAATTTGATAAACATGATGTTTTCTTGCAAGCACCATCTCCTAAGGGTATTATTAATGATTTTAAGCTTCCTTGTCCATTTATATCCTAACATCAAATCAGGACTCGACATTTATAAGATTCATTGATTCAGTCTTCCAGCTTTGAATGTGTTCTAATTTTGCCTTTTAAAATACTACTGCCTTAAAGTCCAGCCACCAGACCCTGACTTCAGTGGACAGCACACGCGGACTGGAGTCCTGACAGAAAGTTATGTTGCAGGGGGAACCCATGCTCTGTCTTACTGCTAAATGTTAAGGTATCATAATTGTCACCAGCTCATCCCTATGGTTTGAAAAAAAAAATTTGTAAAATTTAAACAAATTTTATCTTGTGTTTTTTTCCCATCTTGCTGAAGATTGCTGAGGCAAAACATTTACCTCTAAAATGAAAGATGAACTGCTGACAGTGTTGTCTTGTGTGCTTGATTTTCAAAGTACACATTTATTTACCTCCAGTCATGTTAAATGGCAGTTTCTTAATTATGGGCATAAAGTTGCATTTTTGTATTACAACTGAACAGTGTGGACTAAATCTTATCAACAGATCACAGTTGACAAGAGCAGGGGTGCGGGGGGGGTGGTGGTGGAGATTGAACTCAAGCCAGTGGCTTATTCAGCTGTAAAGGGAAGATTTCTTTGTTTTTGTTTTACTGTTGTTGTCGACTACAGACCACATTAAAAATGTACATCACACACTGGGTGATCAAACTTCCTATATCATGCTTGTCAAATAAAACATCTCAACAACCCAACTCAACATTAATGTATTAATCCATTCCAAAGTTATTACATTTTTAAGTTTCCCATTATTTCCGATGTGAAAAGTTAGATGTCAGGCTCAAAACAGGATTTTTGATCCCAAATGGGTAATCCTGAGCCGCAAATGGATAATCCTGAGCCACAAATGGGAAGTCCTTTTTCATGCTGCCACCATCTTGTTTTCAGTTAATGGTGGCAACAAAGTTAAATTACTTTAAAAATACAAGGGTCAGAGGCAGAAGAATTCTTGTCTTTAGCTAATCGGGAGCCGTGAAATCTGATTCTGCAGTTAGTTTTGCAAAATTTTGTTTTGAAAAGTTTTTTTTTACTTCTATTAATCCTTTTACACAGATCACAGGAAAGCTGTGCCACAAAACAAGATCTTTTTCCAAAATTTGTATAAAAGGATTTTCTTTTACAGCAAATGACGGCAAAGGAATCTCAAAAAAGGTTCCTTTGTCAAAATTTGCGGTAAAGAATTTCTTAGGTAGTCTAGTGTTTCCCTCCCCCTTCACTGGTGTCTGATGGCCATTTCTGTATTAAATATTATATTTCTTTGGTAGTCTAGTGGTCCCTCCCCTCTCCTCCAATGTCTAATCGCTCCCCATGAAAAAATATATAGTTACTATTGTACTGGTTCCACTCCTTCCCCTGGAGTGTGATCACCCTCCCCATATAATGGAAATATTCCCTGGTAGTCTATTGGTCCATCCCCCCACCGTAGATGTCTGATTGCGATCCCTGTAGAGAAAAAAAATTCCATGGTATTCTAGTGTCCTCCTCATTATCGATCCCTCATCCCAGTAAAACCTGCCTCCATCTGCAGTGGTCTGTGGACTCCCCACCCTCCCACCCTGTTAGGTAACCACCACCACCCCGCTCCCCTGATGCAGACTCCTGATCAGCTACCAGCACAGACATCCTCTTACCTCCATAACTGGCCACCAACTGAGCTATGAATGAACGTGTGGTCTAGCCTCATTTAGAGGGCATGGTCTAGCCTCATCCAAAATGGCTGCTTGAACCGAGTGCTCTGAGGACTGGGGGCAGAACATCTGTCAAAACTACCTTTCCCAACTGTTAATACAAGCTTATAACTAAAGAACTGAAAGCATCTCACCATAAGTTACCTAGCAATCCATTTTGTTCAGCCCTCAGCAAAGAAATGGCATTGGAATATGGTGTGTCATCCCCACAGAAACAAGCCCACATGACAACTCCATTTATGGATAGCCTGGACCCAGGATCCATTAACCAGATGTTTGCATCACTGTTAAAGCAGATTGCTGAGGTGACTCTCACCTCGAACACTACTACTCTAGCCCTGCCCCAACTCGATGCTAGAATTTTTCCAACTGAAAAGAAGGCGGCCTCCCATGATGTTGCCATCAATGAGCTTACGGCAACCATGCAGGAGCAGGCACTCATGCTACAGACTCTTCATGATAAAGTGGATGACTTAGAGGACAGAAGCCGCCGCAACAATTTGTGGCTCCTGGGGTTCCCTGAGGGAGTGGAACAAGGCAACAGGGGGGATTTTCTACAGTCTGAACTCTCTAAGATCCTCAAGCTCCCTGAAGGAGCACACCCGACCATCAAGTGGGCGCACTGTACTCTGCAACCATGTCCAAAGCCCAGGGAAAAACCATGGCTCATAATGGTAAGATTCCTGAACTTTGCAGAAAAGAAATCTACCCAGTCAAAGGCCAGAGAACTAAATATTTTAGAGTGGAGAGGGCGCAAAGTGTTAACTTTTCAAGACTATTCCAGGGGTTGGCAGCCAAAAGGAAGGAATACACAGAAGCCAGGAGGATTTTACATGCACTGAACATTCCATTTTCCCTACTATATACCCAGCATCCATGCGGTTGAGTACAATGGAGCCCCTGATGTTTGCCACCCCGGATGCTCTTATGGATTTCATTCACAGAACATGGTCCTGGGAGGTGACATCAATGCCTCGCAATCCAGTACAGAATTGACCAGGGACCCTGCCTTATACCAGTAAAACCAGTAACAACTTGGTTGTAATCCATGGCCCACAGTGGGTCCTCCCAAATTCCAGTATTTCTCCCAGGGACAACAACAATCAGCGAGATCAATGTTCTGCACCTGCATGTTCCAGAAAAAGGATGCAAACCCAGAAGCACAGCAGGAGAAATCACTCCACCAGAAGAGGTAGCCCCAGTACAGAGGTCTGCAGAGAAGAAACCAGCCATTGCGTAGAAGATCCTGAAGTGTGCAGCCCATACTTTCCAAAGAATAGATACACTGCCATTGCCAAAACAACCCTGGACTGCGAACCTGAAATGGAGATTACTGAGGACAGCATAAATCCAGACCCCATCATCTAGCACTGGGTAGCCACCCAGTAAGATGGACAAGACAGCCCTGCATATGGCCTAGGGTATATGGAGAGATTGTGGCTTTCCCACAACCATTGGATGATGCAGCAGAACCACCGAAGTAGCAAAGGATCCCCTCAATGGCAGCTAACATCTCATCTCTGGCCCCAACTTGAGCTAGCTCAGATAAGTTGTACCACACTTTTATTTGGGGATTAAGCTGTGGGGTGGCATTATGGGGAGGCTACAGAGGGACAGTTGCCATGAAGATATGGCCCTTGGGAGGCCTGTAAGCCACAGGCCCTCCTTTTCCTGCCCCCACCCACATGACAGTTGTTAGAGTGGGCTGCTAGCAGCTCATTTGTCTGCTCCCACACTTGACACCAAAGTAAAAGTGGTTGAGCCACTCAAATGCAGTCCAAAGAAATAGGACAATGTACTTTGCAATATGTAAATGCTGTAGTTAGTTTTGTTCAGTCACTAGCAGAGTGTGATAAGGGCTTACTACCAGGTCCAAAGCGAACAGCACAGAGGGCATGACCTGTACACTGCTTGAAACTCCCTGCTTGCTTGGTTGCTGGCCCTGATACGTACACAGCAGGAGAGCAGGTGCTGTGCATTGGGAGGTGCACCTGCCCGCTTCTCACAGTATATTGATACAAGGTCAATTAAGCTGCTCCTACACTCTGCCAACCATCAGATCTGCTTACCTAGGTGTGTTAAGAACAGGAACAATGCTAACAGCTCTAATTAGAAAGGTCTAGATTTCTGGAAAGGACTAAACCAAGCACTATTATATAACAAGGTGTTATTTATCCCTATCATGTGTGCTCCTCCAAAGAGTGTTAAAAAGCTGCCTGATGTATTTTCACCTGGGGGATCTGTGACTATCCCAGGTATCCCCCTAATGTTACACTATGGAACCCCACCCCTACGTAACTGGCATAAATTAAATGGCATGAGGAATGTGATGGAAGGGATGAGACTCCCTCCACTCGCCCTACACCCGCATGCAGATGCCCGGGCCCTATCTTACGCACCCTACAATTTCTAAAAAAGATCTCTGACACAGGGGTACTAGCAGGCAGATGGCCTTCAGACATCAGCTCTGCTGCTGTTTTCTTAGGCACTGCTGAGGTATGAGGGCCACCAGGCCCTCAGAGGGAGAATGGATAGCCATTAGGCACACTTTGGTGCCAACTGCTTACCACTGCTTCACTCCAAATTTCTGCTTAGTTGATGTAAAAGTAAATAGTTACATTTTGCTGTTCATAATGACCCGTTTGTTCAGGTCACAAGGTTTTGTTTCTGTTATAGTATTTGTACCTGTGTTATGAGGGTACTGGTTAAAGAGAGTGTTTGTGTATAATGTTGTATTGAAAGAAGGTTGGATTTCACATGGTATACTAAATCCCTGTGGTCTTTTGGGAGGCATGGTTGTCCTGTGGGAAAGCTACGAGCACACACACACCTCTTTTCACCTAGTATGTTTGTAATATGCATTAGAGCTCCCATGCTAGATCATGGCTGAAATTGTTTGCCACACATGGAATTTTAGAGGGCTCAACACTCTCATCAAAAGGAAAAAAATTATCACCCATTTAAAAAGACTCAAATCACAGATAGCTTTCCACAGGAGACCAAGCTTACCAAATGACCATGCCATTCTGGTTAGGGACCAGATAGGGCAAGAGGTACATGCCTGTATGCCTACCAGAAAGTGTAGGGTAGTTATTCTTCTGCATAAATCCCTCAAGTGGCAGATGAGCACACTGCAGACAGACCCCTAGTACATTGGGTTATGGCACTTTTTTCCACCCCAGAAGGCTAGACTCTCTTATGTAATATGTATGGCCCCAATGTGGGCTACCCAACATTTTTTCATGACATTGTTAGTGATCTTAACTCCTTCCCCAACCCTGACTGCCCCATTCTAATTAGGAAGGACTTCAATCTTACTCTGGAACCACTAGTGGATCGGAGCACATCAGGTTAAAAATCACATAACAGGGGAGCGAGTGCCCTAGGAAACTTATGTCAGACAATGGTCTCACAGACATCTGGTGTATTTTCATCCGCAGGTATGAGACTATACTCTTTTCTACTCTGGAGTCCACAACTCCTTTAGTAGGGTGGACTACTGGTTAACATCCCGGCCCCTTGGTACATGTCTCCCTGGATTCGACCATACTCCCTATAGTAGTCTCGGATCATGCACCTCTACTTCACCCCCGCTACAGATCTCCACAAATTGGAGGCTTGACCCACTCCTACTATGGAATCCCAACTTTCTGCTGTCGGTAAAAGAGGGACCCTCGTGGTTTTTCTAAGAGAACTCCACCTCAGACACCTCTGCTGACGTTACCTGGGAGGCCTATAAGGCCACCGTGAGGGGGAAAATTGTGGGTTATGCCTGCAGAAGGTGGCATGAGAGTGAACAGTGCCTCCTGGAGCTCGAGGCAGAGATAAAGAAATCTGAAACTGAATACAAAGCCCAACATGCCCCTTCCCCACACTCTACCCTTAGGCGCAAAGTGCTGGGCTTACACTTTGAGATCAACCAGCTGATCAGCAGGAAAGCTGAAATAGCTATTCTGCATATCTGTCACAGATTCTGGGATGGAGGGGATAAGGGGTGTAAGGTGCTGGCCTACCAGCTGAGAAAACAAATTGAGGACATACATATCACCGGCCTTAAAGATCCACAAGACAGGGTACTATCTAACCCCCAGGAGGTTAATGACATTATGTCAAACTTCTATGCCACATTTTATAAGACCACACACCAGGAGTCTCAGGGAACAACCAAGCCCTTTTTAGACAGACTTTCCCTCCCTAGACTGACATTTGAGCAGACTGAGGTCCTTGATCCTCCCAACCACAGAGGAGGTAACCAAAGCCCTATTGTTACTACAAGGGATGGCTTCCCCATCAAATTCCTGCAGGCATTAACCCCTCAGATTGCCTCACTCTTAATGCAGGTATACATGGAAGCTGAAATGATGGGTACCCTGCTACCAACCCTCAGGGAGGCCGTTATTATGGTGCTCCCAAAACAGGGCAAAGACCTCACCTTGGCTGCCAGTTACAGACCAATCTCATTGATCAATGCTGACAGTAAGGTCTATGCCAAGGCTCTTACCAGTAGGGTATGCCTCTTCCTACCCAGCTTGATACACCCAGCACAGGTGGGCTTCACTCCAGGGAGAAACAGTGCAGACCACATCAGGTCACTGTTCCATCTCCTTCATACAGCAAGAGGCCTCCGTACTCCAGTCACTGCCCTGGCAGTAGACTTCGAGAAGGCATTTGACTCCCTGAAATGGGACTACCTACAGGCAGTTCTCACTCACCAGGGATCTGGGGACATGTTTAGGGCTTGGGTGCAGGCCATCTACCAATCCCCAACTGCACGGGTGTCTACAAACCGTATCACATCCAATGCATTCCCATTAGAGAGGGGCATCCATCAGGGCTGCCCTCTTTCCCAGCTGTTCTTTATATTAGCAGTAGAGACACTTGCTGCAACCATCCAGCATTGCCTGCAGATAATGGGAATAGACATAGGCAAGAGACAGTACTCAATCCTCATATACGCCGATGACCTGCTCATCCCACTAGCAGATGCGCAATATTTTCTACCACCACTCTTAGCCCTATGAATCTCCTTTGCAGGCCTCTCGGGCCTAAAGCTGAACCAAAATGGAGCTGATGCCCTGAACCAGCTGTGCTAGCCTTGTATAGCCTCCAATTTTGGTCTTCTTTGGGCAAACCAAGGCGTCAGCTATTTGGGCATTATAATATCCCCACAAATTGAAAAGACATGGGATTTAAATCTCCAGCCACTTCTTAACTCATGCAAGACTGAATTTGAAAGGTGAAAGCTACTGAAGCTTACCTTAGCTGGTAAAATAGCAGCATAAAAATGGTGACAGACCCAAGTTCTTTTACATGCTTACTCACATCCCCCTGCATCCACTGCAAGCCTGGTTATGAAAGTTGGCTAAGCTATTGGGAGACTTTATTGGGAAGGCAAAAAGCCCAGGTTCAGGTGCAATATATTGAGGGCCCACTGATCCCTGGGGGGGGGGAACATGCCCTGGATAGAGAGCTATAAACTTGCTTTCCAGGTGACCCAGACTAGACACTGGTTCATCCCCTGTAACGACCAATCTTCTCAATGGGTACATATGGAGCAGAGCACTGGGAAGATAGGAGTAGCTGCATCCCTGTTATATCTTCCAATCAGAAAGCCCCACCCCATTCACCCCACTGTAACCCCGCCATTAGGTAGTGGTCCATGGTACAACACAGCAAAATGGGCACTAACCCAGTCCCACTTGGATATACCCCTTCATGGAATAACCTGAACATCCTGATAGAGAAAAAAAAACTACACTGGCAGAAGTGGGCCTCCAAAAGTATCCAATCACTGAAAGACACACTTGATGAGTGAAAGCATACAGTGGCATCATTCCAATCACTACAGCAGAAATGGGGCATCCCATATAAAGACCACTGGCAGTTCCTGCAAATCAGTGAAGCAGTAAATCTCCTACTGCTGAACTTTAACCATGTCCAGGGTGGAGATGTACTCTCCAAATGGCTCAAAATTCTAAATGGCCTGACTAGCAAGATCTATGCTCAGCTAGGAAACACCCCGCCAAGCCAATCAAGGGAGTCAAAAGAGAGGTGGGAAAAATTTCTAGGAGATGACCTTATGGACGCTCGATGGAAACAAACTTGTAGAATGCACATACCCTACTTAGAGATGCATGCAGTAGGCTAATTCAGAATAAAATGTTACATTCTTGGTACAGAACTCCAGCTGTGCTCCACACTACTAGGGTACTAGAAAATGATAAGGGCTGGCACTGCCTATTACCAGGGGTGACTATTATCACATTCTCTGGACTTGTCCCAGATTAAAAATCATTCTAGGGCCAGGTGTGCCACCTTGGCAAATCAGTGTTACATGGACATCCCCTCTCCGCTCCACTGCTTCTGCTGGACATCAAACCAGCCACACTGAAACTCAAGCAACCTGCTTTTAGGTGGCTGATCATTCTGGCAAAGGCAAATGCAGGCAAAGAGAGTCTTCTATGCAACTGGTATAGCATCAAGTGTCCCCAGCGAGGGAAGTACTGTCCTCACTTACAGGCCTTGCTCAACTGGATAGAATCTCTTACTCCAAGGTAAACTGGCTGGATTACTATTACACCTGCTGGGGCCCCTACATGGCATACATGAACCCTCCCACTGGGATAGAGTAACTATTTTCAACTCACACCCGGCATACACATAGGTCCGACAGGATTCTGCTTCACTGCAACTGAGAAATAAGTCCTTGTTTGAATGATCCTTGTAGCAGGTATTTTCCACAAAACTCCATAGAATAAAAAGTCTAGCACTTCATTTATGAGTAATCCTTATTCTCATATTGATTGAATATGTTGTCTTGACATAAGTACTCTGCATACTTTGTGGTACCATGTGATATGTTACAGGTGTCAAGACTACTATTGAATTATTACCCTGTCCCTGGAGGTATCTTTCTATTTAACTGAACTTAAGCATTCACAGAGTAATGAATGACCCTAACTATTCACTTAATAAGTCTTTTGTCCACATGTAGCATATCTACTAAAGAATCTATTGATTCCCCCTGACCCTTGTTGTAGGTTACTGTGTGACTTTTCTTTGTCACTAATTTTTATTGTGCTAATGCTGTAACTATGTATCCCATCTCTGATGTGTTCCTCTCTTCTAGATTGTTATAATCTATTGTACTATATATACTGTACTATATATATACTCTATGTAACTAATTCAGGACTCCTGAAAAATGAACCTCTGGTCTCAGTGGGTTTACTTGGTTATCAAAATACTATAAATAAATAAACACAGTTGCCATGTTTTGAGCTACAACTAAGAAGACCCCTAAGGAAGCCTTGAAGATACAAGTTCTGGCTATGCAAACCTGACCCTCTCCAAAGTCTCACTCAAGATTGTGTGTAAGTAAAAGTCTTTTACTGTATTATATTACTGAACACAAATAGAGAAGTCAGACAGTAGAGGCAGATATAACAGTGTTGATGAACATAAGGTTTCAGTCATATGCTCGCTAGGCATGGTCTTGCACCCATCAGATACATGACAACTGTAATTATGCTGTGTGGAAATGTTTCAAATACTATGATGTTTAATCCTGTAAACCATTGGTTTATTTTTGTGAAAACTCAATTAAAAGCTTTCACAATAATGATACATGTGTGCTAGACAGTATGCACTCATTCATAGCTCAGTCATCATCCAGATATGGAGGTGGATGAGGGCTGTGCTGGTCATTGACTGGGAGTCAGGATGGGGAGCAGGGTGGTGGATGATTACCTAATAGGGTGGGGGTCCACTAGATCACCACAGATTGGGTGGGTTTTAATGGAGCAGGTATCAGGACTGGGGAGAACCTCTAGACTACCATGGAATATTTTTTCTCTACAGGGACAGCAATCAGACATTGGGGTGGTGGGGGACCACTAGACTGCCAGGAAAATGTTCATGATATGGGAAGGGCAATCATACACCAGGAGGGGAGAGGGAGGGACCAGTACAGTCCACATTATCAATTTGATACTGAGATGAAATAGGATTAAATACTGATATCAGCTGGACTCTTCCTTATGTTTGGACTGAAGAATGAAAACTTGTAAAAATAAGGTCGGAGATAAAATACCACTGTATTTTTCTCATCTGATCTATAAACAGCTAGTTTTCAGTGGGGTCATGTAGTGTATCTAAATTTAGAGCTGGGAGACCACTGAAAGGTTAAGTGGCTTGCTTAGGGTTACTCAGTATGTAAGTGACTGGTGGGATTTTGAAACTGGGTCTCCTGGTCATGAAGCCTCTGCTAGCCACTTATAAGACCAGGCTCACCTTCCTTGGAAATTACACAAGGCACCCATTCCAAACTACAATAAAACCAGCCTGTCCTCTTACATTTGCAGATAAATATTTAGTCCATTAAAGCAAATAAATAAAAGAACAGGGCCAAATCCTAAAAGTCCTTTGTTAGAGTTCTGAATATTTAACAATGCAATGGACTATTTCCTACTACTGTACTGGTCCTTCCCCTCCCGATTGTGCAATCACCCTCCCATGTAATGAAACTTTTCTCTGGTTGTCTAGTGAACACTTTCTGCTCCTGATCCCCATCCCATTAAAACCAGCCCCATCCTTTGTGGTCTAGTGGACCCCCACCCTGTTAGGTAATTACCCCCGCTCACCCCATCCTGACTCCAGTTTGCTGACCAGCACCCAGCATTCCTCTCACCTTCATGGCTGGCCACCGACTGAGCTATGAATGAGTGAGTGCATACTGTGCACATGCTCATTCATGGCTCAGTCCAGCCATTGAGGTGAGTGGAGGCTGTGCTGGTCACCACTGGGAGTCGGGATGGGGACCAGGGTGGTAGGATTACCTGACAGGGCTAGATCACTATGGATGGGGGGGCGGTTAACGGGACAGGGTTTGGGAATGTATAGGGACCAACAGACTACCATGTATTTTTTTTTTCTCTACAGGTATGGTGATCAGAGATCGGGGTTGGGGGAGGGACCACTAGACTACCAGGAAAAATTTTCATTATATGGGGAGGGTGATCACATACCAGGGGAGAGGGAAGGGACCAGTACAATAGTAGGAAATATATTTCTTTTCATGAGGAAGGTAATTGGGCATCGGGGATGGGGGAGGGATCACTAGGCTACCAGTGAAATTTTTTCATCATACAGGGAAGCTGATCAGACACCATAACAGGACCACTGCATCACCAACAAGTATACAGTGGCATGAAAAAGTATTTGCCCCTTCCTGATTTTCTCTATTATTGCATATTTGTCACACTGGATGTTTTCAGGTCTTTAGACAAAATGTAATATTAGATAAAGGGAACCTGAGTGAACAAATAACACTTGTTTTTTTTTTACTTATTTCATTTATTTAATGAAAAAAGTTAACCAACACCAACTGGCACTGTGTGAAAAAGTTATTGCCCCCTAGTTAAATCAACCCAATTAAAGGGATAATTAGAGTCAGCTGATTGAACACAGCCAGGCTTGATTACAGCCAGCCCTGCTCAATATAAACCTCACTTATTTGACCCTTACCATCAGAGTCACATTGCTAGCATAAAGATTCAACAAGCACATTATGCCACGATCAAAGGAAGTTCCTGAAAAGATCAGAAAAAAAGTTGTTGCTATCTATCAGTCTGGAGAGGGTTAGAAAGCTATTTTTAAGGCTCTGGGACTCCATCAAACCACAGTGAGAGCCATAATCTCCAAATGGAGAACACTTGGAACAGTAGTGATTCCTCCCAGGAGTGGGCGGCCTGCCAAAATTACTCCAAGAGCGCAGTGTAAAATCATCCAGGATGTCTCAAAGGATCCTAAAACAACATCCAAAGAACTGCAGGCTTCTCTTGCCTCAGCTAAGGTCAGTGTTCATGACTCCACAATCAGAAAGAGACTGGGCAAAAATGGGCTTCATGGGAGAGTAGCAAGGTGGAAACCACTGCTAACCAAGAAGAACATAAATGATCATCTCATTTGCCAAGAAGCACCTGGATGATCCACAAGCCTTTTGGAAAATGTTCTATGGACAGATGAGTCCAAAGTGGAACTTTTTGGATGACATGGATCCCATTATGTCTGGCGTAAAGCAAACACAGCATTCCACAGTAAGAACATCATACCAGCAGTCAAACATGGTGGTGGTAGTGTGATGGTGTGGGGATGCTTTGCTGCCTCAGGACCTGGATGACTTGCCATAATTGAAGGAACCATGAATTCTTCTCTGTACCAGAAGATTCTTAAGGAGAATGTCCGGTCATCCGTCCGTCAGCTGAAGCTGAAGTGTAGTTGGGTCATGCAGCAAGACAATGATCCAAAACACAAAAGCAAGTTCACATCAGAATGGCTGAAAAGAAGTAAAATTAAAGTTTTGGAGTGGCCTAGTCAAAGTCCAGACCTAAACCCAATAGAGATGCTGTGGCAGGACCTGAAATGAACAGTTCATGCTCGAAAACCTACCAATGTTACTGAATTAAAGCAGTTCTGCGAGGAAGAGTGGGCTAAAATTCCTCCACAGCGATGTGAAAGACTGATATTGAATTATAGGAAGCGTTTGGTTGCAGTCATTGCAGCTAAAGGTGGGGTAACCAGTTATTAAGTGTAAGGGGGCAATTACTTTTTCACACAGTGCCAGTTGGTGTTAGTTAACTGTTTTCATTAAATAAATGAAATAAGTAAAAAAAAAACAAATGTTATTTGTTCACTCAGGTTCCCTTTATCTAATATTACATTTTGTCTAAAGACCCGAAACCATCCAGTGTGACAAATATGCAATAATAGAGAAAATCAGGAAGGGGGAAAATACTCTTTCACGCCACTGTATGTATTTTCATGAATAGGGAGACCAGACATCGGGGATGGGGAGGGACCACTGGACTACCAAAGAAATATAATATTTTATACAGGGATGGCCATTGGACACCAGGGGAGGAGGGAGGGACCACTAGACTACCAGGGAAATATTTGTGCTATAGGGGGATGGCAATCGGACATCAGGGGAGGAACCACTAGACTACTAGGGAATATATTTCATGATTGAGTGCATAGGATCCTGTTTTGCAAAAAAAAAGGATTATTTATTGTGCTTTGCTATTGACCAGAATGGGATTAGCACGATTTAGAATCCTTGTTTCATGAAAAAGGATCCTCTATCATGCTTTCCCATTGACTAGAATGGGATTATCATGATCTAGAATCCTGTTTCATGAAAATGGATTCTTTACTGTGCTTTCCTATTCAATGCAATGAGATTTTCATGATTTGGAATCCTGTTTTGAGAAAAAGGATCCTTTATCATGGTGTACCATTGACTATAATGGTACTACCTTTTTTTGTCACTCCACAGTTTGTAAACTGTTTCTGGTTTTGGTCTGAAATTTTTATGGTGGGAAGGGCTTGCCTTACAGAAGTGCCTTTTGGTCATTTGGTGAAAAAGTATTACATTGCTCTGGAGTTGTGGGTGGTTTAAATGTTGATTCTTTTACCATAGGATAACATTGTAATGTCAGGTATACATAGTCATTTTTATTTTTTTTGTCACTCCTCTGTGATGAAATGGTGAGTTCCAATTTTGCTCAGATACTTTTAGGGTAAAAAGGGCTTGTCACACCCATTTGCCTTTTGCTGCTTTCATGAAAAAACAGTACTTTTCTCTGCAGTTGTGGGGAGTGCAGTGCCCAAAGGGCCCTGTAGATCCACAGGGAAATAAGGATACTATTACAATCCCTCAAAAATTAAGGATACATGGGAGTGCAGGGCAAGCAAATAAGGCTACCATTATAATATCTCAAAAAGTAAGGAAATTAGTTGCAAACAAACTTAGTTAGAGCGTCAGTTAGGGTTAAAGCAACAAAAGTAGTGAAATGTGGTATTAGGGTTTCCATCCCTAACACTTCACCCCAACCCTGCACACACCAATAGACATTTGGGGGTGTGCCTCGCAGTCATCAGGCTTAATGCTCACCCCATTCTCCTATACTGTGCCAACCTCAGGTAATTTACTCATGGAATGGGGTAAGCATTAGGGCTGATGACCCCAAAGCACCTCCCCGACACCTGTTGGTGTGTGCAGTATGGGGGTGGGGTGTTAGGATTGGAAACTATAATGTCACATTTCCCTACCTTTGTCACTTTAACCCTAACTGATGCATTAACTAATTTTTTTGCAACTAATATATACTGTATATACATTCATTGCAAAAAACTGCATTAGTGCACCAGTTAGGGTTCAGCTTAACACCCCAAAAGTAGGGAAATGTGGCATTAGTGTTTCTAACCCTAACTCCCCACCCCCAAACAGCAAGAGGACAAGCCTGCACAAGCAACCACAAACAGCCACAATCAGGTAAGACAAATAACATGCAACTTTTTCCAGATAAAGCAAATGCAATAGCACCAATGTGCTTCCTTCGTGGATTTGTATCTGTAGCATGCACACTGTAAGATGGACACACTCACTTATCAGTGCTGACAGAAATGCAGACTACTCAAAAAACAACACTGCTTCTGTGTGTAGAATTGCAGGCCCCTGTGGCAAAAATACAAATCCATGATACCCCAATTACAAGATTTATTTTGTCTGCAGAAGTGCAGACCCATAATGGATCAGCACTTCTGTACCTTCAAGTGCTCATTCAGACTGTAAGACATGCACACACTTGATTGGCCTGTGCTTCTGCAGCTGCAGATGTAAGACATACACACTGACCTCTGGTTGCAGAAGCATGAGCCACAAAATCCATGACACCAAAACTTAGACAGTATTTCTGTCAGCTGAAGTGCAAGCACCTCAGGGGCCTGCATGTCTTCAGCCACTGGTGTAAGACATACACACCAACTTCGGTTACAGAGTTGGAAGTACTGTTGCAATGTGGTTATCATGGTTTCAGCAGTGGATCTGGAAATTGTTAAAGGGGTAGCAGGTTTTCAGATACAAAAATTGTGACAGGACATCTGTGTGCAGAAGTGCAGGCCCCTGAGGAGTCTCCTTAGTAGGACACGCACACCAACTTCTGGCTTCAGAAGCAAGGCATGTGTTGGGTCCACAGATACACAGATGGAAATACTGTACTGTTGCAATGTGTGTATCATGGTTTCATGAACAGATATAGACATTGTTCAAGGGGGTAGCAGGTTTTTAGTTATGCAGCTGCATACAAAGCACCATGTAGTAAAATATCATGCTATCTAGTGAGGTACCTTATGCAACGTTCATGAGTACCTATGTATGCAGAGATGCAGGCCCCATGGGGCCTTCTGTCTGCCAGCATACTGTTCAACATACAGATACAGGTGTGGCCACAGATACAAAACCACTCAGGTAGCGTATCAGTGATACTATAGTTGTGTCATCTGGAAACAGTTATAGGTTGTTTGACTCACCTGATGAAGGCTGTCTGTGGTTGCTTGTGTGGGCTTATCCTTTTGCTGCTTGGGGGTGGAGAGTTAGGGTTAAAACCCCTAATGCCACATTTCCCTACTTTTGTGGCATTAAGTTGAATGCTAAGTGGTACATTAATGCTGTTATTTGCAATGGATATATATATATATATATATATATATATATATATATATATATATATATATATATTAGAGGCAAAACAACTCTGTTTAATGCATCAGTTAGGGTTGTTCCACAGCCACAAAAGCAATGGAATTCACTGTTAGAGTTGAAGGCCCCCTTGAACCCATCCAGCCCACCCCCTCAACCAGCATCGGGGAGCACATTGGGGTCGAGCCGCCCTAACTCTCACCCCATCACATGTGTAAAGAAGCTGAGGAATAGGAGAATGGGGTGAGAGTTAGGACTGATGACCCCACTGCGCACCCGATGCTGGTTGGGGTGGGCTGAGGGGTCCAAGGGGGTCTTTCAACCCCAACAGTGAATTTCCTTGCTGCTGTCACTGTGGAACAACCTTAACTGATGCATTAAATGAAGTTTTTGCCTCTAATTTCCTTCATTTTGAGAATGATGACAAGAAATAGTGAATGTAATGTGGCAGCGGTCGGCCCCGCACTCGCCACATGATGTCTTGTGACATAGTAACAGGAACAGCAAAGCAAACAGAAGCACCAACAGTGGCACACACATGATAACGGAAATGTAAATGGTAAGGAAACGTTAATAGAAACTGTTACATGAGGTCCCTGCACCCTAATTGGTACCTTAGAAGTACACCATACACAGCTAGCACTTAGGTATATGTTATACTAACATATAGGGGCTAAGGGCATCTACCGTACAAGAGTAGATGTCAGGATATGAATGCTTTTGTTGTAATACACTTTGCTTGCTAATACATATATTCTGCTATGTATTTTCTGTGTATTTCTTACTTGTAAGATGCCAAGAACCTGTGTCCTTGGAGTAATTATAATATGTAAGATGGCATTGCCACCTTTTGGTGATTTAAAATTACCACACTGAGTTATGTAAGACCTGTAAAAGAACTCTTTTGTTCTCAAACTGATGACTTTACAGAATTGTATAATGTTATCTTGGACCGTGGAGCCACCTCTAATTTAGCCAGTAGAGCTCATCTGTGTAACTAGAAATGTTTCTATCTTTTGGTAACCATAGTAATTATCATAGGTATATAATGTAATGCACAAGCCTTATACCTCGGAGACGTGAGAGACCCCAAGAGACACAGAGAAACCTCGAGGTGTAGGGAACGCTTAGCACCGGCTCCCGGTTCGTATTGGTAGGAACTGCTTAGGGCAACTGTGATTTATCCCTTTGGTAGTAATAAACTTGTTTATTACTCTAATGCAACGTGTCTGTGATTACTTGCATTCCCAATATCATCAAGAATCTGAAAGTGAGGTTTAGACCTCCCAACAAATTGGCGACCGTATGCATGTGATATTTGGTGTTTGTAAGTTTTCACTCATTGCTTAAACTCTTCCCTTTCCCACAGGGACAGTAGGTGTACATTCCCGTATCACCACTCCCATTTTAAAACCAGTTTGTAGTAACTTGCAAAGTCTGGCTGTCTTTTGGGTGTGGTCGATGCCGTCTCAACCCACTCCACAGCAGCTTTGAATTGCAAGCCTACAACTAATACAGTAGCCCAGCTGTGTATAAAGTGCTCATGCTGTGGATCAATACGCAGCACGGTGCTTTTTTCACAGTTTGAATTTTTGTTCCCTCCCACACAATGGCCACCGTATCAAATATCTGCGTAGAACTGAGACTCGATGTCTCAAACTTCCTTGCCTCCCATGGAGGATGGGCTGACTTTGTGTGGGACGCAAGTCAATCCAAAAACCCTATACTGAGGATTTCAACCCAGTATACAGAGACGAGACAATCAGCCAATAAGAGTCATGCTAAAGGGTTGATGGGCATGGCTCTCTACGCTGCTTTGGAAGCCTCTGAAGTGAGGTTTCGAACCCTTGATCTGCAGATCTCATCTCTTAAGCGATCAGATGGTTTGCAGGAAACAGAGTGTATAAGACTGCAGCAGAACTTGGAGTCTGAACTCCAAACTCTGCGAAATGAAAAGATTCACTATTGCATCATTCAGCTCAAGCTGGGAACAGGAATTGTGTATGTTGAAGCAGGAGCGTGAAAGTTTGAGACAGGATAAGAGTCAGGCAGTGCAAATAATGATTTGCTGAGTGCTGCAAATGCTCAGTTGAGTGACGAAATGGGTGAGCTGCAGGACGAGATAAACCAGGTACGTAATGATTTAGAAGTGGCTTACAGGGACAATCACGAATTGAGCGCCGCATATAGAGTGTTGCAAAAGCAAAAGCAAGATGAGGTTGATATGGATGTTGCAAGTGTGAGTCACGATGAATGTAGAACCAAGAGGGCGAAACTGCACCATCAGCGAGAGGTTCTGGCTGGACATGTTAAGGCAATGGGAGACGTAGCCCCTGCCTTTCATTTGTCATCAGAAGGGGAGTTATCTGATGATGACATTTCATAGTACAACGCCCAGTCACACCCCTACTATGGCCCAGACACCCCACCCAGCCATCCACAACATGGCGGGTCCCCACCCTCAACTCCCCATGTCACACGCTGTCGACGCCGTGAAGCTCATCATGGGAGAAGCCATCATGGCGGCCCCCATGATGGGGAAGGTCCAAGCTTGGTCCCATGGCACCTCCGGTAGCCATTATTAATGTGGAAGACAGGCAAGAGATAGAAACCATGATTGAAACTGTGATAGGCAATGTACCTCTTCCTGAGAGGAGTAAATTGGCTATTAAACCTAGATTAGGCAGCTTCTGCAAGAGGCTGGCACTCAGGAGGTATTGTCCGTACTGTGGCTGAAGCTGCAGCTCGAGCTGCCCTGGATGGCGCCGAGACAATCTACCTTTGCCTGATTGACCCACTAATCCCTACAAATGGCCTACTCTGTTCAACGAATTGCTGACAACATCAGTCGGATTAATCTGTCTGACAACCTCAGCTGCCACTTGGAGAAGGTGCATTCTAAATGCGAGATGCTTAGTCTCGCAGCAGAATATCAAGTCCAAATACTACACCAGACCATCGATCCTGGTTTGTGGGCCAAACTCCCTGATGCTGTTCACCAGGATGGGAAAGCTACCTTTGTCGAGGTTGCAACTGAGCTCATTTCTGCTCACAGCCCAGGTGTAGTAGGAGTGATGCTTGCATACCCTGTGAAGCAGAATGCAAAGGAAAGTCCAGCGACTTACCACCAGAGACTCTGGATGGCCTACCAAGCAGGAAAGCACCTGGCACAAGAAGCTGCAGATGTAGATCTTATTGAATATAAGACCCTGTTCCTTGGAACATGATTCCAGCAGTAAGAGAAAGGTAGAGCCGACAACCTACCCCAATATGGATAGGTTTGCCGACATCCTTCAGAAAACTGAGAGAGTGTATCAACTGTATATCTGTGATCTGGGCTCCGTTCCAAAAAGGTAGCTGCCGTGGGTCTGCTCCGAGGCCACGACGCTCACACAGTGGAAAGGCAGGCCAACGCCAACCGGCCCAACATTAGCAAGCCCCTCCAGCTGACAATCAACACCCCCAACAGGCCTATCAACAACAACCACAACAGCAACAACAATGGGGTGGGAACCAGAATTGTCATAAGAACAGGAAGCATAAGGGTAGAGGTAAACCACAACAGAGAACAGACCCTACATATAGGGAGATAGCTGAAGAGAAGCAAAAATTCTGAGAGCTCCTGGGACAAGTACGCTCTGTGGCAGATGCTGTTCCCGCACAGGCCCTTGTGGTGGTACAACCGGTGACCCTGGCCCCAACCGGCCATGGGGACACCGGCGGTCCAGGCCCTCAGGCCCATTGAGGCCTGAACCCAGAAGCTCCTCCCTATAAAGCATCAGTGCAACATGGTGAAGTGATGCACATGAGCCAGGCCAAACTTCTACATGCTTCCGCAGTGCGGATTGACAATTACAGGCCCCAGTCCAGATTGTAAACAATCTAGTCTTGGATACAAATGGAAGGCCCTACACCGAGGCCGAGGTCGGGGGCCGCCTACTAGTAGTTTTGTTAGATACAGGTGCAGCTGTATCTGTGCTACATGATGAACACCCGGACACATCCCCTTGGTCCACCGGACGGAGGACCAATATATCAGGAGTTGATTGTACTAGGCTACCTGCATACCGTTCTCTACCGCTACCAGTGGAGCTAGGCCATCTAAAGGCCTCACACACTTTCCAACTAATGGTACTGCATGATCATCCTAGTATCATAGAGACTGACTTCCTTGCACCACACGGCTGTGTGGTGGACCTAGCTAACATGCTACTAATACAGATTCAGGGTCAATATCATACCATTTTGATTCCTGATTCACACGTTTTGGCAACGATATCTGCCAATGACAATGAGTATGACGCATAGATTTGTTCAAGAATCATGAACTTTTCCCAAAGCTCCTCCCTATTTTGTAACGACATTTGGAAGCATTTTCAATCAACAAGTATGACTGTGGTAGAATGCACACCATCATCGAAGTGCCAGGCCCGGCACATGAGAGGCAAAGGCAATATCCTTTCCCAACTGAGGCCTTGCCTTCCCTAAGAGAAACGATCAAGTCACTCCTCAGGCAAGGAGTGATTAGAACTTGTGTTTCTAATGCCAACTCCCCAGTGTGGCCCGTGAAGAAACCCACAGGTGCCTGGAGACTTACTATTGACTACAGGAAACTGAATCAGGTCACCTCCAGTTGTTCTCCAACTGTGGCATCAGCACCAGATGTGCTATGACTTTTGACCCCTGATTTGAAATGGTTTAGTGCCCTGGACATCTCCAATGGTTTTTGGTCATTGCCATTGGCCCTTAAGAGTCAATATAAGTTTGCCTTCACCTTTGAAGGAAGACAGTACATGTGGACTTGCTTGCCACAAGGATTTCATAACAGTCCATCCCTCTTCCATCTCCACATGATGGATGCCCTTGAGAGTTTCTCTACTCCCAATGTCTCTTACAATATGTGGATGACCTGTTGCTGGCAACAGCCACACAGGAACAACATTTGGATCTCTTGGACGAACTACTGGCTCTCATTCAGAGAACAGGCCTGAAATGCAACCCAGCAAAAGCACAACTGTGTCAAAAAGAAGTACTCTTTCTGGGTCTAAAATAACTGACCAAGGTCAAGCCCTACCTGGAAGAAGGTAGTAGGGATTGCAAGACTTGCCATTACCTACCAGTGTGGCAACTCTTCAAGGTTTCTAGGTATGGTGAACTATTCGAGGGATTTTATTTGTGGTTTTGCTCAGAAAGCTGCTCTCTGTATGAGTTACTCAAAAGGATATACCTGGACTTGGGGCGTATACACACCTAGGCTGTGATGTCATAGAAGCAGGCCTTGGCCTCTGCCCCAGCTCTGGTCAACCTAAATCCTGCACTACCATTCCATTTGGAATGTGCCACCTTGACACTGCCATGTCAGCAGTACTGGCTCAGAAGTTGCATGGCACCTTGAGACCCATTGCATATGCCTCACGGTTTTGACCCCAGTGGAACAGAAGCACGCCTTGTGAAAGGAACCTTCTGGCTACCTATCAGCTGTCAAGCACTCCTGTATATCATTGAGACTGGCCACTGATCATTAACACTAACCACACCCCAACCACCTTTCTGCTCTCAGATAGAGTGAAGGATGGGTCAGTCCCCAACACCAGACTGACACACTGGTCAGTTCTTCCAGGACAGATACATACTGTTACAACCCACCAAAGTTCCATCTATGTTGGCTCATGGCCTCCTTTTCCAGGAGAACCCCATGACTGTACGCTACAGTCACCTGATCTTCCCAATCCAGGTCCTTTCCTCCCTGCCACGCCACAGATACTTGACAACACTTCTTTGTGTCGTGTCTTTACTGATGGTTCAGCATCCTACTATCAGGGAGAACAAATTGCAGGGATGGACATTCTAGTGATCTACCCTTATAGGAATACTGTCAAAATATCTAAGCGCTGTAGTGTAGCATCATCACAATATGCAGAGATGGCAGCGTTGGCCTGTGCCCTCGAGTTCATCCAGCATGGAACTGAGGATACCATCATCTTTACAGACTCTAACTGGGTTTGTTGTTCTCTTTACAGAATTTCTTCCCTTCTGGCAGAAGAACTCCTTCCTCTCCTCTGATGGCAGCCCAGTGAAGTACAAGGAATTGGTAATATATATACATTCACTAGCACAAAAATTTGCACACAAACTCTATGTACACAATGTCAAAGCCCACTCTCTCGATGACCCCTATCATGCCTTCAATGGCACAGCAGACACCCTTGCTAAGGAAGGGGCCTGAGTGGGGGACATCTGGATGATGGACCATCCAGAGGCTAATGCAGCTGTACACGTTGCAGCACTCAGGAAGAAACCTGAACCTTTTCCCCCCTTGGACCTCTCTGTAGCCCAGCATCTTGACACTGAACTTAAAGAGGTGTTCAGATTCCTTGACAAAGGTGCTGAAGAGAAACTTCCCACACATAACCCCTATCGCAGGCATGAAGGTAAGTTACGCTTGTCACCAGATGACAAGCTCATCTGGTTCCAACCAGATGACTCCACCACCAAGCTGTGGGTGGTCCCCAGACATTTAAGGTCTGAATTCTTGCACCAAGTGCATGACATCCCCACTGGTGAACACCAGGGAGCAGAAAATACCCTCCAAAGACTCAAGACCACTGCCTGGTGGCCTGGTATCACCAAAGATGTTAAACAATACATAGACAACTGTCTCATTTGTGCGCAAAACAACCCCATCCCCACCAAATGAAATGCCAAAATCTTACCACAACAACATTCTGGCCCTTGGCATGCCATACAAATTGATTTCATTGGCCCTATGACCAACACCAGCAGAAATAATAAGTATGCTCTTGTGGTAACCGATCTCTTCTCTAAGTGGGTAGAACCTTTCCCCACTAAGACATGTACAGCAAAAACTACTGCCAAAATCCTGGTGGAACAGATTTTCTCCAGGTGGGGTCTACCCCTCAAGGTAGACTCTGGCAAAGGAACCAGTTTTACAGGTGAGTTGATGAAAGAATCCCTTGAACTCCTTGGAGTTCAGCAGAAATTCCACATACCCTACCACCCTCAATCCTCAAGTCAAGTAGAGAGAGGCAACAGACGGATTAAGCAAATGCTTTCCAAATTCATTGAGGACAATCCCAAAACTTGGGATTCCCTACTGCCGTTACTCCTTATGGCAATTAGGGGTACACCCTCAGCCACCACCCAGCTCACACCCTTTGAGATGATGACTGGTAGACAGATGAGATTACCTGAACACCTGTTGTTTGACCTGCACACCCCCACTGCAGACCGTGTGTCTGTGGACCAATATGTGGAAAAACTAAGAAAATACCTCATACACACACACTTGTATGCTGCCAACTGCATGGGCAAGGCACAGCAACAATCCAAAATACAGTTTGACAAATACGCACAAGAAGTGGATTGGCAAGTTGGAGATCAGGTAATGGTACTTCGATTTGCACATCCCACCCATTCCTTCTCCAATAAGTGGGAAGGCCCATACCCCATTGTCAACAAGATCAGTCCAGCAGTCTATCAAGTTAGACTCCTCCACAACAACAAGTTGACTGACAAATGGTTACATGCAAACCAGCTGAAGCTGTATAAAGGAGCTTAAATTACTTTTCCTCACCCCATTGGGTGATAGTACTAACATACTAATTTTTGATCTTCCTTTCAGATACACTGACAAGATGGCTATCTTGTTCCATTATCTCCTCCTCTCAGGAGTTACCCCTGCATCCAAGGCACAGTACCAGACCTCCCCGACACCTCGATCCTCCAGCACCTCCTCCAGAGGGAGTATCCATCAATATACCAGATAGTATGATCACTGTCCAGGAAGGTTCCGATGCTTACCTCACTGCCTCAGTTGTTGCTCCTGATAAATCTACCCTACAAATTGAGTGGCAAACCACATCACAAGGACAAATTCTCCCTGTGGCCAAACTCTCCAAAGGAACTTTCCAAGGTTGGCCCAATGCTAAATTATCCCTAAATGGTTTGCTGTCCTTATTACAAACTGCATTAAGACATTCTGGTTTGTACAACATAACTGCCTTAATTGATCCTTCGTACTGTAATTCTTTGTCCAGAGATTCTTCTTGAAAATTTTGTACTCTACACCACATGGCTTCTGCCGCCATGTATCTCTCTGTCTTACCACCCACTGACAAGCAGCTTTTGGAATGTCCAAAGCATTCCCCTGGTCCCCGTAGTGGTCTAACTACCACTGCCCTCCCAGGTTCTTTGATTAATAACTTACAGTTTATGCATCTACCTGTTTTGTTTAATCTAACTTACTGGAACATGAAAGAGTTTGGTTGTGTCACAATACTAACACATCAGCATTTTATAGTACATTATTGCTTGATAGTTTAGCTGCATTTCAGATTTGTACACAAGACCCTATTACCGGGGTCCATTCTACTGAACATAGAGGCAACTTCAGGAGGAAGCCCTCTCCTGATAATCCAACTCATAAATGTAAAACACGTGAAGTGGACAGTTCTGATGTCACAGGTGCAACATGCACTGTCACAGGCCTTTTTGGTATGGCTATGTCTATCTGGAACAAAGCAGACATTGCTGCTATCAAAAGACATTCTACCAAATTCTCCACTGGTTTGGTCAACAGCATACTTCCCCCATTATTGCATGGTGTGGATGATCTTAGTCAGGAAGAAAGATACACTATATACAACATGCACGACATTGCTAAGGCATTCACTGATTCTAAAGATAAGATCAACGTACTCATACAACAGAACAATAAAGAAGCAGATAAACAATACATTGCTAGAGAAATACTTTGCTCTGCTTATGGCTCGTATACATCATCACCACCACAAATAACCTCTTCCGTGATCTAGAATCTGGAAGAATACCTGAATTATACATGACAGACACATCTCCAAATGGTATTGTCCACGATGTAAAACCACTAGCTGTGTTTCCATGTGTATGCAACAGACTTTACCCATTCCTCTTTCTACAGCTAGAATTTGGGGTTAGTGACCAGACATCCTAATACTGGTCCTTGTTTCACTGCTAAGAAGTGTTCCATTACAGATACCATGTTTGTTTCCTTTACTGTCTCCTTACCATGCTTTGATCCCACTACAGCCTTGTTCGACAAGCTTGCACTGGTCCATTCAATTGGGCATTTGGATGAAGACATCTACAGAGGATGCCTGGATCTACCGTCTCTACTGGTTTACCACCCTTTCCTGGATCCCTGGGTGGCTCCGCAACACAGACTGCTGTGTGAAAAGCAATATATTTTCTTGTGCCGATGTGATGTTTTTGATGTTATTTAACCTGTTAGTGGTTACTCTCCAGACAGCATTGATTGGACTTCCACTATGGATGATGACATCACTGCATAGCACCGACTCCTTTGACTCAACTCTGGCTCGGATAAGCTCTACCAATCCTATCATGAGGAGGTTCATCGCCTGGCAACACAGATTTCAAAGATGACCTACACCTGCCCTGTCCAGTTGCAAAAGTGGAGACTGCCTCTGTGCACTCACAGTATAATTCCGATGGCAATACTGCGTGGTCACGAATTACAAATCTTACACCTATAGATCTGTTACATGTGCTATTGATTACCCCAATTTCTGTTTTGTCCCCCACCAGAAGACTGTCATTGGACATACTGTTATAACCCCTGTCCCCCTTCTAGATGCAGACATTATTGATGGTAACCCCGATTATCTGCTCACATTATCAGAATATTTGCCATACTTTAATGTACACATAGACCTACTCACACTTACATTAAAATCACTCTTAGACAGAAAGGACACACACCTCATCCACATCAGCAATAATATGACCAAAGCCAATGAAGCTGTTCTCGCCTTGATTAATGATGGAGATATGAATAACGCATTAACTAACAACTGGTTAAAGATTACTTTTAAAGGTTTTATTATTATACAAGCATTTTTAATTCTCATTTTGATTATTATGCTCTGCTGCCTACGGCTCACACTGTGCCAACACCGTGAGTAGCTCGAGTTCCTTTACAAAGCTTGCGCGTCGGGTTTGTAAATGACCACTGCTCCTGCCCTTTCCCAAGACATCTGCCTGTGTTGCCCTTGGAGACAACAAGGGGGGAAATGTTACACGAGGTCCCTGCACCCTAATTGGTGCCCTTAGAGGTACACCGTAGACAGCTAGCACTTAGGTATATGTTATACTAACATATAGGGCTAAGGGCATCTACAGTACAAGAGTAGAAGTCAGGATATGAATGCATATTGTTGTAATACACTTTGTTTGCTAATACATATATTCTGCTATGTATTTTCTGTTTGTTTCTTACTTGTAAGATGCCAAGACACCTGTGTCCTTGGAGTAGTTATAATATGTAAGACGGCATTGCCACCTTTTGGTGATTTCTACCACTACACTGAGTTATGTAAGACTCTGTATAAGAACTCTTTTGTTCTCAAACTGATGACTTTACAGAATTGTATAATGTTATCTTGGACCGTGGAGCCACCTCTAATTTAGCCAATAGTGTTCATCTCCGTAACTAGAAATGTTTCTATCTTTTGGTAACCATAGTAATTATCATAGGTATATAATGTAATGCACAAGCCTTATACCTCGGAGACGTGAGAGACCCCAAGAGAAACAGAGAAACCTCGAGGTGTAGGGAATGCTTAGCACTGGCTTCCAGTTCGTATTGGTAAGAACTGCTTAGGGCAACTATGATTTATCCCTTTGGTAGTAATAAACTTGTTTATTACTCTAATGCAATGTGTCTGTGATTACTTGCAGTCCCAATATCATCAAGAATCTGAAAGTGAGGTTTAGTCCTCCCAACAAAACGCAAGGGCAAAGTGACACCGAAGTGAACAGTGACGCAAACGGACACTGAAGTGCGTGCGAAAATGCAACTGGTAACATGAACAGTGATGGCAGCAGTATTTTAAATGGAAATGTGTCACAGCAAAAAGAATACGAAAGGGAACAGAAATGGAAATGCGAATGCAAGCGCACATGTAAACACAAACCGTAGCATGCACAGGTACGGTACTGCAATTGTAAATACAAATGGTAAAGTTAACATGAAGAATAACATCAAAGGAAACAGAAATGTAAATGGGAACAGAGGCGCGTACAGAAACACAAACCGAAACATGCACGGGCACAGTACTGCAATTGTAAATGGAAATAGTAATGGTAACAGCAACAATAACAGCAAAGGAAACAGAAACACAAAAGGAAATGCAAGAGCATATGGAAACACAAACTGTAATGCGCACAGACACAGTAATGCAATTGCAAGCACAAATGATAACAGTAACAGCAAGGAAGATGCAAAACGAAAGAGAAATGGAAACGCAAACGAAAGGGCTGCCGGAAACACAAATGGCAATGCACATGGTGATGCAGACAGAAACAGTAGTGGAAACACAAATGGTAACAGTAATGAAAATACAAGTGCAAATGACAACTCAAAGGGTATCACACATGGTGGCGTACACAGGAACGGTAACAAAAATGGGGACATAAACACAAGTGGAAACAGTAACTGTAACAGTAACAGAAGTGCATACCCTGTTTTTGCCAAACAGGTACATAGAGGAACACAGTGTGTAGAAAGAATGTATGTATTGTAATGGGCATCGAAGCTTAACGCATGACGTAGAAAAAACATTTTAATTTCTCAAAAATCATGATTTTGCTGGCTAGGTTTTTGCAATTACATAGCCCATAGGGGTACGTAACTTGCAACAAAAAATCTGTATCTCTCATCATTTTCGAGATACGAGCCCCGAAATGGGCGGTGTACGCCACCATGTTAGTCTATGGGGAAAAAAACAACTTTGGAGTACTGTAACTTTTCAGCCATGCAATATTTTTTCACCAAACCACCAAAAGGCACATCTGTGAGATGTTGGCTGCACTTCCTCCAAATTTCAGCTCAAAAGACCAAACCATTCTTTTGCAGCAGGGTGGCAAAGAAACTGCTGTCATTTTGGCCATAGTCTGGAAAAGTTGTGTCGTGATTTGTGACACCTTTCACAAGTATTTGCAAAAGTGTCGTGAGTGCAACACTACTTTGTATCACTACTTTTTCCATAAATTTGAAAAACATATTTCTATGGTGTTTCATCCCAAAATAAAGACATGCCTGGCATCGTCGAGGGTCCGACTAGGTGGACACAAAAAGAATTGTGCTGCTAGAGGGTCCCAAATTTAAATGGCAAGCATTTTTCTGATCACTAACTGAAAACAAAATGGTGGATTTGTGACACTACTAGGGCCATTTGCGACATTAAAAAGTGCATTTGTGACACTGTGAAACTTTTTGTTAACTTTTCCCATTGACTTATAATGGGAACTTATTTTTTGAATAACTTTTGAACCGTTTAATATATTTTCATGAAGTCCTCAAAAGGCACATCAGGGACCCCAGCTGCACATTCCCTTAAGGTTTCAGACTGGTCGCACAAACCATGCGACCTGTAGGTGAAACAAAAATTCACCAGAAACCATAAACATGCAAAAATCACACTTATTAACTCCACAGCCATATATTTGACTGGTACAAATGTTGGCAGATCCCAAGATGTATGACTCTTGATTATGCATTCCAAATTTCAGGCAAATCCATTGAACGATGGCAAAGTTATTAAGGTGCAAAGTTTGACCTTTAACCTTAAAAGTGCTACTCAATCCTAACTATGGTAACACTACTGTGCTACCAAAATATATATATATATACACACACACACACACACACACACACACACACACACACACACACACGTGTTATGGTAGTACGGTAGTGCTACCATAGTTAGGGTTGAGGAGCCATTTACATGTTAAACCTAAAATTTTGCACCTTAATAACTTTGCAGCTGTTCAACAGATTTGCCTGAAATTTGGAATACAAGATCAAGAACCATAGATCTTGGGATCTGCCAACTTTGTACTGTTCTGATATATGGCTGTGGAGTTATTAAGCGTGATCTGCATGTGCATTTACATTTTTTGAAATTTTGGTTGTCTCTAGAGGTTGCATGGTTTGCATACCAGTCCAAAATCTTCAGGGAATGCGTGGCCGGGGTCCCCGATGTGCCTTTTGAAGATTTCATGAAAAAATATTAAATGGTTCAAAAGTGATTCAAAAAACCAGTTACCGTTATAAGTCAATGGGAAAAGTTAACAAAAAGTTCAACAATGTCACAAATGCAGTTTTTACTTTCACAAATGACCCTTTTACTGTTGCAAATCTGCCATTTTGTTTTCAGTTGGTCATCAGAAAAATGCTTGGCATTTAAATTTGGGACCCTCTAGCAACCTAATTCTTCTTGTATTCACCTAGTCGGACCCTGAGGATGCTAGGCATGTCTTTATTTTGGGGTAAAACACCCCAGAAATATGTTTTTCAGATTTCTGGAAAAAGTACTTTCACAAAGTACTTTCGCACTTGCGACAGTGTTGCATGAATTTCAAAGCTTTTGCAAAGTACGACAGTACTTTTCCAGGCTGTGGTGAAAATGACAGCAGTTCTTTGGCACCCTGCTGCAAAATAATGGTTTCGTCTTTTGGGCTGAAATTTGGAGGGAACGCAGCCAACATCTCTCAGATGTGGCTTTCAGTATTTTGGTGAAAAAATATTACAGGGCGGCAAAGTTACAGCACTACAAATTTGACACTTTTTCCTATAGGATAACATCTGCCGCATTACAGGAATTTTTGCCGCCCTGCTGCAAAATAACGGTTTGGTCTTTTGGGCTGAAATTTGGAGAGAAGAAAGCCAACATCCCACAGATGTGCCTTTTACTGGTTTTGTGAAAAAATATTACAGGGAGCGAAAGTTATGGCACTCCGGACTTCTCTTTTTTCCCTTAGGATAACATTACGGTGTTCGCCTCGCCTTTCAGGGCCCGTGTCTCGGAAATGGTGCGAGATACTGACTTTTCATCAGAAAAATGCTTAGCCCCCAAATCTAAGTACAAAACTAGCCAGGAAAGTCATAAATCATATGACTTTTAAATGTTTTTTATACGTCATATGGTTCTTGAGATATAAGCAATTTACCATTCCAACTCCTCATTTTCTGCTCCAAGACCCATTATTATGCATACATTCTTTGTACTCACTGTCTTTCTCTATGCAGCTTTTAGGGAAAACTAGCCTGTGCGCTTACATTACTTTTACCCTTACCACTTCTGCTTGGCGGTCCGTAACTGCTTCACTTATGTTCCCTGCCTAACGCACCATGTGCATTACCCTTCATGTTTCCATTTGCACTTGCGTCTATGCTATTTTAACCATTTCTGTCTACAGTACTGTTTATCTTTCTGTTTTGCTTTGTGTCACCATGCGCATTACCATTTGCGTTTGCGGGCACCGTGTTACTATGTGGCAAGACATCACGTGTGGAGTGCCCGCTGCGCATTTCATTCACTATTTCTCATTATACTTCTCAAAAAGAAGGAATTAGAGGCAAAAACTCCATTTAATGCATTAGTTAGTTTCCACAGAGACAAAAGAGGAAATTCGAGTGTTAGGGTTGAAAGTCTTCGACCCTTAACTATTAACTGGCATCGGTGCATGTTGGGGTTGTTGTCCCACTCCTCACCCCATTCTCCTATACCTCTGCTTCTTCACACATCTGATGGGGTGAGAGTTAGCTAACAACCCAACGCTGCACTCGTTGCCGGTTGGGGATTGGGTGGGGGTCCAGGGGGCTTTCAACCCTAACACCAAATTTCCTCACTTTTGTCACTGTGGAACAACCCTAACTAATGCATTAAACAGAGTTTTTGTGCCTCTAACATATATATATATATATATATATGTATGCAAAAAGGTTAACAGCAGGGAGCTGTTCTGTTCTCTCCTCTCTCTGTTGTCTATCTGACTGTGCAGTCACATTTTTTTGTGAGATGTTTCTACACCTCATGCTATCTCTCTGCCTTCACTTGCTGTTTCTGTCTTTTCTTCTTCCTTGCTTTTCTGCAGATATAAAAGTGTACGTGAAACTGTTTGTGTGAACCTGAAATCCTTTGGTTTGGAACTGTATGTAGTTATACTTTTGAAATGAATGAAACAACCTTTTTGGAACTGAGGGGGTTAGCACTGAAATGCAATCTGACCTCTACAAACTCTTTAGTGGAGCTGTCAACAAGAGGTAAGTTCTGGGTCAGCATGTACTATTTTGTTACAACTTCAAGGAAGGAAACTGATAAAGTTCTAATACATTTGTGAGAAACAGGATATTTTTTAATCTGCTCAGGTTGCAAAAGTTAACTGGCTGGCAAAGACTTCTTATATAAAGAGATCAATCTTTTATTAGTGAGAGAGAGACAGAGAGACAGAGACAGAGAGAGAGAGAGAGAGACTGAAATTTACAATTAGAGATTCCTTCAGATGAAGAAATTTGTTTTTTTATACTGCCTTTGTAAATAGCTATCCTGAATATTTTTACTTTTTTATTTTACTGTTACTAGAAATAATAAAATGCTACTTGCAAATTTTATAACTGCTCCTGGTTTTCCTTTGCTTCCTGACCTATGCCTTGATGACAGATGATTTTTGAAGTGGAATGTATGCCATGCATACTGTAAGCCAGGAGTTTTGTGCATGGGTATTAGACCTGGTACCAGGAAGGCAAAGAAGAAAGGTATGAATCCTGCAACAGCAAGCTTAGGAGTGATTGCCAGAAGAATGGCAGCTAAACTAGCAGAAACAAAAGTCCAAACTGAGACAGTACAGCCAGAATCAGTGACGGAAGAAGAACAGGCAGAGAGAGAATCCAAAAGCATGTCTGTCTTCTTCAAATGGTGGGCTATACAACAAAGAGCAGGTCTTACAAGGGTGACCAGACAAGAATCCAGCAGAGGTGTGTCAAGAATAGGCATAACCACCAAACAGATGGCTGGCAATAGTGCACTTAACAGAGACACTATGGAGTGGATGAGATATGACTTTTGGGCAGTGAAAGAAAAAATGCAGATGGTGAAAACCTTAACAGAATTGGTGAACTGCCTTACAGAATGATGGATGGTGGCTGCTCAGAGATACCCAGGGGTCCAAGTATTCCACTAGGAAGGGCATTGTGAGTCTGTTAGGAAAGGTAAGGCCCTGAACAAGTCTGGCAAGGTTGAGAGGTGAGGAGAGGTCCCATCTGTTGCAGACAAAGGCCAAATGGAGTCCAGTCAAAGTGTCAAGAACCAGTTCAGTGCCATGATATCTGAGATGAAGATGGAGCATTTGGAGCTTCCTGTGTTTCCCGGGTGCTACCTTGCTGATCCAGAATCAGAGTTGGAGGAATGCCTGGTACTGAGTCCTGAAGGATCACATGTGAGTGGTGCAGAGACTGCCAATGAAGAGATGCTTGATCGTAGTAGAGAAGAAAGGACACCCTGAGATGCAGATCATATGATCCAAGTTGGAGGCATGGCCCTTCAGTAAAGCAGTTGAAACATGAGGAAAAAGCCTGTGAGATGGCTGAAGGGACTGATGTTTTTGTTAAACCAGGAATTCCCTGAAGATTCAGAGACTGGGGAATGTTACAAAATGGGGATACACATGTTTGCAGGTTATACCAGTATGTGACAAGTATTCACGGTGTATGTATTGGTCCTGGGGTGCTTGACAGAGCCTGCCCCCATTATGTTGTGAAAAAAAGGATATTGTTCAGGTTACATCCAAACTCCAGGTTAAACAAGATAGAAGAGCAGGTGGTTGTTCCAACCAAATGTCAGATGCAGGTGATACAGTGGGCACACAACGATTACAGTGAGAGGCATCTAAGTAAGAAGGAAACATTGGCAAACCTTCTGCCACATTTTTACTGGCCAGGAGTCTACAGGCAGGTAACAACCTACTGTAGATCCTGCAGTGCCTGCTAGTTAATGTTGGTTGTATCCCTACAGAGAAGGATGTGTGTTATGCTGCAGAAAATAGCATTTTCTTCCCAGAGACCAGGAGAAGTAGAAGGCCCACAAAGGAAGACCACCTGAGGAGAAAGAGATGGCATTCTGGAAAATAGGTATGCTTCTTCCAGGGCTGGAGAGACATAAAGAAAACAGATCAATGGGTAACAGTGTAATGGTTTTGCTGCAATGCTAATGGCTAAATTAATAAATTGGAAAACAGAATTGAGAATTCTGAAGGTTTAAAAGAATATGTGAGTTTAAACTTAACTGTTTGTTGTACTGGTTGTTGTGGAAAAAGGAATACTGCATATGTGCAGAACTATAAAAGTTATAAGATAATATTAGAAGAGAATTAAAAGCAAGTTTTGGAACCTTGTTTGTTTAAGACAGGTTCCTTCTTACAGAGAGGGGTATGTGGCAGGGTTCAGTAATGCCTTGTCCCATTTGTTATGCAAAAAGAGTTAAAAGCAAGGAGCTGTTCTGTTCTCTCCTTGTCCATCTCTTGTCTGTCTGACTGTGCAGTCAAATTTTCTTGTGAGACGATTCTCCATCTTTCACTATTTCTTAGCCTTCACTTGCTGTTTCTGTCTTTTCTTCTTCCTTGTTGTTCTGTGGATGTAAAAGTGTATGTGAAACTGTTTGTGTGAACCTGAGATCCTTTGGTTTGAAAATGTATATAGTTATACTGTTGAAATTAATGCTAAAAGTTATTTGGAACTTAGGGGGTTAACACTGAAATGCAGTTTAACCTCTACAAACTCTTCTGCAGAGCTGTCAACAAGAGGTCAGTTCTGGGTCACCATGTACTATTTTGTTGCACCTGCAATGAAGGAAAGTGACAAAGTTCTAATTCGTTTGTGAGAAACATGATATTTTTTAATGAGCTCAGGTTGCAAAAAGTTAATTAGCAAGCAAAGAGTTCTTATATAAAGAGAGCAATTTTTATGAGAGAGAGAGAGAGAGAGAAAGAGACTGAAACTTAGAATAAGAGATTCCCTCAGATGAAGGACTTCGTTTTTTGTTTGTTCTGCCTTTGTAAATAGCCATCCTGAACAATTTCTTTATTTTTTTATTTTAATGTTATTGGAAATAATAAAATGCTACTTATGAATTTTATAACTGCTCCTGGTATTCCTATGCTTCCTGACCTATGCCTTGACAACAATGGCCTTGATATCAGGATGGGTTAGAAACTGCTGCACAACAAGATTAAGACAGTGTGCCAGGCATGGTACCCTAACAAATCCCCCATCACTGATACATTTCACAACATTCAAGCCATTATGGCTTGCAATGAAACCTGTTTTCAGTGAATGGGGTGAAGTTACTCATCAATTTCAGTAAGGAGCACTTCCAGCATTTTCTCACCCATGTGTGATCCAGGTATATTCTTCATTGTCAGTGTGGCATGCTGGTGAATACCTGAATGTTGCTACCACCACAATTCAGCTTCCCATGCTATTCACTAATGGTCTACCAAAATCAAGGAGTGAAAACCAATTTGTACTAAATTAGCAGTTTATAATCTGGTAAAATGAGTGCTTAAAAATAAGTTTGGGTGGATGGACATTGGTACTGTATGTAGGTACAGAATGCAATCATATAAAGGCTGAGTCTGTGTTACATTGAAAAATACTGAAAAAAAGGATCTTGCTTATTACTTCCACACAACAGTTTAAAAGTATAAAGATCACTTTAGATACAACTATTAGAATAAGGCAAAAACTTGAAAACGTTAAAGGAACAGTGATACAAACCAACAAAAAGTCAGAAATGGGGAAACTATCTGATACACAACAACCAAGAATAGCAGTATATATGAAGCCATTAGAACAGGAATATAACCTTAAGGAGGACAAAAAGCCAAAAGTACATCAGAGGAGGGAGCATAAAGGCCCTCCTATTAATAGCAGCATAATACTGAGTAAAAATAAACTACAGGATCTGATGTTTCAAGTAGTGATAGAATCATTCCTGTAGATAACTCTCAGTGCAAACAGCATGATTGATCTTTCTAATTCTTTATACTGACTAAAAACCCACAGGGCTGATACAATGTCACTGTTGACTTGGAATGTGGAAGGCTTACTGCCCAGACTTGAGGACAGGGATTGGGTCACCAATATTACAAATCATGCTGTTTTATTTTTTCAAGAAAGATGTGTAGGGAAAACTAATTCTGTAACAGTAAATGGTTTTAGTGCTTGGCATATACCTGCAAATAAAATAGCAAAATTTAGCAGCTACAGAGGTGGCTTGTCAATATTTTTAAATATTGGATGTATTGTGAATTGTTTCAAAGTCAATATGTATAAGCTGCATTATATGCATGTTGTATTACTTACTGGGCATGCAATTATTTCTCTGTTCAATGTTTACATCCCGCCTGTAAATCTGTTATGTGAATTCATTAAAATACTTACAAATATTGAAAATAATACAGTTGGTACAAAAAGTAGATATCCCAGTACAATAATTGTTATGGCAGGAGATTTTAATTAATTTATTTTATTTATTTAGTTTTTGTTGACCGGGTAAGTGCACTAGGCAAATTCTTGCCTATTTTCGCACGTCCCGGGGGAAGGGGATACAGATGAATGCCAACTGACTTTGAACTACATTAAACTGTTGGTGGTATTTTAGTGAATGGGGGGAAATTTGGCCAGTGCACCAGGGAAACTCCCCTACTGTTTGCCAGTAGGGGGACCCTGTCGCTGTAGGAAGCAGTCACTCTGTTCCCAGCCATGGAGGAGGAAGGAGCTGTGAATGGGGCTGCAATAGCCCAGAGCCTTGTCATACCTATTGAATCCACCCAGACTGGATCCGCTGAAGTGGCGGCAGGGATGCACCTGCGAGTGGCCAGCACAACGCCAGTTCAAGCGGTCCTTAGATTCTCCTGCTGCAATGAGTCTCAGTCTGGCAGAAAACAACGATGCTTGGAAGAGGAACTACTTCAGGTTAGTGAGCTGTTGGTACAGGAACGTTGGAATCTTGCAGCAGAGGAGCGACAGGAAACGGAAGAGATCGGAAGGTTCACCGAGTGCTGCAGAAGCTGCAGGGCCTAGTAAACTACACACGGTTGCTGAAAGGTCTGTTACAAGCAAAAGGATTCCAATCTCAGGATTGGGGAGATCTAGTGAGGAGTCGTGGTCTCCGGAGCGGCGTTATGGGGCATGGATACCGATTTCGGTACTGCATGCAAACCGGATGGAGGTTCTTTGGCTCCCCAGAGGATATCCAGATAAGTGATATGGTTATACCAGATCTCCCTACTGTTGTTTTGGGTCTGAACTTTCAGCTTCCCCTCATCCTCAGGCTACTACTGAATCTAGCATTCCCTTGGGGAATCTATCAGAGGAGGTAGCCGACGCTATGGCTACTTCCTCTGTCATACAGGGGCCAGCTTCGGAACTTGTGAATAAACCTTCTTATGCCAGTCATTTTAGGCAACCTCTAGAGTTGGCCAAGAGGTGCAATGCTATTCATTTGAGATATGTTGGCCCCAGGGATAACCCCCTGACAGATTTTATGTTGGGAAGACATTGTTGAAGCAGAGTATGGGTTTTTCCCCTTCTGAAGTCTATGCCTTGATTCATGTTCCTGGGGAGTTTACTTTTGATGTCAGTTTCCGTATCCCTGCTCTATTGGAACTATTCTGGAGCCGATATTTGACTTTAAAAACTAATCCTTTATGGACTGACTTTATTGTACTGCCTCTTTCTAAACAGGCCTTTAGGGTCATTACGATTATGTTTTGAAATGAAGGGGTTAATGCTGTAGATATTATAAATTGGTTATCTAAGAGATGTGATGTCCAGGGGAATCCTATTCCTGTCCTGGATGCTGAGGGATTTTGGAATGGAGGTTGGAAATTTTGAGTTAAACTTCATTCTACTGATTCTGATTTAGTGCATCTTCCCAATTGTTTTTTTTTTGGGGAGGGATAAAGGGTTCCTTTTTTACCCGGGTCAGCCCAGAGTTTGTTTCAAGTGTGGGTCTCAGACTCACATAAGCACCTCCTGTGATGTACTTAGATGTTCTTATTGTGGGGAGTCTGGTCATCCTAGTGCTCACTGTTTCCAAACCTCTAAATGTCATCTTTGTGATATGGTGGGTCATACATTTGAACTTTGCCCCTTGGCTGCTAAAAACACAGCTGAGGCTGATTTGGGGGTGCAGGATTGTTATATTCAGGAGGCAGTTCGATTTGGCCTTCCTGCTGGGGGTAGGTTGGATCCCAGTACCCTTGTGGCTGTTCCCCCCTTGACTGAGTCGAGCTTGCTTAAAAACTCTATTCTGTTTCCTGATAATATAGAGCTTCCAGTAGTTGAGGCTAATGAGGTATCGGAGATAGGAACAGGGGGGGATCTTAGCCTTGATTTCTCAGTGGATGGTTTGGATCCCTTGAAAGATGGTTTTGTAGCGGTTGGTGGGAAGAAGGGTAAGTCTGTTAAAGGAAAGGGAAAGACGGGTAAAAATCAACTATACCTACTCCAAATGTTTCTATAGCTGATCCTAATACTTTTGCAGTTTTGGTGGAGGATCCAGAGGTGATCTCTGATGTGCTCAGCCTTCTCCACCTCACCTAGGCCTGAGCCTCAGGAACCTGCTGAAGGGCAGGTAGGCCCTAAGCCTCCAGATGGTAAAAGTGGTAGGATTATAAGGGCATCTAGCAAAGTAAAGTGAATTTATCCCTAACTTAATTCATGGTTTCCTTTTCCTTTCGAGTGGCAACTTTAAATGCAAACAGCATTAAAACTTCTGCTAAATGTAAAAGCACTTATTCTCATTTTTTATATGAAAATCTGGATTGTGTTTTTCTTCAGGATGTTCATTTGCATTCCCCTGAGGAAGTAGAAGCTGCCACTACTGGCTGGTTGTGGGGGGATTGTTTTTGGTCTTTAGGAAGCGATTTGTGTAATGGGGTTGGGATCTGTTTTTTTCATTCTTATATTAAAGTGATTCACCAGATAGAGATCATAGCTGGCAGAGCCTTGGTTTTGGATATTAGGTAGGGTTCTCTGCCTTTGAGGTCGATAAATGTTTATGCACCTCAATCTAAATTTGACTGGGTGTCCCTTTTTAAATCATTATACCCCTTTTTATGCACCTCTTCTTTCATTATTCTTGGGGGGGGGACTTTAATTGTTCCTTGCCTTCCCATGATTTTTCTGGGAATAAGAAGAAGGTGTATTGTGATGTGGCAAGTTTGTCAACATTACTTAAAAGTTCTGGTTTGGTTGATGCTTTTGGGCCTTCCACCACAGGATTTGGGAATACTTATTTTTGTGGCTCTAGAGCTTCCAGAATAGACTGTTGTTTTCTTTCACCTGGGGTTGTAGTACAATCACAAGCTTTGCAGGAGGTAGCTACGTCAGATCACAAACTACTTAAATTGGTTTTATGTGATGTACCTGAAGCCCGAAGAGGGCCGGGTTATTGGAAATTAAACACTGCCTTATTAGATATCCCTTATGTGGCTGGTGGGTTATGCTCCCTTTTTCTGGCACGGCAGTCTGTTCTATTTCTATATGAAGATTTAAATATTTGGTGGGAAGACACAAAAAGTGAAGTCCAATTTTACTTTAAACACATTGGTCATTTAAATGGGAGATTACAGCATGATGGGCTTCATTATCTTAGAGAAAGATTGCACTTTTTGTCCACTTTTCATCAGCTTTTTGGATCTGACTGTTTGGAACAAATTAAACAGGTAAAGGGTGAGGTGGCTAGATTACAGTCTCAGGTATTACAGGAGATGGAGAAAAACATAAACATGGGATTTGTGGTAAAAGGAGGACACTTTACCTTTGAAAGCCTGAGGATTCTACAACACTCCACGAGTTATGATGTATTTAAATACTGTAGAAGGTGGGCGTGTCTACAAACATTGGTATGTTAGATATAATACATGACTATGTTTCTACCTCCTTTCAAAGTCAATTACTCTCTGATGTTACTATTCGTGATTGGTTTCTTAGCAGACCAGTCCATATTTTGTCTCTTGATGAGCAGATTAATTTGGTGCAACCCATTACAGTTGAAGAACTAAAGACTGTAATTTGGTCTTTAAAATCAGGTGTTACTCCTGGTTCTGATGGGTTATCTCATGAGATTTATAAACTCTTATGGGGAGTTCTGGGAACGGACTTATGTCAAGTATTGAATGCTGGATTGCAGATGGGGGCTCTACCAAGGAGCATGTTGCAGGGGGTGTTGCTTTTACTATATAAAAATAAAGGGGATTGGGGGGATTTGGTTAATTGGAGGCCGTTGTCTCTTTTGAATACAGATTACAAGATTTTGATGAAAATTCTATGTATCCGATTAAGGGGAGTTTTAGGTTCCTTATTGCATCCATCACAGTTTAGTGGTGTACTACATAGGAGGGTTCAGGATGCACTGATCCTACTCAGAGAGCTTGTTTCTAAGGGAGCATCTGGGGAAATGTTTGGGCATCTGGTGTGTCTTGACCAGTCCAAGGCTTTTGACCAAGTGGAATATAATTACCTTTGGGAAAGTTTGAGGAGGTATGGGTTTCCCTTACAATTCATTGGATGGCTGCAAACTTGTTATGGGGGCATTACTCTGTTACCAAGTGTGAATGGATGGTTGGGAAGGGATATTGAGGTGCATAGGGGTGTTAGGCAGGGGTGTCCACTTAGTCCACTGCTTTATGTGCTATCCGTAGACCCTCTTTACATGCCTTAAATAGTACGGATGACATCATTGGACTATCAGTTGGTAGTATGGTTCCACAGATAGTGTCAATAGCATATGCAGATGATTTAGTTCTCATTTTATCAGATAGAAATTCTGCTGTTGCTGCAAGGTTGTTATTACAAAACTTTTCGGCCATGTCTGGTTCCTCTATTAACAGACTTAAAAGTGGGATCTTGCCCTTGGGGTATGGGGGCGCTGATGTGGCATTAATTTGGGACATGCCTATAGAATCTGGGTATAGGAAAATTCTTAGTGTATATTTTGGAGGCATGGATGCCCAACGGTATAAATGGGAAAAGCAATTATTGAGGCCCATCACAGAGTGCTGCTCTGGAATAAAGGACGAATGTTTAAGGCTAAACGTATTTATCTGATTAAAACTTTTTGTTGCCATATTTTTGTTTATAGCTGCAGTTTTCCCCTCCCCACTCTTTGGAATCTTTCTTTATAATGTATTTTTCTTTGTTTATGGGGTAGTAGATTGAACCGGTACAGAGGGTATTACCTATTTACCTATTGGGGAAGAGGGTTTGGGTATGATAAATCTGATAGTTTTCTTACATAGCATATTTATTTTTATAATTTGGTTCCATTACTTAAAGGGTGGTGAAGATCTGGTCCCCATGGGTGGCTGACGGTATAGATCCTTCTACAGCATTGGGATCAAGATTTCTTTCTGCTGGCAGGTTAGGCTCTGTGCCTTAGATAGTCATTTTCGCACTATGTTTCAAAATTGAAATCCTGGCATGTTGTTAAGAAATCTGTTATTCTACAATCACACCAACAATTTTATTATACTATATTACAAGATTGCTTTTTGTAGACCGTTGGTTTCATGATATGTCTATTTCTGAGCAGCATTCTAAGTTAAAACTATTAGTAAGAGGGTTCCTGGACATATGCAGGATTTCTTATGGCTTTGTCTCCATAAGAGACTAGGGGTAAAAGGCAATATGAAACATAAAGAACTCTCAGAGAGGTTTTGTCCCAGGGAGGAAACTTGCAGAGGGGTGGTTGAAACGATGGAACATTTTTATAGATTTTCCTTTGTTGTTTCATTTTGGTCTCAATCTCATGATGTATGGCCTTAAATCCTTTTCAGGGTACTTCCACACAGCTTTGGGTGGAGGGGGTCTTGCCGGGCTCCTGGATTATTTACGATGTAGTCACAATGCGCCTGTTAATAAGTCATATTGGCTTTCAGTTGTGGCAAGCCCGGTGCAATCTCACACTTAGGCAGAAACTACTCTCCGAATCTCAGATTATCTGTACCATTTGGAAATTAATATTTAGTTGGAGACTACAAGAAAAGGAGAAAGTGCATCCTGAACTATTTAAACTGTGGTGGAGGAAAATGAACTGGCTTGATACAGGGTAAGGTTTATTGTGACAGGTCCTGGCTCTCCTATTAGGTCCAGGGTATCCCTTATAGAGAAGATAAGATCTCCCTTTGGGGTAATCTTGAGTGCTGATCATTACTTTCTAACTCAGATGTTAGTTTTGATTCTCACTAGCTTCCTCTCATTAAGAGGGGGCATTTCGTACACTCTGGTTCTATTTAGCGTTTAAAATCTTAGAGCATTTCTGCTGATGATACAATGTACATACTTGCTTTTTGCTTATTAATTAATTATTTGATTTTTGTTTTTAATTTTAGTACAATATCACTTTGTTCTTATGATTCCTTTATTGATGTGCTTTCTTGTTTTTATGAGGGGAGTTGGCGCTGGAGGTTTATTTTTTCTTTTTCATTTTTCCTTTTATGATCTCTGTTAATCCTTTTGTATGCTGGATTGCTTCCTTTTGTTTAATTTTGTTATAGATTATAAGTGATACTGTACTCATGATTGATTGTATGTTTGCTTTTTAGTTTTAATAAAAAAAAATCCCCTACTCTTTTCATAGGGAGGGGAAGGGGGACTGGCTATAATGTTTTCTTTATGTTTGGGGTTATGGTATGAATTAATACTTGTGTCTGTTTTTATTGTTTCCCTATGTTTCTGGTTTTGTATGATGTAATACAGCTTTGTATATATTTTTTTGTTCAGATTTCACTAAAATTCCCCTGCTCTTTTAGTGGGGGGGGGGTGCTCAGTATTTAATACTCTGTTTTAGGACTCTACTGACAGAGAGTTTTGTGTTGAATGTATGATGCAATACTTATTTTTGTTTATTATTTGTTTTTGCATTATGATTTGTGTGCAGTAACACTATTTTGTATATGTTTTACTTTTAAGTGTTAATAAAAAATTCCCCTACTCTTTTCGAGAAGTGCCATGGGATCTTTAACATCCACCTGAACTACCACCAGAATAGACAGATGGGCCTCGGTTTAACATCTCATCTGAAAGACAGCACCCTCCTCATGCTGCACTACAATGTCAATATTGGGATATTAACCCAAGTGCCTGGTGTGGGATAGAACCCATAGCCTTCTGATCTCCTAGCCTCAGAGGTGAGTGTGTGTTACCTGCTGAGCCACTGACACTGCTGACAGTTCTAGAATTGACAAGAAATAAATGTAAAGACAACTGAATGGAACTTGGATGATATTTTAGAAATCCCTAATAGGCACTCTGATGATAAAATTATCGATAAAAAAGGGAGCTAGTTATTAAAACATTTGGCAAAATATGATTTAAGGATACTGAACGGGTATACCAGAGGTGACTGGGGAGGTGAAATCACGTTTCCCATTGTTATTGGGGGGGAGCCAACTTGACTTGTGTATAACTGACACTACTGAATACAGGAAGATTAAGTCCTTCACTGTGGTAAAAATTCAGGATAGTGACCATTTTCCTGTTTTATGTCATTTTACCTTATATTGTGCACCCATTTGTATAAACCCAGTCTTTGAAGAGGATGCACATTGAAATATGTGTACGTTATATAGTAAAACGATTAAATAGAATGCATACACTAAGGACACAGTTGATGTAATTATTGACAGCTCAGAAACAGCAAGGTTTTTAAGTGAATTCATAGATGGGTTCTATATTATGAGTACGTGAGGTAATGAATTAATCAATGCATTTTCAGATTATATGCTTTTTGTGGCAGGTCAACTACAGCCCAAAAAAAGAAAATTGAACTTATACCATATTGGAGAGACAAGGGCATGGTATGATGCGGAGTGCAAGAATCTTAAAATAATTACTAATAAAACAGGGAGACTTTCAGCACAAAATGAAAATATGGTTAGCAAAATAGAACTGCAGAAGGTAAAAGCTGAATATAGGATATTACTGACTACAAAAAACAATGTACATGGTACATTAATGGATTACCCATCAAGAAGCTCTCTGGGGCAAATATATGAAAATATTTTGGTCACTAGTCACGTATGGGTGTGCGGAAGGTAAAAGAAAGTTTAATATAAATGCAAATATTTTGGCTAATGAGGGGCTAAAACATTTTAAGTCTGTGTACAAAGTAACAGGGCCTAGCACACAACCAGGCAGCACTAATTTGAATAATTAACTTGGAATAGATATGGATTTTGGAGAATGGCCCCCAGTGTAAATAAATGAAGTCAAGGTGACTATAAAAGTGCAAAAAAATGATAAGGCTCCAGGTATTGATACTCTTCCTTCAGATATCTTTCAGTATAATGTGAATTTCTGGGCAAAGTTGTTAGTGCCAGTCTTTACTACAATAAATAATATTTTAATTTTGCACAAGCACTGGAACTGTGATGTTATTTTCCCATTATTTTATGAAAGGGCAATATAATAATTCCAGCTGTTACAGGCTCATTACTCTTTTATCTATTGCACAGAAAATACATACCAGGGTAAATTTTTGGAAAAATTAACAAGTTAGATGGAAGAACATTCATTAATGTCTAAGTTCCAATGCAGTTTTAGAAAGTTTTGCAGTATATTAGATTTGGTATTTACTTTAAATTACCTTGTGGAAACTTATATGTTTGAAAAATGAAGACAGCTGTATCCCTGTTTTGTAGATAAAAAATCAGCGTTTGATTATGTTAGTCATGAAACATTATGGAATATGTCATCAGAGATGAATGTTGATAAAAGATTACTCTTGGTATTAAAAATGTTGCACACTAATACAACTGTCTGTGTCGGGTATACCATTGATGGTGCATTAACAGATGTGTTTGACATAAAGTGTGGTGCAAAGCATGCATGTTTGCTTGCCCCTCAACTTTTTAATTTATTAATTTAATCTTTAGTTATATGCTTAAGTGAAGTTGACACATTTCCTCCAAGTATAGATTCATAGAATTCATAAGATGACTGCAAGTCCATTAGCATTATCCATAGTGACTTGTTTTGCAGTTTAAACATATCCTACTATTCCCCCTCCATTCAAAGCAACATCAAGTGTTTTCTTGAAATGGCTAGTGGTGAAACTATGTACTACATTGCTTGGTAGACTACTCCAAGTAGAGGCAACTCTTTGGTTGATCCAATCCCCTCTTAGATTCTCTTCATAATTTTCTCTGGAACAAATTGTGTTCCCTAGTGTCTCTACAGTTTTCCTTGGCTTCTAATACAATGCATTCTCATAAATCACTGTTACCATGTGCCCTGTAATCCAAACAAAGATTTCATCATAGTCTCCTTTATTGCAAGGATTACAACCCTACTTCCTTCAATATTTCCTTATAGGGCAGATGTTTCAAAATGAAGATATAAAAATGATGTTATATGTAGGTGATGCCATTACAATATTTCAGACACCTCTTGGGCTGAAACAAGGGATAAGCACAGTTATGGCCAAACTAAAGCATATCCAACTTGAACATAATGTTGATAAAACAAAAATGATTATTTTTTTGGGCGGGGGGGATTGAAATAAATTGGTTATAGATGGGTTTGGATTTGAAGAAGCTTTTGAATATACACTAAATACCTAGGTGTAATATTTGACAGGCATCTTTCATTGAAGCAGCATATCTCAGAAATGAAAGAAAATTTGTATATGATATCAATAGCAATAAACTAATTTGGCTGTCAATTTGCTAATCACTCTACTAAAGCATTTAAGTCAGAAAACAAAGCTAAAACTGTGAGTCAAAGTTTATATTGAAGTGTAATTTGGGGCATTATTTCTAAAACAATGACGCCTAGTAATCTAAAAGCCATACAAAACGTCTTCAAACATTTTCTAAACTTTTCAAAAGATTGATTATCTGCTTTTTTTAAATTAAAATTAGGCATGATATCTCTGGAAGCTGAAATTATAATTTATATGGTTAATTTTTGGCAAAGAATCGTACAGATGGATGATGATAGATTACCTAAAAATTGCTGGAAAGACAGTAAATAACACAAAAAAAAAGAAATCTAAAAAATTGCCTTGGTAAATTGAACAACATGGTTAAAAAGTTGGGTATGCTTGATTTATGGTTGGATAGAGCCAGTATACAGACAACTGAGTACTGCGTAAAACTTGTGGAGAGAATGTCTGATATTTTCATACAACAAGATATAGAAATGTTATGTAATATTGATTGTGAGGGATTTTATTTGCAAATCAAGACAACATTTGGTCTCAAAAAATATCTACTATTTTGAGAAAAAGAGAACATTGAAATGCTATTTGCAGAGCCAGATTAAGGCTCCTTATGGGTAAAAAAGTACTACATATAACTGATGAAAAGCAGAGAAATAAGTGTACATGTCATATCGGTGGTAGTTCCCCTATTCTCCATTTATTGCTGTAATGTTCCAAATTTGAAAATGTTCAAAATGGATAACACTGCTACTATATTCTAAACAGTTTCTGATAGATAAAGAGAGATGCCTACTGTATATTTGATGTCCTGTAATGAGAACAAAGTATTATATGGTATGGCACAATTTTTTAATATTGCAACATATAATGCTTGTACTTGAGGTTTTATGATATGATGACATATTGTAAATGTTTATTATATAGTTCAAGCCAGCTAAGTAGGATACTGATAAGAGAGACAATCACTTAAGAGGGATGCTAGGCTGCCAACCAATTTAGACCAATGTTAAATTCCAGTTTCAGCTTTGCTCTATAGAGACTATTACATAATTAAGGCAACTTTAGTTTGCTGGGATGACTTGTGCCAGCAAGTCTTTGATCTTACAGTGCAGCTGTTAAGTGTTACTAATTGTTGTCCGTGGCTGATCGGGTGTGGGTTATTGAGGCCTTACAGAACCCCACTACTTCCTTGTCGAGTGTTGCAGCCCAATTCCACATACCCAAAAGCCAGGCTGGCAGGATTACTAAAAAACAAAGAATTGATCCTTGTAGAGTGGCGGGCTAACGCTAACCTACAGCAAAAGAGAAAGCTGCTAAGAACTGGGTTTGTGACATCCTTCCTGGGTTACTCTCCTTTTACTCCCCCAATGATGTGTTTAATGCAGATGAGAGGGTGCTTTTTTTGTCATGGATACCCTGATGTTGGTCATGCTTTAAGAACCCAGGAGCTAACGGGGGGTGGGGGAGTGTCAGAGAAAACAAAGGACCGTACAGTGGTCCTTTGCTTTACAAATGCATCAGGCACAGAAAAGGTAAGGCTGCTGGTTATAGGGAAAAGCAAGAAGCCATGCTGCTTGCCTAAGGATTTGAAAAACCCTGTCAGTCCAATACATATCTTCCTGTAATGCCTGGATGACCTCTAGCATATTTCAGGAATGGTTGCTGGCATGGGAGTCCCAGTTAAGATGAAGCTGCCACAAGATTTTGCCACTAGTTGATAATTGCAGTGCTCGCCTGCATGATCTGACATGGCAACTTTGAAACATAACACTTTTATCCCCCCCAGAACACTACAAGCATTTTGCAGCCAATGGACATGGGTGTTATCAAAAACCTTAAGGATCATTATCATTCCCTTGCAGCTAGCAAAATAGTCAAAACCATTGATGATGGTCAGGGCAGTCTTGCAGCTTTGATCACAAGCCAGGTTAACCTATTGGATGCAATCTTCATGTTGAATAGGGCTTGGGACTCTGTGCATTCAAAAACTATAAAAGATTGCTATGTAAAAGCAGGTTTCACTTTTTCTAGTGACACTGTGAGGGAACCATCAACATCCATCTTTGTGTCACCTCTGCATGATGTTCTGGTCCCACCATACATGGATGTGGGTGCCTTTGTTGCTTTTGTAGAAATGGACACTGAGAAACCCACTGCTGGAGAGCTAAATGATGCGGAAATAGTGCTCACTGCAAAAAAGTCAGCAAGTGGTGAATTATCCAATGAGGATGAAATTGCTGACAGCCAAGATGACTGTGAGCAAGTGGCCACTTCTGAAGCCCTGGCTGGACTGGCTGTTGCTATGAAGTGGTGCCAACAAAGGGGTCAGTTCTTCTGTTGGGATCGACTGCACAATGTAAATGCCGATCTAACAAAAATCGTACTTCAAGAGTCAAAGCAAAATCACATTACTGACTTTTTCAAACCTAAGCCTGGCACTTCAGTGGCTATGGATTTGTTTATGTACACACCGACTCCATCAGAGACGTAGATGGATTTATTCCCAGATCTTGATGACTTAGAATGTCTGCCCTTACTTAACATTGATGAAGCTGATCTGGATGTGTCCCCAAAGGTGTACACTAACCTCTAAAACAAAGGATATTCAGTTCAATTGAAACTCTTGCACTACAGTATTATTAGCAGTATTTTCCATTATTTTTGAGGATGTTTAATAAAAGTTAAGTTTTATTTTCACAAAGTTCTTTACCATGGTGTTGTTCAGAGTTATACTGGTGGTTTGGCATCACTAAAATGGCACTAAAATGGCACTTCATTTTAAAGAGATGGCTGCTTAATCGGGACATCTTGCTATCCATGGGGGTGTCCCATTTAAGTGGCTTTTACTGTACTATTATGTATGCTTGTCTTAATGTGATAATTCTACTGGATTTTATACATTATGAGAAATAAATTGAACTGAACTGAACATTGGCTTGGCTTTGAAGTTCCAACATACTGTACCAGGAATGACTTCAAGAAATTTGTGAAGCTCTCCAAGCTTAGAAACTCCTCGCTGGTACTGTATGCTGAATGCCCACAGAGGTAACGCTAAGATTGGGGATCTCACAGCATGAAATGTAGTAACCTAATCCCTGGTGGCTAGCAGTTCCACAACTCTCCAATGCATAGCATGACTAGGTGATGTGCCCTGTCCTATAAATAGCATGCATGCTCCCTGCATGGACATATGACAGATGGCTGAGGAGGTGTGAGGAAGGCTGCGCTGGTCACCACATGAACTTCCACAACACCAAAGATGCTTGTAAGGGTACAGGGGGTTGGGTGGGTGTTTGGTGCTGTGGTGGGGCAGGGCACTGCTAGACACCAGGGATTGCTGCAGTGTCACCAGCAGTATCAGCGATCAGAGAGGAACAGGACACACCAGGGACTCATGTTTGTCTGTCCTTGCACGTGATGGTTTCCAGACAACATAGGAACAGAAATCGATGGGGTTGCCAGTATGGAGCTGGGGATCAGTGACCAGGAGAAAAGATGCTGCAAAGTTTAACTCGTTTAATTGTTTAATTTGGGGTGTGTACCTCAGGACTGGAGGATGGCTCATGTAGTGCCCCTCCACAAGAGTAGCCCCAAGGATGAACAGGGAAACTACAGACCAGTGAGCCTCACATCCATCATGGGTAAGCTAATGGAGACTATCCTGAAGGAGAGCCTGGTGGTCCTCCTAGAGGCCAAAGGACTACAGGACAGCAGGTTGTTCCGGAGTTATACAGAACTGTGACACAGACAGTAAGACAAGCCCTCAATATAGCATCCTTGGATTTCTGGGCAATTGCAAAGTGCGGTGCAAACCTTTGCACTGTGTGTTGTGCAATTCTGAATATCAGGCCCTTGGTCTGTTACTAGAATATGATAGAAATATGATGTAACCTTATTTTGTAGTTCTATGTATCATTGCACAGGGGAGTTCTCGTTCAACACCCCCCCAAGAGCCCTGCCCCTGCTGGGATGGTAAGCTAGCACCCTTCGAGTGGTTTGACCCCGGAGGGATTTCTGGCATTGGCAGATCTATCCAGTGTGAGCTGTGCATGTGTAGGGGGTGTGAACGAAGCTGTTGCCACCAATAATAGGCCAATGTCTGCTGCGCTTGACTCTCTCGCACCGGTCCGTGTACGACCCAAATCTTCTCACTTGAGGTCCCCGTGGTTTAATGGGGAGCTCAAGACGACAAAGATTATGGGTCAGAGGTTAGAGCACTGCTGGTAGAGGTCTGGGCTAGAGTTGGACAGACTGGCTCTGTGCTCTCATTATGACGAGTGTCAGAGGGCAATCTCCCACAAGAAGAAAAGTTCCAACTGTGCTCTTTCGAACTTTGGACAGGCTGCTAAGCCCAGCCTCTCTGCAGTTGAAAAAACACTTTTCTGATGCCTTATGCGAAGAGTTTGCTCATTTCTTCTCGGGCAGGGTGTCCACTATTCGACAGAACATTCCGCCAGTTTTCCACATGGTGACTGACAGTGATCACCTTCAGCGTTTGGAGGGCACTCCATTTGGTTGGGGGAGTTTAAGCCAGTGGAGGTCATGGATGTCACCCTCGGGCTGAAGCACACATACTGTGAACTGGACCCAGTGCTGACACATTTTCTAAGAGATGTGCAGACTCCGTTAGCCCAGTGTTCACCTTGATCATCCGGGGTTCTACCTCGGGGGGGGTTTCCAGATGCCTTGAAGGAGGTTGTGGATAGGCTGCTTCTGAAGAAACCATCATTAGACCCTGACATCATGGTGAATTACCATCCAGTCTTCAGCCTCCCATTTCTGAGGAAGATTCTCAAGAAAGTTGTAGTGCAGCAGCTGGAGGAGCACCTCGTGGCCTTTGATCTGTACAAACCCTTCCAGTCAGGGTTTTGGGCAAGGCATAGCATGGAAACCACATTAGTTCACGTGCATAATGACCTCCTCAGGGCTAGAGATTGAGGAGAGGGGACAATTCTCATCATCCTTGACCTCTCTTCAGCATTTGACATGCTTGACCATTGTGTGTTGCTTGACCATTGTGTGTTGCTTGACTGCCTGAGGGAATTTTGTGGACTCACCAGCACCGTCATCCGCTGGTTTGAATCCTATCTCACGAACAGGAGGCAACGGATAGTGATGGGGAATTTATCCTCCTCCCCTAGCCTCCTGATGCGTGGAGTACCTCAGGGCTTGGTCTTGTCACAGATGTTGTTTGCCGTGTACATGCTGCCCCTGGGAGAGCTCATTAGGAAATACAGACTGGGTTTTCATTGCTATGCTGATGATACCCAAATGTATTTTTCCTTTGCCTCTGGGACATCCAATGTGGTGGAAGTGCTTAATAGATGCCTTGCTGAGATCAATGACTGGATGGCCTCTAGCTGGTTGTGACTGAACTCCAATAAGATGGAGGTACTAATGGTGGAGTCAAACAGAAGGCATGATAGGAGGGCCTCTGTTACAGATACCTGGTTATTCCTGTGGTCTGTGCCATTGAAGGCCTCCTCTAGGGTGCATGATCTTGGCGTGACATTTGACATCGGGTTGACATTTGAAGCACAGGTGTTATCCATTGTCTGGACCAGCTTCTACTATCTTAGGAACATCGCCAGGATCAAGCCCCTGGTTCCACTGATGGACCTCCCCACTTTGGTTCATGCCTTTGTAATGTCTAGGCTTGATTGCTATAATGCGCTCTACTTCAGGGTCTCAGGGGGTACCCTCCACAGATTGCAGCTAGTGCAGAATGCAGCTGCCAAGTTCCTGATGGGGCAGCCTTAACACTGCCACATCACCCCAGTGCTGCATGAACTGTACTGGCTACCAGTCAGGTGGAGGATCCTCTTCAAGCTGGGCTTGCTCTCCTTTAAGGCCCTAATTGAGGCTGGGCCTTGGATACTTGTCTGACCTTCTGATGCTCTCTGTCCTGGTCCGCTCCCTCCGTTCTTCCTCTAGGGGTTTCCTTGTGAATCCCAGGATGAGGTTAAAGACCGCCGGCGACAGAGCTTTTAGCATTGCTTGCCCCGTCCTGTGGAATTCACTGCCACCATCCATAAGGGAGGCCCCTTCAGTGGAAATATTTAAGGCCCACCTCAAGGCCATTTTGTTTAGTCAAGCTTTCCCAGACACTATCTGTTAATATTTTCTTCTGAGATAGCCTTTTACTGACTACTGCATTTTAACTGATTTAGAAATATAGCCCATTTTAATGTTTATTGATGTCTGTGTGGTAGTTTTGTGATTAGATTGTATTTATTTGTACGGTGCCCAGAGCCTCTGGGATTGGGCGTCTTGAAAAATAAACTTTGCCTTGCCTTGCCTAGACCTCAAGCAGTCCTGAGAGCAGCTGCTGGAGTGTGAAGGAGTGACCAGGAACAGTATTAATAATGTCAGACAGGCACACAAGGATCAAAGGGGGGGCCAAACAGTGGGACACAAGATGTTAAGTTTTGTAGCTGGCCAACCTGGACAACAATGTGCTAAACCGGGAGGAGTTGCTGCGGGGAAGGGGAGAAGGTATCCGACAAGCCCAGGTGTGAGCTGTGGGCATTGGTAGGTCTACGCAAGGTCCTTTAGACAGATATTGCTAGGATGGGGGACAAGTGCTACCACCACTACAATGATGTGTTCCGAATAGTGTTATGCGAAATTGGAATATTTCACCCAGTGAAATATTTCATGTAATTAACACATTACACAAAATATTTTGCTGGGTGAAATGTGAAATTTTGCCCTCAAGCTGGTGGAATTTTGCCTGTGGGCAAAATTTAGTCACCAAGGGCAAAATTCCACCACTTCTGGCCAAAATTCCACCATTTCTGGTGAACTTCCACTACCCATGGGAGAAATTTTACCTCCTGCAGGAGAAATTTCTCTACTAGTGGTGGACTGCTGAGCTGGCAAAATTGCGGGCAAAATTGCGAAATTCCGTCGCATTTTCGTGAAACAGTTTGCACAGTGAAATTGCTGATTTTGCCGCAATTTCACAGGCGAAATTTAACTTCACTGCATCTCTAGTCCAGAAGGGAGTCTAGGTGATGTCAGCAGCTGTGGACCATGGTAGACAGCGGCACTTTGTCACAAGCCAGCTGTATGCAGGGCTGCTTTGGTGTATGGAGTGCAGAACTGCTTTGAATTGTCTCTAAAGAAATGCACAATGTAACCATATGCACCTGTTGTGTACACTTTATCCTGTGGGAACTGAGTTGCTGTACTACCCTATGTAATCAATGCAGGTCTGTGAGACCACTTTCTCTGTAGGTGCTTCCATTGCCCTCTACAATACAGGAATCACTGTGGATCTGAGAGCCATGCTGCTTGCCATACCACTAAGGCTGTGTGATCACTGTATGTTCCTAGGCACTGTGTCAGGCTGGACAGATACAGTATGTTCTGTACCTTGGTGTGTACTTTTAGCTAGTGTGTTAGGTCTACTGAACAGCATGTTGCTGCAGCCAATGTCTTGTCGATGTACACTGTCCGTGGTATGTAGCATGGGTGCAGATACACAGATGTCACATAATACATGGATTACAATTGTACTGGAGTGGTTGTGCCAAACTAGGACCTGCCATTGTGTTTGGTTACACCTACAGTACAATATCCACCCCTACTGTTGTGATGGTATGATTACTATACTCAGTTTGTATAAGACCTTAGGCTATATGCATCCAGCTAAGTAACATGGGGTGTACATTATGTTTAGTTGACATGTATGTGTATGTTGGAAAGTGGTGGTGATGACAGCACCAAACTGGTCTTGCATACACAGTGCTAGGTCCTAGCTACAACACTGGTATGTAGTGTTGAGACTGTGCCCAGTCCCTGGCCTCACCTGTTGGTGTTCCACAGCATGTCTGTGCATACCTGTCCGATGGGTTAATGCATGGTCCTGTCCATTTCTGCCATGCACATGTGACTGCAGTGGTACAGTACTGGTGTACAGGTGTGTGTAGTGTGGATGGTGCATGTTAATATGCCATGTTCTGCTGCCTGCTATTGCTCACATGTCACCACTGTCCCCCTTCACAGACAACAGTACCCAGCCAGGGCCACCCAGGGCCACCCATGCTGCACAGGGGCAGTAGGACCCAGGCAGCAGAAAGGCACACACAGCCATGAAAGGATATAGGTGGCTGTTGAGGAAGGGTGGTCAGACTTCAGCCACACATCTACATAAGTACCCTGTGTTGTGTGGTTTGCAGTCCGTGTTGCATGTCTATGCTATGCTGCATGTTTTTGGTAGGGGAGGGGGATGTTCATGGATGTGTCTCACCAGGTTGAAAGCATGCATGTGAGGGCAGCACCTCAACAGTTGCGGATCCGGACACTCACCTGGATCTTGAGGAACTGTCTCACCCCTGACGCTCTGGTCTGGCAGGGGCTGTGCCGTCAACTGGTTTGATCATCATTGCAACTGCTATGCTGCCCTGTGTATGTATTGTGCCTTGAAATGCATTACACCATGCAGTAGCATGTCCCCTGTGTCACAACCTTGGTACCCCAAGGCAGTGACAATACTGCTCACTGCTTCAGGTGGTACACCTGTCATTGCTTGTCGGGTCTGTTGTGCCACGTGGTCAGGACAAACTAAGAATATCTGTCTGGTGGTAGTAGGCACTGGCCACTGCTTTACCAGCATACCCCTATAACATGCCATATGTGGCATACAGCACTTGTGGCAGCCTTCTAGCATTGGTGCCATCACCAGTGCCATCTGCACTGGGTTACAAACCACTACATCTCACCAGAGCCAGCTTCACATGGTGTGGGGTCCACAGCAGAGTTAGTTATCAATGGGCATTGAATGTAACTTAGCATGTATTTGTTTGACATTCAATCAATCAATCAATCAATCAAAACTGTATTTATAAAGTGCCCCTTCCTGGGGGCTCAGAGCACTGTACAATATGAAATACACATATAACATTTCACACACATACAAATTATCATAAAACATATTTCACAAACATATTCCAGAGCATACCTCCCACCCCCACCCATCCACAGATCATCAACTAAAATGCAATATTCAGTAGTAATCACTAGCCTTACAAAATAAACTTATATTAAATTATAAGCTTGTTTGAACAGGAGTGTCTTAAGCCCCCTTTTAATGGTTTCCACTGAGGGGACCTCTCTAAGATGAAGCAGGAACAAATTACACAGGTCAGGTGTGGCCACCAAGAAAGCCCAGTCACCTGACAGCCACAATCTTGTCCTGGGAACTGTCAAGAGGCCACCTTCGGAGGAACGAAGGACATGAACCGGACAGTGGGGAACCAGGAGGTCTTGCAGGGAGCCACTGTGTTGTGTGTCTTTCACTGGTGTCCACCTCTTCCACCAAAATCCCACATCCTTGCCCTCTTTTCCATGCCACTTGTACTGTGTCTGTGTACAGTACTATATTCAGTGCTATATACAGTGCTGCACTTGTGCCCTGCACTATACTGTTGTGCTGTGCTACACTGTTGGCATGTTCAGGTGCTAGCACTAGAGCAGCACAAGCGCAACACAAGCATGGCTGGCTGAATAAGGAGACCATAGTGTTTGCTGTCTGATAAACTTTGCTCCCATATTCTAGAATATAAAATTAGGATTGACATAGGAATAACTTTCTACTGTTTGAGTTTCAGAAACTCTCGTTGCTATGATGTACTCCAAGCTTTTCATCTTTACTTCTGCCAGTCCTGGTGCTATATTCTATGTGCTGTGGACTAGCTTTGGATGAAGCCATATACCTAGGTATTGAAAACTCTGTGTGCATTCCAGTTATATTCCGGATTACAGTAATATTAGTAATGTGTTCAGTAGGTTATATTTGCTCTGAAAAGCATAGCTTTCATTTTTCTGCTGATAATGAGAAAGTAGTTTGTATCTGTTCAGGTTTGTTGCAATAAGACTGATTGCAGTAGTTGGTAATTTGTGTAAAATTGTGCAAATTATGGTATCATTAGCATAGAAAGTATTGAGGTTGAAAACACAAAGGGGATGGTAAAAGGAGTGAGTAGGGTGAGTGGAAGAGGTTGCAGAGCAGAAATATCTGAAAGGGTGGATGGTCATGTAGAAAGAATAAAGAACAGGAAGGTAAAAAGGGATGTGAGTGGGAGGAATAGAAAAGGAAAAGGGGTAGGTGAAACAAAATGGGAGAAGAAGGGGATGACAAGAGAAGGGGATGGCAGATAGAGGAAAGTGAAACATCTGGGTTAAAAATGAAGGGGAGGAATCAGGAGTGATGAAGAGTAGTGTCCCTAAATACTACAGGTCTCAGGAATAGGATGGATAATCTGCAGGCCATGATGGCAGATGGGAAGGCAAATCTGGAGGCAGTCACAGAGACTTGGGCAACCGCAAACCATGTCTGGGACCTCAACATAATGGTAAATGCTGTATTGATGGGAGAGGGAGAAAGGGAAGGGTGGAGGTGTGGCACTTTACATCAGGGAGGGCATCACTGTCACCAAGATGGACATAGGGGAAGGCAACACAAAGGCTTTGTGGGTACAGATACAAACAGCAACAGGAAAGAAAGTGAGGCTGGGGATAGTATATTGGCCATTAAATCAAGACAAGGATAAAGACAGGAAATTGGGAATCACTCTGAGGATTGCAGTAGGGAGGGGTGAGGTAGTGATAATGGGGTACCTTAATCTGCCTATGGTCAACTGGGGTGTAACAACAGAAGAGACTTTGCACTTGCACCCTTCACATGCATAAAAACTTAACAAGAAACTCTTGTAGAAATATAGATTTTTTAGTACATAGTTGATGGTAGTGCAGAACACATCAGCTAAAAAAAGTACAAAAACTGGTAATGGCCACAGAAACCTCCCAATACTGCTATATACTATGTTGGTACTTTGCCAAGTGTGAAGTGAAATCAAAAGAGACTAGATTTTGTAGTCCCTCAATAGTGACATAACAGTATGTCATCACATAGGTGTAGTTAATAATGTGTAAAACATCCATCCATTTTACATACATAACTAATATATATTATAGGGGCACGGTAGTGTACTTATAGCTAGGGTTGAGTTGGCAGTTCAATATTAAATCCAATTTTTTGCACCTTAATAAATTTGCCATTGTTTGACAAAATAGCACACAAATTGGTATGTGCTGTCATGCCATCAGAGTCTCTGAACGTGAGCAGTTTTATGATGGTATCTTGTACAGTTTTTGACATACGGAGGATCAAAAAAGTGGAAAAAACTTGTGTTTTTTTCCCCCCATACTAAACATTGGGTATTTTTGCTCTCATCTACAGCCTAGATGGTATGGAATTTCTTCATGAAATTTTCAGAGATGATGGGGCCTGTGCCAACGGTGTGCCTTTGGATGGTTTGGTGAAAAAATATTATACAGTACAATTTTGTAATTATAACGATCTTTGGGATAACGTTCAAGTTCAATTGATAAAAAAACAGTGATCATTATGAAAAGTCTGCAGTTGTTAACAGATCGTAGTTTACTGTTCATGTATGAAGAAATACTGATCGCGAAAGGTGAAAAAACAGATCACAAGTGGTTATTTGCATGAGTTACTTGCTGTGGGGAAAAAACACTTGAGATGACCACCATTTTATTTTACTGTTTTAAACTTACAAACAGTAAATTATAATCAAATGATGTTTTTTTTACAAAATCAAACACCAGAACCTAGCTAAACGGGACTTGTTTAGCTAGATTCTGGAGTTTGTGTATAAACTTGCCAGAAATGCCTTTTCTGAGCACCCAAAATCCCTGGTGCCCAGCTTAGCAAAAGGAGCTGCTGACCTGCATTCTCTGTATGAGAACAGTGGGGCTTTATTGACTTCTGCAGGTGCAGCTGGAACTCATGCTGTTGGCTGCAGTGGGAACAGTGAAGTACCATTTTGTTGGTGTCTACTGGTGCCCCACACCCATCGATCACCATCCCCGCTATTAATTTATCTTTCACAAATCTTCACTCCAGCAAATCAGCAGCATGACTTTCACTGCCAAGACACTGTATCTTTTCATAACAGAATGCCTCATAAAATTGTACCTTGGGGTTGCCTTTAGTTTCACTGTCAGAATTAGAATTGTAAGATCTCACAAGGTGCATGTATTGCTCTAATGATGAGTTACCATAATGATATAAAAGAGAGCTGAGCCACAATGAAGGGGGGGAGGGGGCTGGAACTGGAGCTTACATTGCAAATTAAATGTTTTCATTATTGATCACTCACTGATGTATTGTGCTTTGAAAACAAAAGGGAAAAATATCCAAAACCAAGATTTAAAATCACTCTTTGGGGTGTCCTAGGCTCTATTTTTGTCCAGAGGGAACAACAAATATCACAACTAGGAATGCCCGTCTGCCACATGCTGTGCCTTAGAGCTTGTAATTTCAGTCAGCCATTGAATATTTGGCCAACTTTACTGTTACCGCCTTCCTTCACAGAGGCCCACAGCAAACTGTGGAAGTGCCTGGAATCTTTAATTATATACGTGTGCTCCTCCTTTACAACTTATACAATGTTTTTTTAAGATATAAAGGTATGGATGTGAACTCCCCAGTTTGTTAGAAAATAGTGTCATGAACTGGGACTTGTAGACATGGCCTATCCAGCCTAAACAAAAAAGCAAACAAAAATGGAAAGAATGAAAAAGGAGTGAAAACTCCTGGTGGAGAGAAAGTGGCAACCATTTTCTTCTAACCCTAGGCATAGAGTCTGCAAAATGGGTGCCCACCTCCTAGGAGCACCTCACCGTCATGAAGGAACAACTGCAGAACCTTCACAACCCTGGGAACTAACCAGCCATATGCTATCACAACTGCTAACCTTAGTTACAGTAAGCAATAACCAGATTCTTGTAAATGACTCCACTGTGGTGTATTTTGCATAACAAATGGCAACAGTTGTTGTATCCATTATATTTATTTGTTCCCTCTCACCCAAACTGCATCTAGGGATGCAGGTTTGGGGGGGGTGACACCAGATGGGGTGGAGTTCCTTCACTAGTAGTACTTGAACCTTGGTGCCCCTTGTGTAAATGTTCCCAGCATATTCAAATGGAACTTCTGATTCAGAGGGGCAGCCGACATTCATTAAGATTTTCCACCACCCAATACCTTATCAAAAACCCTTGGAGACATTATCATCCCTGGCCAGACTCAGGACACGCTGTGTGCTGATTAAGGATCTCTGCACCCCAAATATGATGCCCATTGCAACTGACCAGTATGGCTTGCATGCTTTTCTGAATTTGTTTGATGTCTGCCACAAGAGTATAACACCCATTCTCTAGCTGCCTGATGCTTTTATTGTTTCTCTGACCACATGTGCAACCCTTCTAATTTATATCGAATGGACAGTATCTGTCATGAAGGGAGTCCCTACCTAAATGGGTGATTGCTGTATTGTTGGCTAGGCAGGTAGCTGGAGATCTTATTTTCACAATGGATCTTACCTATAGAATGAAGTACAACGCACTCCAAAATACAGCTCCTCATGGTGGCAGAGCGACATCCATTTTGCTACACCTTAGAGTCATTTAATTTGCTCCAAAATGGTTGCCACTCTAAAGAGCTAAACATTGACAAGAAGGAAACCTCCACAGAGCCTTCATGATCCTGTAAACACTGTCACATGCTACAATTGGTCTAGAAGCAAAGCATGTATTTTTCTTTTAACCAGCCTTTGGGGTTTTGCTTCCCTCCCCCACTGATTCTGTTGCTATGGACAGTATGATATAATGAATTTTAAAAGTAGAGACTAAGTCCCTTTCTTTTCCTCAAATTTTACAGGCTTAGGAAATTAGACCCTGCAGAAGTGGATAGAAAAAAAAAAGGAATTTCCCTTATCAAGATGAATTACTCAGCTGTATGAAAAATACTACAAAATAAACCATGTTGATGCCAGCAGTGACATCCCCCCCCAGTATCTCAATATGGGTGAGAGGGGTAGATAGGACAGAAGGGGGAATTAAATGTAAGGGTGGTGACCCGATTATTTTATATTCAAAAATGGAAGGGATGAAAAATAAAGTCAGCTTTTATTCACATTAGCAGTTGGAGAAAAATAGAATTAATTAAGCAAAGATGTGCACTTTTTCGGAGCCAACCTCTGGGATTTTGTCCCCGATTCTGTGATTATGCCCCTCTCCCATCCATTTATCTGAATTGGTAGGAACTCTTATATAGATTTCAAAGAAACACCTATAATAGGAATATTTTACAATAGTTGTAATTATCATTGGGTCTCCAGTTTATATTAAAATCATGAATTTTAAATTTGCTGTTGAAATATAAAAAAAATATGGAAGCCTTTTGTATTTTAGAATTAATTGAAGAATTTAGGGAGAAATTGGGATGCAGATCTTTCATCTCCTCCACTTCCTCTTTCTTCATGATATAAATGCTTCTGAATTACTTTTACCCCTTTTTACTATACATATTCCCCTGCAATATTGTCCTTATATACAATCATTGTTCAATACTGAAGGGTGGTATATGATTATACTAGCTCAACTAGTATAACCATATTCCACCCTTCAATATTAAAGGTGATCTAAATGGATCCTGTAGCAAAGTGCTCTATCAGTTCATGTTCAACTCAATGCACAAACCTTATAATAGAATTTTTTGGTTAATCATGAGTGAGTCTAAGGACAATATCAACTAGTATAATTATATTCCACCCTTCAATATTAAATCACAGTTTTATATAAGGACAATATTGCAGGAGAATGTGTATAGTAAAGTGAAGGGGGGAGTAAAAGTAATTCATAAGCATTCATAGTACGAAGAATGAGGAAGTGGAGTGTCCTTGTATACACTCATGATTAACCCAAGAAATTCTATTATAAGGTTTGTGCATTTAGTTGAACATGAATTGGCAGAGCACTTTGCTACAGGGTCCCTTTAGGTCACTTTTGATATTGAAAGGTGGAATTTGATTATACTAGTTGGATTAGTATAATCATATTCCACGCATCAATATTAAATCATGATTGTATATAGTACAATATTGCAGTGAAATGTGTATAGTAAAGGGAAGGGGGTAAAAGTAATTCATAAGCATTTATAGTATGAAGAATGAGGAAGTGGAGGGGACAGAAGATCTGCCAAATAGTGACATTTATTATTAGAGACACAGCAAATGTGCCTTTTATATCTGGTTAGAATGGTGTATTAAATTGAGCACTGCAAAAGCAGTTTATAAGTAGGATTTACCCAATTATACTACACAATAGAAAGTAAGTATAGTATCTCGCACACCTCAGAACCTGATGTACTAATAGGCATGGAAAATTTTATTCAGCATAGTTTAGAAAAATACTAAACATTAAAAAAAAGCTTTGCAAGCTAAAATGCTGTATGAGTAAATGGGTAACAAACTTAAACTGTATCAGCTGGTCTTCTGACCTATCAATAACAAAATAAAATGTATAGTTCTGAGTTACAAATTAACTCAATGAAATGATCACTATGTGTTAAATCCATGCAAAGGGGATATGCATATTTGGACTAATTATTCATGTTTACATTAGAAATTCCAAACCTGAACCCATCCATCCAGCTCACCTTTATCAAATTGATTGAAATGTCAAATTTTCAGTAATGAACTGGGTCCCTTTCAAATTGTATTGTATTGAACTGCTGTAGACAACATGGTTGATTGTTACATTTGGAGTTTTGTTCCGCCCCCCCCATTCTGTTGCCATGGCCCACATACACCTCCCCATTTATTTTCACTGTTAGGAATCCTTCTCATCTAATATGCAGTATGCATTACATAGAGGGGAAAAGTGAGTACCGCACGGCATCCTGGAATATCTTGGATAAATAGATGGGATCAGATACACAATATGATATAATGAATTTTAGAAGTAGAGACTAAGTCCCTCTTTCCCCTCAAAATTCACTGGCTTAGGAAATTAAATAGACACCACAGGAGCAGATAGAAAATAAATAAGGAATTTCCCTTATCGAGATGGATTACTCAGTTGCATGAAAATTAAAAAATAAACCATGGTGATACTGACAGAGCAGTTCATTCCCCCCCCCCACCAATATCTTACATAGGGGGGAGAGGGGTAGATATGACAAAAGAAAGTGAATTAAAGGTGGTGACCTGATTATTTTATATTCAAAAATGGAGGGGATGAAAAATAAAGTTGACTTTTATTCACATTAGCAGCTGGGAATCACAGAATGAATTAAGCAAAGATGTGCACTTTTTCTCAGCCAATCTCTGGCATTTTGTTCCCCAGCCCCTTGATTCTGTGACTATGCCCCCTCCTTCCATCTATCTGAATTGGTGGGAAACCCTGCATGGATTATATAGAAACACCTATAAGAAGAACATTTTGCCATAGTTGTAATTATAATTGAGTCTCAAGTTTGTATTAAAATGGTGAATTTTAAATTGCTGTTGAAATATAAAGAAATATGAAAGCTTTTTGTATTTTAGAATTAATTGGAGGATTTAAGCAGAAATTGGGATATAGATCTTCCATCCTCTCTACTTCCTCATTCTTTGTACTATAAATACTTATGAATTACTTTTACCCCCCCTTCCTTTTACTATATACATTCCCCTGCAAAATTATCCTTATATACTGTACACTCATGATTTAATATTGAAAGGTGGAATATGATTATAGTAGTTCAACCATAATCTTTTTTCTGGTACAATCTCCAGCCCCATAAGCCTGTCCTTTCCAGTCTCTCCTAAATAACTTTTATTCAGAGGCTGGCATGTGCGTTTTTGGTTGAAAGATAATATTAGCCTCAATTTGCTTAGCATGCTTAATCTGGTACTGTTTTACTTTAGATCTGGCCCCCTTCACATTCCATGAAACATATTTAATATTGGTGCTCACATTTTTCTAGATAGCCGTGATGGGTTATGATCCCCAGTGCTTTCAGTTTCAATACCTTGTATATTTTTCAAGCTATGGTGAAATCTTCTGCTCAATCTCACTCCCTCCATCCCCAGAAAACACATAGAAACTCTCCAAGTGCATAACCATTGAACAAAGAACATAAACTGATAGCATTAATCACTTCTCTTATCCTAGAGGAAAGCTTTCCCCAAACCCTGGAAAACTCTCTTGACATGGTGTACCATAGTGGTCCCTACAGAGAACGCTCTTAGAACCAGACCTTCGACAAGATGCAAAAAGATCTTAAGCAGCTTTGCACCTCAAGTGAAGCATTGAGAAGACACCCTAAGATTGTCAACCAAGAGCCTGTTTAGTAGTAGTGGTAGATTTTATTTATTTAAGGCACCTTTCCCAGAAGGTTCAGGGCACCATTACAAGATATAGGCATCGCAAACACCATTATACACTTACAATAACTGGTCAGAAATTTTTTCCTTAGGCTGACCGAGTTGTAAGTTGCTGTTATAACCCATGAGTTATAACAGCAAACATGCGCCAAGTCACATGAACCCAGCAGCTCCCTGATTAGTTAGTCACTTCCTTCTGGGCATGCTAAATGGTTTCTTAAACATGGTGGCTCCTCTCTCGCATAGTAAGGAGCTGCCAGACCTACAGTCCTTGTCACTTTTCTTTTAAAAAAAAAAATGAAACACTCAATAAAAATAAGATAATCTGTCTGGTAGATCCTACCATTCGAAAACTGCTGCGGAGAACTGCATCAGAGAACGTCTCCGACTCACTCACTCAGGTAAGATCCCAATTGCAATCTAAATTCAAAGTCTACAAAAAGTAAAACTACATTTACATAAAACTGTACAAAGAAAAATGTAAAATAGAAAAACTGTCTCAGAAAGACAGAGAGAGAGAGAAAGAGAGTGTGTGTGTGTGTGTGTGTGTGTGGTTGTGTGTGTGTGTGTGTGTGTGTGTATATCTGTGAGTGTGTGTGTGTGGCAAAAAAATTGCTAACCAGCAATCACAACAAATAAAAGATGGATAAGTGTGCTTAAATTCAAATTTAATAGTTGCCCTCAGTGTGGAATGCTTTAATAAACCCCTTGGGCTTTGTCCTTGGGGCTTATGTAGCATCCCACACCTCAGGCAACCATTAAATTCTCATTAAACACACTTCCCCATCCATTATTGTATATATTATCCATAAGCATAACAAATATAATAAATAATCTAATATGTAGTATGTTCCATTTACTCTATGAAACAGTAACAATAACTATCATTATTAGCACTCAAAGGCTTGTCAAAACAAGAATGTTTTCAGTTTTCTTAAATATTTCTACAGAGGGAGCCTCCCTAAAGTAACCAGGTAGCAAATTCCAGAAGATCAGTGTCGCCGCCTCGAAAGACCAATCCCCCGAAGACTTCAGTCTGGCCCAGGGTACCTCCAGAAGGCCCTCTCCTGCTAAATTGAGAGATCATCTTGGATTTTAGGAATACAAGAGCTCCCCCAGGTAACCTGGACCCAACCCATGCAGGGCCTTATAGGTCAACAGACCTATTTTAAATGAGATGTGTCTGTGGCACTGGCAGCCACTGCAGGTCACGCAGCACCGGTGAAATATGACAAGATCTTGGAAGACACATCAATAGCCATGCTGCAGCATTCTGCAGGAGCTGTAGGTGCTACAGTACACCCCCTGGATCCCAGGGTAGAACGCCTTACAGTAATCAAGCCTCATGGTAACAAATATGTATATTAGTGTGGCCAGATCATCAGAAGTAACAAGGGCTTTTATCCAGGTGATGTTCCAAAGATGGTGAAAGCCATTCCAGACTGTCGCTGACACCTGATCCTCCAGTGTCAGCTCACTGTTGAGAAGGACACCCAGATTTTTCACCTTGGTGGAGGCCTCCAGTTTGGATGTGCCAATACAAAGTCCAAGATCCTCGCCAGAGGCCTCCACTCCCCCTCATGCGACCTGACCCTATCACCAGTCTTCCCTGGGTTGAGGCTCAGCCAATTTGACAATATCCATAAGTATCCTTGGATATAACCCATCTGGTCTTGAGGCTTTATCTATTTTAAGGGCTGCCAGCCCTTCCAGGACACTCTTGCTAATAAATATTTGCTGCCTCATTTCCAGGACTACCTTAGCGGCTACTTTGATGCTGCTTTCTGGCATGGACCCATAATCCTCCTCAGTGAATACTGAGTAAAAGTAGTCATTCAGGACAGTGGCCTTTTGCTCATCCTCCTCTATCATCCTACTTCCCTCAATTAGCTGTGCAATGCCCCCCCTCATTTTTCCTTTATTCACTGATATATCTAAAAAAATGTTTTTCTCCATCCTTGATCCCCTCTGTAATACACAGATCCTTGTCCACTTTCACCTCCCTAACAACCCTATTTGCATCCTGATTTTTCTGCAGAAAATCCTACCTTTCTGCCTCCCCCTGCTTTTCCTTGTATTTATATAAGGCCTTCTTTTTGCCCCTGACCACTTCCCTTACCCTAGCTGAGAACCATAGTGGTCTCTTAAAATTATTTTTTTAGATACTGTTCTAATGCTTGCCTTTGATGCCTCAAGGATGACTCCCCTTTATTGCCCCATCTCTCCTCTACTCCACTTATGTCCTCCACCCCTACTAACTTATCCCTGACCATATCCCTTAACCTATCAAAGTCCACCCTTCTAAAGTCAAGGACTTTGGTTCTTGATTGTGGGTTGCCAGCCCTAAAGGCTAATTCAAACCACACAGAGTTGTGGTCACTGCTCCCTAGCAGCTCCCCTACTCCAACAGCACCCATCATCTCTGAGTTGGTGAGCACCACATCAAGGATTGCATTCTGCGTGGATGGTTCCTTAACAAGCTGCACCAGTAGACTGTCTTGGATGGTCCATGTAGCCCCCTTGGTCACTACCCCCAGAACAAAAGTGGACCCCTGAGCTATGCAAAGCAAGGCTAGGCTATATCAAACATTGAAGGATATGCAAAAGAATTGAGGCATCTGTGAACTGAGGGATTAGTGTCTTTAAAGGGACACTGCCAACCTTTTCTGCATTGTATTATTCCTATTTAAAAAAACATATTTTATGCCTGCTTACCTTCTCCAAAATTCATTGATGTTGCTAGTTGTTTTATCTGACTTCTTGATTAGTAGAAATGAAATGCATGCTAATATATAGTTATACCAAACCTTGTTTTGTTTCAAATCCTTGATCTACTCTTGTTGCATACTCCCTAAAAATTAGAAACACCCCCAAACAGTGCAGCCACTCATGAAGCTATAGTCTCATTTACTCCTGCAGCATCTTGAGTGGCTAGACTGTGTTGGTGGTATTCCTATGTCCAGGAAAGATGCAGTGGGAGTTGATCAAGGAATGTAAACAAACATGTTTTTGTGTGGTAACACCAGTATGGTGGGCAGTCTATTTTTCACTTTAAAAAAACAAACATTCAGAATCAAAATACCAACTTTATCAGCAGTCTCTACAGAATGTGAGCAATCATAAAATGTGTTTTTAAACAAGGGACACTTTGAGGCCTAAGGTGGTTGACAGTGTCCCTTTAAAGTCAGCCTGCATCCATTACTGGATCACCTCAGTAATCCTACAGAGTTTAAATGTACTGGTAAGTGAAGAGTTCCAGGCTGTGCACAGGTCAACCCTGTAGTGAAAACCCTATAGTGAAAGAGTATTTAGGATGTGAGGGACAACATGACTTAATAGTGCAAGTTGGTCTCTAAAAACATAAGTGCAGTATGCCCATCCTTGCAGTATGTGATTGTCAGCATAAGGGTTTGGTGTGCACTGAGTTCAGGTGGTGTGGTGTTAGCCATGATGTCAACTAATCATTAGACCTGTGCCCCCTGGAGTGTTAAGCAATTGCTGCCGCACGAAAGCCACTATTGTGTGTGGGGGTGCTTGAAAGGGAAAGGGATTGCAAAGCAATTATAGGTAGCTGCTGGGAGAGATGAAGTGCAAACAGATTACAGAACCTTGGGTTGGTGATGATCACCTCAGTAAGTCCACAGAGATCTCTCTACAGGACATATGCTATATTACCAAGCTGGGGCTTTTAAGGTGGGAGACAGGTTTGGAAAATATTTGGTAGATGTATTTATTTATTTCATTTTTGTTGACCGGGTAAGTGCACTAGACAAATCCTGCCTATTTTCAGACACGACCCAGGGAAGGGGGATACAGATGAATGCCAACTGACCTTGAACCAGATGTAGCTGTTGGTGGTATTTTTAGTGAATGAGGGAAATTTGGCCAGGACACAGGGGAAATTCCCCTACTCTGTAGGCAGGTGGTGCTGTCCATCTGTCTGCAGGGATGGAGGCTCTCAGTTTGAAGGAGGTTGTGGAGGAGGAAGGTATGGGCTCTGGAGCTCTGGAGCTTTTGGATGTTTCTGCAAATACTGAGAAGGATGCTTTAGGTTCTGTAGCTCAAGGAAGTTCTCCACAGAGGGAAGACTAGGATATGTTCCTGGATATGTCTGAGTCGAAGCATGAAGGAGAAGTTTTACTACAAGAGGAAATGGAGATAAAGAGAAAACAACTATTGGATTTGATACAGGTAGCTGAAAGAGATTGTGGTCTCTGTAAAAAACATCTAGACAAGGAGAAGAAAAGGAAACATTCAATTGCCAGCCCTTTGTCTGCAGGCAACAAAAGGCTTCCCAACATTTCATCGCCTGGAGTACAGTCTGTCTTTCCAGCAGAGCTCAAGATAAAAGAGGATCTTTATGATGGTAAGCTCCCCCCAATTACGGGAGAAAAGGATATGCGGTCAAAGAACAAGGTTCTTGTTAGAGCGGGTTGGATCTGGCAAGACGGAATCTGGGTTCCTGACCCAAATATTCCTGTTTCTGGGGTCCACAAAGTAATAGCCCAGGATGAATCTTTTTCAGAGAATTCTGATTTTCAGCCAGAATTAACAAAGTCCCAGAATTTCGTTAGTACGCAAGTGTCAGCTGAGGGAGAGGCTACTGTGAACAAAACTACATCTGGCGCTGTGTCAGACATTTGCCAAAGGAATGGAGAGCGCTTTCAGCATCAGGTACAAAGTTTCAAAATATGGGTGACTGTGATAATGAAGGTGGGGGCTCTAGTTCACAAAGAGAGGAAGATATTGCCTTTCCGGGGAACATAAATATGGGGAAAAAGAAATCCTTTGCCGGGTTATTTCGGTATCCTGCACAAGAAGTGCGACAAAGATTTTTGGTTAGACTGCACTACAAGGGATTAGCCCCGATAGTCCCAGACAGAATATGGGTGGGGAAATCCCTTTAACTTGACAATTTGGGTTTTGTACCCTCAGATGTTTATGCATTTATTCATTCACCAGGGAATTCCCAATATGATATAAGCTTTTGTTCGATGCTTTCATTGGACAGATTTTGGAAAAGGTACTATGAGGTGAAGGATCAGGAAATATGGAAAGATTGTTTGGTGATTCCTGTCACCAAACCAACAATTAAAATTGTAACTATTCTTTTTCGCAATGAAGGAGTAAATGTAGCGAACATAATATATTGGCTTGAACAGCGTTGTAAGATAATGGATAATCCAAGACCTATAATTGATGACAGTGATTTTTGGACGGGTGGTTGGACTTTTAGAGTTCAATTATCTCATAATGATTCTGGGATACAGCATTTACCTAGTTCCTTTTTTTTAGGAAGAGATAGGGGAATAATCTTTTACGCTGGTCAGCCTAAAAGCTGCTATAAGTGTAGTTCGTTTGACCATCTAAATACAGATTGTGACAAAGTTAAATGTTTTCTTTGTGGAGTTCTTGGGCATGTGGCAAAAGACTGTGATGCCCCCCCTGTATGTAACCTAAGTGGGGATTCTAAGCATGTTTTTGAGGAGTGTCCATGGGGCACGGACAATTTGGATAAGGCTTCTGATCAGGCGTATTTTTTGCATAAGGTTAAAATCCCTCATATGAATCAGAGCATGGGAAATCAGATGTCCGAGAGACGTAGGGGGAGGGGGGCTGCGAGAGGAGGAAATTGGGGTTTGTTCCCTCTCAAATTAGTATTCAGTTGAGCTCAGATAATTTAGACCCCTCGAGAGTGAGTTTTGAACAGGCCCAGGTAATAGAGAAAGATACTCCCTTTGTTACCCCTCAGGGATCTCCAATTAGGCCTCAGACAAATCTACACAGTGGTTCCCTGGTCAATATGCAGGCGTCTAATCAGGAAGTGGAAAACCCTCTAGTCATTTTAGATAATTCAAGAGCTCTAAGGCCAGAGGAGCCTTTCATGTTAGTAAAAAGGAAGGGAAGCAGTAAAGGTATGAGTACTGATTCTAATCCACCCTTAGTATCACTTTCAAACAGATTTTCTTCTCTTCCTTCTTGGAGTGATCAGATGGAACAGGCTCATTCTATTGATTTAGAAGGGGTTGAAGATATGCCTACCCAGTTACAGGAGAGGGGAGGTAGTTTCATCTGTTGAAGAGATTTGTCTACCTTCTACCTCGAAGCAGGTTACAAGATCGAGTGGGAAACAAAAAAAAAAAACCCTCCTTAGATGTTAACATTTTCTATAGCAAGTTTAAATGTAAATAGCATTAAGAACAGGAAACTTCACTTTACCATGTTTTGTATTTTGCGTTCATTGAGCTATGATGTTCTTTTTTTACAAGATGTAAGATTACAGTCTATAGTCGATATCCAGCAGTCTACTAAAGATTGGGGATGGAGGTTTTCTAGTTGGTCATCGAAGATAGATCCCTGTAGTGGGGTGCGTTTTTGTTTTCGAACTTTCAATGTATTAGTTCTTAAATCAGTAGAAATTGAGCTGGGTAGGGCTTTTATGTTAGATATTGATCTTCAGGGCATTTCCATATGCTTGATGAACATTTATAACTCCCAAGTAAAATCATCTTGTATTGATTTACTAAAAAAGATACAGCCTTATTTATACACTAAGCATCACTTAATTTTGGGGAGTGACTTCAACATTAATTTTAAGGAGAAAAGAGAGGGTGTTAAACAATATTGCGAGAAAAATTTTTTAAAACAAGTGGTGTCTCAGGCTGGTTTAAAGAATGCCTTTGCAAACACTCCATTGTTAAAGAAGCCTACCTTTTATAAGGGTACTCTTTCTTCTTGTATAGATTTCTTTTTTGTAAATCAATCCTTTCAAGTTGTTTCCCCTGAACTGGTTCTGACTGAGACTTCAGATCATTGGTTAATAGGTATTCGGTTTGAATCCCCCCCAAGACACATGTCTGGGAGAGGAATTTGGAGGTTAAATGTTTCTTTGTTGTTTGATGCACATATTCTTCAGGAATTGCAAGAGGTTATCCAAGATAAAGTAACTACGTTGGGTTTTTATGAAAATGTAGGCCTTTGGTGGTCTGATTTGAAAACATGTTTGTCTTGGTTTTTTAAAATGGTGAGTTCATACAGAGTGAAATCCAATAAGGAAATATATCTGAATTATAGGTGTGAGTTAAGGACATTATTATCTAGGCAGAGTTTGGAGGGAATTGATTTATCAGACCATATATCTATAGTAAGAAAAAATATGGAGGATTAACAATATTCTTGAATGAAGTCCCTACATAAGGAACAATTGTTTGGTACCCAGGGTAAATCAGAACAAATTAATCCTTTTTTAGCTAGCAAGATAAGGATAAATAAATAGGTTTTTATGGGTTTAGTGGACTCTTTTGGAGTGGAACATTGTGATAATAAAGGTATGGGGGTAGTTGAAGATTATATCAAAGAAAAGTTTGGGACTTTGCAGGGTTTTGACCCACAAGCTAATGGGTTTTTACAGATGGTGTTACTTCTGCAGACTTCATGCTTTCAGAATTCTCTCCTTGTATGCCCTTTTACATCTCAAGAAATGAGTAGAGTAATTAATTCGTTACACGATAATGTTGCACTAGGGTCAGATAGGTTGTCAAATGAATTATTTAAAGTTTTATGGTCTATGATTCTGGTTATTTTTCTTTGTATTTATAATTATTTTTTGGAAGAAAACACTTTGCCTACTCAGATGTATAATATGTTAATATTTTTATATAAAGCTGGAGATTTTAAGGATTTGAATAATTGGAGACCTTTGACTTTGTTAAATGTCGATTTTAAGATCTTTGCAAAGTTATTTGGGAATAGATTAGCGAAGGTAATGCCTTCGGTGATAAGTCCGATGCAATTTTGTGCTGTCCCAGGGAGGAATATTTCTGATGCTTTGTTAATGTTGAGGGAGATCATTGGTTTTTCAGCAGTAGGGAATGGTCTTTCAGCAGATCCGGGTTATTTAATAAGTTTGGATCAAGCCAAGGCTTTTGATACAGTCTCGCATTCCTTTTTGTGGGATTGTCAGCTGTTGGCTTACCTATAACATTTATTAACTGGATAAAGTTATGTTACACATTGGCATTTGTAGTTCCCTTTGAGAATGGATGGAAAGGTGGCTCTCATTTAATATATACCGGCTTATGCCAGGGATGCCCTTTGCGCCCCGTTATATGTTTTTGTTTTAGACTCTTTATTGAGGATTCCCCACTGATACGGGGAATACATTGTCAGTTAGTTCACAACTGCAAAGTGGTAGCTTATGCTGATGATGTGTATTTGCTTTTTGGGAATGAAGATTCCTTTTGTTTAGCCAGGGATTTAATTCAGGAGGTGGGAAAACAACAGGGGCCACTTTAAACCTTAATAAAATGAAAATTCTAGATTTAAGTGTGTTTTCCGATAATCCTCAGTATGTAGGAGGTTTTTCAGTGGCACAGCAGCTGTGTAAAATCCTGGGAATCTACTGGGGAGGCGAGGAGATGTCTCTTTTTAGTTGGGAGCATGCTTTAGAGATAGCAAAAGGGAAGGTGGAGATTTGGAATCATTGGAAAGTAGCAAAAAAGAAGAGAGTGTATTATGTGAAGAATTTTTTGATACCGTTTTTTCTTTATTTAAGTGTCATTTTTCCATTAAAGAAGCAGCTAGAATCTCAGGTTTTGAGGGTCTTTTTCACTTGTATTTGGGGAAGCAGATTAAATCCGGTCAGAAGGAATATATTGTATAAGACAGTGGTAGAAGGGGGTTTGTATATGATTAATCCAGTAGTATTTTATTTTACATTTTTTTTCTCTATTAATATACTTCCTCTTATCAAGCAGGGTTCGAAATGGTGGATAGTGTGCAGATTTCAAAAGGTCAAAAGTGTTCTAGGTGAATGGGAGAATGCCAAATTTTTACATAAAAATAAAAGAAATCCCAGATTGTCAGATATATGGGAATCTGTTTTTGATAAAATAAAATTATGGAACATTAGTTATACAAGTGCACTAGATACATCTAGGAAAGTTTTATATATGGAGATAATGAATTTATATTTTACAGATTGCCCTTTTGCAGATTTCTCTATGGTTAAACACAAATAGATTTTCTATTTATATTACTAATAATAGGATCCCAGCTCACATGTGGGATACCACTTGGTTAGCAATTCATAATAAGGTAAACATTAAAAGTAATCAGAAGCATAAGGCATTACAGGAGTGTTACTGCCCTAGGACAGATTGTCTGGGCAAGTTAGAAATTATGAATCACTTGTACTTTCAATGCCCATATGTGGTTAGATTTTGGGATACTTTAAAAAATAGATGGTTGAATTTTGTGAGTTGGTTAATAATTCCTCCTTTAGCTGACTCATTATATTATGGTATTTATCCAATGCTGAATGTAGGAATTTGTCTAAGCACTTTACAAATTATTCATGTCTATTTTTTATATTGGCTCTGGCTCAGTAGATGTCATTTAGTTCTGCAACAGCAGGATATACCAGAAATTAATTTGGTGCACATGGTCATGTCTGATTTACAATCTTTAAAACTTGAAGAAAGTAAGTGCTTTTCTCCACAGAAATGGAAAGAGAAGTGGAATGATTTTGTTTTTTCTTAAAATCAGGTTAATTGAGCGATTAAAGGGATAGTATGGATGTGAAATTGTTTTCTTTTTTACGTCCTTAGACATTTACGCTTTGGGTAATTGTAAAAAAATATATATATATATTTTTTTGGGGGGGACGGGGGGTTTCTATATATTATTAAGCTTTTCCTTTTTTTTGGATTGGACAATATAATTTTGTTTTAAAGGTCCACGTTTTTTGGTGTCTGGGATGGGGAAAAAAGTTATCAATTGTGATGCTTTAATTCATGATATTTGTGATAATGGGGAGAGGATGGGTCTATACTGTTTTTTGTATGTTTAGAGTATTGATGTGTATAAACACTGATTCATGTTTTTGTCTATTAGTTCAAGTATGTGTATTATAATAATTAATTGTATAACTTTGTTTAGGATTTGTTTAAATGTCATAATTCCCCTACTCTGTTAGTGTGTGGGGGGAGGGGTGCTCAATATTTAGTACTCAGTTTTAGGACTCTAATGTTAGAGATTTTTTGTATTGAATGTTTGATGAAATACTTCTTTATGTTATTATTTGTTTTTGTATTTATGATTTTGTGTACAGTAACACCTTTGTGTATATGGTTTGCTTTCAAGTTTTTAATAAAAAAAATTGCCCTACTCTTTTTGATAAGTGCCATGGGATCTTTAACATCCACCTGAACTACCACCAATCCAGGCAGTTGGGTCTTCAGTTTAACGTCTCATCTGAAAGACGGCAACTCAGAAGTGCAGCACCCCTCTCATGCTGCACTACAGTGTCAGTACTGGGATATTAACCCAAGTGCCAGATGTGGGAACTGAACCCACAGCCCTCTGATTTCCTGGCCTCAGAGGCGAGTCTGCTACCTACTCAGCCACTGACACTGCATGTAGTTTGGCATCAGCTGCTGAAATAAAATGTTTTTCCGCTTCAGTAGTGGCTACTTGCAGACATGCTGGGCATTGCATCTGGGATTTAATTCTCACTGTGAACAACTTATTCTTAATTTCATGATACTTCTTCTGCTTGGCTCACACCTGGCAACTAAGGTCATTAAAGGTGGAGAGATGATTACCTTCCCCCCAAATTTCCTTGACCTCATTCACTTTAGCTTGGATGTGGGTTCTGTCCAGGTAATTCAGGAGATGCAGTATAATGGGTCGAGCCTGGGTTGGAGAGCACAATGTGCTCCTTCTATGATGTATTGTACACCATGATGTGATGGGCCTGCCACTTTTTCAAGGAGCTTTTGTATAAATTTAATAGTGTCCATACCTTCTGCCCTTTCAGGAAGGCTGCCACCACCAAGTTGTCATGGCAGTTGCGACCTTCCTGGTCTTTGATGCAATCCTCCAACTTTTGCACTTCCCATCTGAGCCCAACTAGTTTTGGTTCCATTTGCTCTGCCTGATCTTCCAGTGAGCTAATTCTGGCTTCTGGCACCCCCACCCTCCAATCACCATCCCAGTAATGATTTAGTCTTTCCCTGGTGTCTAGTGGCACCCCACACCCTCTGATCACTGTCCACGTAATTGTTTTGTATATCTCTGGTGTCTAGTGGCACCCCTCACCTCCGATAACTCTCCCTGTAATGTTTGTTGTCTTTCCCTGGTGTCTAGTGGCACTCCCCACCCTCCAATCACTGTCCCTATTAAGGTTTTGTCTTTTCTTGCTGTTTAGAGGAACCCCCCACTCTCTGATCGCCGTCCCAATCTGAAATAAAAAAATGGTCCTTCTTTTTTTTTAACTTGTAAGAAAGGAAACAGTCCTTCACCAAACTAACCCCCCACCCCCACCTCCTACTTAACACCCCCTACACCCTAATTGATACCCTCAAAGGTACACTGTAAACAGCTAGCACGTAAGTATATGTTATACTAACATATAGGGCTAAGGGCATCTACTGTACAAGAGTAGATGTCAGGATATGAATGCATATTGATGCAATACACTTTGCTTGCTAATACATACAGTATATTTTCTTGTGTATTTTCTGTGTATTTCTTACTTGTAAGATGCCAAGGCATCTGTGTCCTTGGAATAATTATAATATGAAAGTTGGCATTGCCACTTTTTGGTGTTTTGTACTACTACACTGAGTTATGTAAGACTTTGTATAAGAACTCTTTTGTTCATAAACTGATGACTATACAGAATTGTATAATGTTATCTTGGACCATGGTGCCACCTCTAATTTAGCCAATAGGGCTCATCTCTGTAACTAGAAATGTTTCTATCTTACAGTAACCATAGTAATTATCATAGGTATATAATGTAATACACTAGTGTTATACCTCAGAGACCTCAGGAGAGACCCCAAGAGACACAGAGAAACCTTGAGGTATAGGGAACACTTAGCATTGGCTCCCAGTTTGTATTGCTAAGAACTGCTTAGGGCAACTGTGATTTATCCTTTTGGTAGTAATAAACTTGTTTATTACTCTTATGCAATGTGTCTGTAATTACTTGCATTCCCAATATTGCCAAAAACCTGAAAGTGAGGTTTAGACCTCCTAACATGAGAAACTAAGGTAAGTGCGGTTCAATATATTTCAATGCGGTTTTGAACTTTGATGCATAACTTTGTAATTTTTGCATATTTTGACCCCAGATTTTCAACATGGCCTTTTTAGGACCCTACCTCATGGCTAATGGCAGTGGAATTATGCAAGTCTAGCCCAAAAGGCAATTTTGTGGTTGCTTGATGAAATTACTTTTCAGGTGGGAATTGAAATTTTTCAGCACCCTTGTTCATGAGGTGGGGTCATAAGAAGGCTATGTTGAAAATTTGGGGGCAAAATTATGCACATGCATCGAAATTGTACTATGTTTGCTCGTAACTTTGGTAATTTTAAATATTTTGAGCCCAAATTTTCAGCATAGCCATTTTTTACACCACCTGATGAACATGACAGCTGACATTTTTCAAATCCTTGCTAAATTATGCTTTCACACCTGTAGTGTGGAATGACATTTCAATGCAGTGGAATGACGTTTTGGTGGGATTTGAAAATTCTCAGCATGGGATTCATGAGGTGGGGTAATAACAAGGCTATGCTGAGAATTTTGTTGCTGTTTTGGCATAAATATAAGTGTAGGGTTCTCTGGGACCTGTGCTTCCACAGCAATGTACATGTATGCATCTATGGAGGGATGGAAGTGCAGGGCCCAGGGGGCACTGTGCTCTCACAGGCAAATGAGGATACAATTATAGTATCTCAAAAAGTAATGAAATTATTTGCAAAAAAACTGCATTAATGCACCAGTTAGGGTTATGTAATGCCACAAAAGTAGGGAAATGTGGTGCTAGGGTTTCCAACCATAACCCCCACCCCCCAACTCCCCCAGCAACAAAAGGACAAGTCCATACAAGCAACCAAAGACAGCCATCATCAGGTAAGACAAACAACATACAACTGCTTCCAGATGACATAAATGCCATAGCAATGGTGTGCTTCCTTCATGGATATATATATAGATATATATATATATATATATATATATATATATATATATATATATATATATAAAATACTTTATTTATAACGCGCCTTTCAAATACCATAGCGCAGTTCAGTTAAAACAATTAAAACAAAGAAAACAAAATCATCATTACATTAAAATCTACAGTACAAACCACATCAACAGTCATCGCCACAATATGCTTTTTTCCAAAGGAATGTTTTTAGGGCCTGTTTGAAACTCCCCATGGTCGTGCACTCCCTAATTCAATGGGGTAGAGAGTTCCAGAGGGAAGGGGCCATGAACATAAAGGCCCGGGCCCCAGCAGATTTTAAAATCACCCTCAGAATCTCCAGCAACCCCTCTTCGGCCAAGTGGAGTGGTATCTTAGGGTAATAAGGAATCAAAAGCTCTTTCAGGGAGTCAGGGCCCAGTCCATTTAGGCTTTATATGTCAGTAAACCGACTTTGAAGGTGATCCACCACTGAACCAGCAGCCAGTGCAGTTCCCACAGCACTGGTGTGATATAGGAAGATCTAGGAATCCCCATCAACAACCGGGCTGCTGAATTCTGCACCAGCTGGTAGCCCAAAGTAAAGCAAGTTGCAATAATCTAAACATGAGGTCACAAAGGCATGGATCAGTGTAGGCAGGTCACTGGACGAAACAAGGTGCTTGATCCTAGTGATGTTTCTCAGATGGTAAAAAAGATGACTTATTGACAGCCGACACCTGTGTCTGAAGTGTATATAGAATATATGTATAGCCACACCTGTGTCTGTATATTGTACAGTGTGCTCTGCAGATTGAAAGGCTCCATGGGGCCTGTACCTCTGCATACATAGGTACTCATGCATGCTGCATGAGGTACCTCGCTAGAGGGAATGATCTGCTAATGCATGGTTTTCTATATGTAGCTACATAACTAAAAACCTGCTACCCCCTTGAACAAGTTCTAGTTTTACTGCTGAAACCATGATACACACATTGCAACAGTATTTCCATCTGTGTATCAACAGGCCCTATAAGTGCCTCGCTACTTCAGCCAGAAGTTGGGGTGTATGTCTTACTACTGTGGGTCTGCACACAGATATACTGTTGCAATTTTTGTATCTGAAAACCTACCCCTTAAAAAAAATGGCTAGATCCTCTGCTGAAACCATGATACCCACATTGCAACAGTACTTCTGTCTCTGTAATAGGGACCTGCCCATCTGAAGCCAGAAGTCAGTGTGTATATCTTACACCTGTGACTGAAGACATGCAAGCTCCTGAGGTGCTTGCAACTCTGCAGATAGAAATACTGTTGCAATTTGGGTGTCAAAGATTTTGTGGCTCCCATGTTTCTGCGGCCAGAGATCAGCATGTATATCTTACATCGGAGGCTGCAAAAGCACAGCCCCATTAAGTCTATGCACGTCTTACAGTGTGCATGAGCAACTGAGGCTACAGAAGTGCTGGCCCATTATGGGTCTGCATGTCTGCTGACAAAAGACCTGCTGTGATTTGGGTATCATGGAATAGTATCTATGGCTGCAGGGGCATGGACTTCTGCACAGCGAAGCAGTGTTGTGATTTGAGTATCCAGGATTTCTGTCTGCACTGACAAGTGAGTGTGTCCATCTTACAGTGTGCATTCTGCAGATATAAATCCATGAAAGTAGCACATCAGTGCTACTGCATTTGTGTCATCTGGAAACAGTTTCTATATTGTTTGTCTTACCTGATGATGACTGTCTGTGGTTGCTTGTGTAGGCTTGTCCTTTTTCTGCTTGGGGGAAGGGGAGTTAGGGTTTGAAACCGTAATGCCACATTTCCATACTTTTATGGTGTTAAGTTACCTGTTAAGTCCCATCCCTACATTGAGATAGTATAACAGTATCCTTATTTGACCCCAAATTTTCAACATAGCCTTCTTTATGACTTCACCGTACATACCCAGTACAAAACATTGCCAAGTCCACACCAAAACATAATTCTGTACAACCACAGTGCCATTCTGTGCCACAAGTGTGAGAACACATTTTATCCAGGATTTGAAAAATGACAGTTGTCACATACATGAGGTGGGGTAATACCAAGGCTATGCTGAAAATATGTTATATATAGAAAATTTCAAAAGTCATGAGTGTGTGTAGTGAGATAGCAATGAATGCTCATACCACAGTCATTTTAAAAACTTTTGACCCACATTTTAAAAATAGCCTTCATATGATCTCACCTGATGAACAATATGAGTGTTGTTATACAAATAGCTCCAGAAAGGTGATTGCACCAACTGACCATGAAATCACCTTTCCTGTGAGACGTGCCTAATGACAGTCATGTTGTTCACAGGGTGGGGTCCCCAGGAGTCCATGTGGAAAAGTTAGGGCCAAAATCTCAAAACATGGCTGAGTTATGGCCGAACGTTGATCCCCACAGTGAAATACATAGGACCGCATTTACCTTAGCAGATTGCAGTTGCCGGTTCCAGCAGCAAGACGTGTCTTTGATTGGTAGAGCAGCTCTCAATCCTGGAACCTCCTGAGGTGAGTGGCGGTCTGGGGGGAAGTCAGGATGTGTGGTGAGGTAGGTGCACAATGGGTGGTTGGGTGCAAGGTGCAGAATTGAGTGGCAATGGACATTTTTCTCTTTGTAGGTAATGGGCAGCAAAAAACATTGAGGGACGTTTTTCCTTTACATGCAAAAAATGTAAAAAAATAAATAAAGGCGGACCTAAAGGGGGGAATACCATTGCCACCAATGATTGTGGGGGGACAGATGGTGGGGGGTAGCACTGGGCACTAATGATAAGTTGCAAGAAAGTGACACACACACAAAAAACAAAACAAAAAATTAAAAAAATAAAGATACATAAATAAAAATACATGTACTGATTCAGGGTGGGGGATGCCACTAGACACCAGGGATATAAAGGATGGGACATAAAACAGGAAGATCACCCCATTTTGCTGACCAGATTGCCACAAATAAATCTTGGTCCATCGGTCAAATTCCTTGTCCATCACTGTTTGTCCATCATGGCTTACAAGGAAAACAGCTGACGGACAAGTACTCCCAGTCTGACCATCTGATAGAGAAATCTGGATGACCAGGTGGTCACACAGGAATCCTTGTCCATCAGAACAATTACTTGTCTGTCGGCCTTTGTCCACCATGGCATACAATGAAAATGGCTGACACACAAGGATTCCCGGTCTGGCCATCTGATAAGTAGACCTGGAATCCTTGTCTGTCAGCCATTTTCCTTGTTCGCCATGATGGACAAAGACTGATGGACAAGGAAGTTAGCAAGTGAAGAACCAGGATTTAAATTATTTAAAAAAATGTTTCTGAGGGCATAAAGACATCACAAAGCACAAAACACAGCTCATCAACTTCCGATGATCAGAAATCACACTTTTATGTGTGAGACAGACATCCCTGGGCAGAGTTATGACATTTCTTTTGGGGTAAGATCAAAAATTCAAGATGGTGGCTCATGGAGAAAGAATTTTTTCTGGCAGGCAAGGATTGCCAACTCGTGGACAAGGATTGTCCCTTCACAGACAAGGATCCTTGTTCATACTGTGCAGCTGTCCTGAAAAATAAAAATCTCATCAAAAATAATGGGAACTTAAAAATGTTATACATTTTGAATGGATTAATATTTTTTCATCAAATAAAAACGTGCCTGTTCTGTGACTGAAGCTCCTACTACCATACAAAATTTCAGACCAACATTCCACACCATCTCTGCACAGTGTGATGAGACAAAAACTGCAAAAAGTGGTGAATTTTAAGGTTTTTTCACTATCCGGATCTCAGAATCTGCACATTTAACCAGAACAAAACTTTGCATATCAAGAGAACTACCCCAAGAGAACACGCATGAAAACTTTCTTACAAATCCATTAAATGGTTACCAAGTTATTAAAGTGCAAAATCTGGGCTTTAACATAGAAACTCCGTACTAACCCTGACTATAGTGGCGCTACCACATATATATATATATATATATATATATATATATATATATATATATATATATATATATAGATATATATGCATATCTATATATATATCTATATCTATATATGTAACTGTGTGAGAGGCCTTTCGGCACCATTCATTTCTGCTTAAAGTTGAACCAGCATAATATTCTGTGGTGATTTGCATATGCAGCCCATGATGCTTTGCATTGTGGGGGCATGGGTGATTTTGTATTTCTTGAAACTTGGCTTCCCGGCCAAATGTACTTTGAGGTAAACATTGCCTCAGTGCTTGCACACAGAGGTTCTTTGTCTTTTAAACTGTTTGTTGTTTTAATTGGGTTCACCACAACATAACCTAGATAGACCATCTTAGGGTAGCTGGTTCATTCCACTGGGGTGTCAAAACTCATGTCTATGTCTTCTGTTGACACCTTTTGCAAACTGTGTGAGAAGCCTTTCAGCATCATGCGTTTCTGCTTAAAGTTGAACCAGCATAATATTCTGTGGTGATTTGCATATGAAGTCCATGATGCTTTGCATTGTGGGGGCATGTGTGATTTTGCATTTCTTTGAAACTTGGCTTCCCGGCCAAATGCCCTTTGGGGTAGCCATTACATCAGTGCTTGCACAGAGAGGTTCTTTATCTCATATATATATATATATATATATATATATATATATATATATATATATATACACACACACAGTAAATATACATACAGCATATATTCATTGCAAAAAACTTAATTAATTCATCAGTTAGGGTTCATATTAAAGCAACAAAAGTATAGACATGCAGTGTTAGGATTTAAACCCTAACACCCCACACCACCCCCAACCAACCCTACCACCTCACCTCCACCTTCCACAGATGAACAGACATCAGGGTGTGCCTTGGGATTGTTGGCCCTGATGCTCACCCCATTCCATGTGTAAGTAAACTGACATGGTACAGCATAGAAGAATGGGGTGAGCATTAGGGTCGACAACTCCAAGGCACACCCTGATACCTGTTGGTCTGTGGAGGGTGGGGTGGTAGGGTTGGTTGTGGGTGGGGTGGGGTGTTAGGGTTTGAACCCTAACACCACATTTCCATACTTTTGTCATTTTAATATGAACCCTAACTGATGCATTAACAAAGTTTTTTGAAATAAATGTCCTTACTTTTTGAGAAAGTGTAATCTTATCCTTATGTTGTTGTGGGAGTGCAGAACCCTCTGGGCCCTGCACTTCCATCATTCTGTAGTGTGTTGTAGAAGCACAGACCCCTCCAGGGGCATGTATATTGTAGTTGTCCCTGATTTTCATATGGTAGTGCTCCCATCTAGCCATAAGTTTAGAAACAGTGTAATTAACCTTCTTCTTCCTGTAGGGGTGCAGGACCCCATGACTGCATAATGGAGGGCCCTGCTCTCCCATTACTGCATAATGGTATCCTGTGCTCCCATCTATCCATAAGTGTAGACACAGAGCACAGGGCTAGAGACATTCCTAGTAACCCTTGTTCTGCAAATGGCATAATATCACAGTAACCATAGGGATATTGGAAAAAATTCCACCACAGTTGTAATCAAGGCCTGGCAACCCTAAAGGTGTATTAAGCTATGTTTAGTGAAAAATCTATATCTCAAAGTGTTTTCTAAACATAGCTGCCTAAAGGTACCATGATTGCCACAATGTTATCCTATGGGAAATTTATAAACTTTGGAATGTTATAACTATGGAGCTGATGTAAATGTTATCATCAGACCAGCAAAAGACACATCTGTGGGGCAAGCCCTTTCTACCCTGCAAACTTCAGTCCAAAAAGATCTAACCATTTATTTGCAGTGAAGTGGCAAAGAAACAGAATTTTTTTGAAAGTAGTGCCTCAAACTGTGAAAGTTTTACATAATTTGTGAAAGCTTTCATGAAAAGTGTCTCAAATTTGTGGCAGTACGAAAATAGTTTTGCGAAACAGTGTTGCAGTTTGCAACAGTTTCACAAACGTAGTGTTGCAAATTTGCGACACTTCCAGTGGCCAAATTAAATAAACATATTTCCTAGCATTATTTTTAAAATCTAACACCAGGATTGGTTGTTAACACTAATGCTTACCCCATTCCATCAGTAACTAAGCTGAGATGGGTTGAGTATATGAGAATGGAGGGAGCGCGTTAGGCTTAACAACCCCAAGGTACACCCCATGGCTGATTTTCAAAGATGCAGGAGAGGTGAAACCATAATGGTTTTTCCTGTTGCTGTCTGCAGGGTGGGGTGTGGAGTTAGGGTTGGGAACCCTAACATCACATTTCCCTTCTTTTGTTGCTTTAACCCTAACTGGTGCATTAACTAAGTTTTTTTGCAATGAATTTCCTTATGTTTTGAGATAGTATAATCTTAGTTTATCCAGATAATTTTTATACCACACTACAATGAAGACATCATTTTCTTTCCCATAGACAAGAGCTACTAGAGATGGGTGCAGAATTTCAGCTGTTAGCACCTGATAAGTTGAAAATTAAATTTAAAGGCAAACAATATATTTTCTTAATGTGGATCAAGTAACCACCTTTATTAGGGCAGAGTACACAGAAAAAGAAGACAGAATAGACTGTCCAGCCCTCTCTAAGGAGGAGATGATGAACATGTGAAATTTGGATGTATCCCATACATGAAAACTGAAAATGGACAATGATATATTTTGAACTGACTTCATATTATCCTAAGTTTTAATTTAGAAATTTAGAAAAAGTTGTTCTGGTAAAGATGGTGGTTGTGCAGGGTAATTTATTTATTGAACTTATTTTTGTATAGTCACTTAAAATACCTATTTAGTATTTAATAAAAAAGCTTGGTGGTTTATGAAAAATATGAATGTTAACATTAATCTTGATAAATATTAAAGTTAGCAGCAAGATCCTGAGAATTAACAATTCCTAATTAATTTTCTTTACCGCCTCCATTTGATTTGGTCTAGACTTGCCGTATATATATTATAAAATTATAAAATGATTTGTTTCTGTTATGAATTACCTTTACTTTTAAGATGTGTATATGATAATCTAAAAAACAATAAAATGTAAGTATAAAAAAGAGATTTTATATTTGTATAGTCATTTACCTGTCCGAGCGCAGGGCCCAGAGGACCCTGTGCTTCTATCACTCCATAGATGCATACATCTGTTGGTGTGGAAATGCAGGCCCTGTGTAGTTTCATTTCTGGCAAAACAAGAATTTATTTGCTTGGTTGTATTGCTTTTTAACCAAGAGACCAACTTATACTACTCTTGTATAACTCTCTGATGAAGCCACATGTACAATATGGACTTTGTTACTGGTGCCTACACCTCATAAATCACATTAACCTAATGGAGAAGTTCCAGAAGATGCCTTCAATGATGACAGTGAATCACCATGATAAGGCATACTATGAGAGGTTTAGAGCACTGAACATCTACTCAGTACAGGAGAGAGAGAGAGAGTGAGGACATGATTGAGACCTTCAATTGCTATAAATGGATAAATAACATGGATATGGAAGCTCTCTTTAACTTAAGTGGCAACCATAACATGAGAGGCAACAGTGTTAAGATGCAGGCAGGTAGATCTAGGAGCAAACTGACAATGCATGTCTTCACACATAGGGTGGTGGACACTTGCAATGCACTGCGCTTCAACAGGTGCTAGAATAGCCATGAGTGGAAGTATTCTCAGTGAGTAATAAAATGGGAAGCATTAGAGGAGTGAGAAAGTGGAGCAGATCCAGTACATCAACCTTTGGACACTGCAATAGGAGCAGATTACACAGACCAAATTGCCTTCTTCACTTAATTTCATATTTTTTCTACTTCACCAACCAAAAGTTGAACTTTGAACCACATTTTGTGCTTCATGAACCAAAAGTGGTAGTTTGAACTACATATTTTGGTTAGTGTATCAAACATACTTTGGAGCAGATTTTCTGCATTGAGACTCAAATGTACTAGTTGGAACCGAATTTTTTTTGGGTTGCAAACCAGAATACCAAGCTTGAAACACTTTTTCTAACCAAAAAAGGGGTTCGAACCAGAAATCACTTGGGAGAGATTGTGAATGTATGAAATATAACATTTTGGCAAGTGTACCCATAAGCAGACTATAAAATCTTGCGTAAGGAAACATTGTACACTAGCGATGTTTTAGCTTTGCTAAAACTACCTCTTTACAAGTGTTTTCCAACTTGAGCAGTAACAGGAGGTAGTACAAAGGAGGAAAACCAAAATGGTGCAGAGCCTGCATCAAAAGACCTACAAGGAAAGACTCTAGGAACTAAATACTGTATGAACTCTCTAGAGAAAAGGAGGGAAAGGGCAGATACTGTATAATAGCAACCTTCAAATACCTCACAGGTATTAATAAGGTACAGGAAGGTAGCATTTTCCATAGAAAAAGATGCTCCAGTACAAGGGATCATGCTATGAAGCTGAAGGGGGCAGGCTCAGAGGAGATGTGAGGAAATATTTATTCACAGAGTGGGTGGTGGACACCTGGAACAGCCTCTTAGCAGAGGTGATGGGTGCTTAATGGTAACAGGATTCAGGCATACATGGGATAGACACAAATGGACTTTAGAAGTAAGACAGGGAGAGAATACTGGAGATCAAGTAGGGTCTGTGGTGGCACAGTAGATAGGGAATATAGGGCAGATTTGGTGGGCCAAGAGGTCCTTATCTGCTGACAACATCTATGCTTCTGTATAATAGAAATACATAAACAAGACGTTGGCTGTCATGAATCCAAAAAAAAAAAAAGTGGTTTGTGATACCCATTTTTTGTTCATGATACATCAGATTTGCTAACCAAAAAAACCTCTCACAAGCCAGAAATTTGTGGTTCATATGGGGCTTCTATCCAAAACCAATTTTTAAATCCTTTTAACTCAGGAATTATTTAATATTTTTCCAAAAAACCTTCGAAAGGCACTATCTGAGCACAGACCACATGTACCCTGAAAGTTTTTTGCAGAAGTTCAGTATCATGTAGCTTGTACATGACAGCAAAAAAAAAACAAACATATTAAGCATAGGGAAAAATGTGACACTTTTACAAAATAAGGGGTATCCAGAGCTCAGAAACTCCACAAGGTGCCATCATGAAACTCTTCACAGCTTCACAACATGGCATGTCAATGGAAATTGCAGATTTGTGTGCTATTTCAACAAACCCCATCAAAGTTATTAAATTGCACCTACTCAACCCCAAATATAGGGCCCCTGTAATATAGTATATATATACATATATATATATATATATATATATATATATATATATATATATATACACATATATATATATTATTAGAGCCAAAAAACTCCATTTAATGTATCAGTTAGGGTTGTTCCACAGTGACAAAAGCAAGGAAATTTGGTGTTAGGGTTGAAAGCCCCCTTTGGACCCTCCCAGCCCAACCACCCAACCAGCATCGGGGTATGCATCGGGGTTGTCAGCCCTAACTCTCACCCCATCACATGTGTAAAGAAGCAGAGGTATAGGAGAATGGGGTGAAAGTTAGGACCGATGACCCCAATGCACACCCTGATGCCGGTTGTGGGATGGGCTGGGGGTATCCAAGGGGGGGCTTTCAACCCTAACACCGGATTTCCTTCCTTGTGTCACTGTGGAACAACCCTAACTGATGCATTAAATGGAGTTTTTGTCCTCTAATTTCCCTTCTTTTTGAGAATAACAAGAAATAGTGAATGTAATGCGGCGGCGGGCACTCCCGCCACATGATGTCTTGTCACATAGTAACACGGTGCCCGCAAATGCAAATGGTAATGCGCATGGTGACACAAAGCGAAACAAAAAGAGAAACAGTACTGTAGACACAAATGGTAAAAATACCACAAACGCAAGCGCAAATGAAAATGCAAAGGGTTACTCACATGGTGGCATAGACGGTAACGGTAACTGAAACAGGTAAGGAACCGCAAGTGGAAGTGGTAACGGTAACAGTAATGTAAGCGCACAGGCTGGTTTTCCCCAAAAGCTGCATAGAGAAAGACAGTGAGTATAAAGAATGTATGCATAATAATGGGTCTCGGAGCAGAAAATGAGGAGTTGGAATACTAAATTGCTTATATCTCAGGAACCATACGACGTATAAAAAAATTTAAAAGTCATATGATTTATGACTTTCCTGGCTTGTTTTGTACTTAACCCTCACTAAGGGGGCTAAGCATTTTTCTGACGAAAAGTCCGTATCTCGCACCGTTTCTGAGATACGGGCCCTGAAAGGCTCAGCGAACACCGTAATGTTATCCTATGGGAAAAAAAAGAGAAGTTTGGAGTGCCATAACTTTGCCACCCTGTAATAATTTTTCATCAAACCACCAAAAGGCACATTTTTTTTTTAGTTGTTTAACCAGGAGTAGCACACTAAGCTGAAAGCTTTTTTACAGGTGCAATCTGGGAGCAAAGGGAAGTTAAGCGACTTGCTTAGGATCACACAGTATGCAAGTGGAAGCTGTGGGATTCAAACTCAAGTCTGGTCTGCAGGATGTCACCAGATTTGCAGCTCAGAGCCTTAAACCGTTATTTTGCATCAGGGTGACAAAAAATTCCTCTCATGCAGCGGACGCCACAATGTTAGTCGGTGGGAAAAAGTGTCAAATTCAGAGTACCGTAACTTTGGTTCCGTGCAATATTTTGTCACAGAACCACCAAAAAGCACATCTGTGAGATGTTGACTGCTCTTCCTCCAAATTTCAGTCCAAAAGACCAAACCGTTCATTTGCAGCAGGGTGGCAAAGAACTGCTGTCATTTTGGCCATAGTCTGAAAAAGTAGTGTCGTGATTTGCGACAGCTTTTACAAGCATTTGTGACACTTTTGTGAGTGTGACACTACTTTGCGACACTACTTTTTCCAGAAATTGAAAAAACATATTTCTAGGGTGTTTATCCTCAAAATAAAGACATGCCTAGCATCCTCAGGGTCTGACTAGGTAAACACAAACAGAATTGTGTTGCTAGAGGATCCCAAATTTAAATGGCAAGCATTTTTCTGATCACTAACTGAAAACAAAATGGCAGATTTGCGACACTACTAGGGCCACTTGAGACGTTAAAAAGTGCATTTCTGTGACACTGTCAAGCTTTTTGTTAACTTTTCCATTGACTTATAATGGGAAATTGTTTTGAATAACTTTTGAACGTTTAATATTTTCATGAAACCTTCAAAGGCACATCTGGGACCCCAGCCCGCACGCTTCCTGCAGTTTTGACCAGTCACACAACTGTGCGACCTGTAGAGACGAGCAAAGAATTCCAAAAACAAAATATGTAGATCACTTAATAACTCCTCAGCCATATATCCAAACAGTACGAAAGTTGGCAGATCCCAAGATGTAGGTTCTTGATAGTGTATTCCAAATTTCAGGCAAATCCCTTGAACGGTTGCAAAGTTATTAAGGTGCAAAATTTTAGGTTTAACATGTAAATGGCTCCTCAACCCTAACTATGGTAGAACTACTGTGATATATACACATATATATATATATTATGGTAGCACGGTAGTGCTACCATAGTTAGGGTTGAGGAGCCATTTCTATGTTAAACCCCAAAACTTTGCACCTTAATAACTGTGCAACAATTTAATGGATTTGCCTGAAATTTGGAATTTATGATCAAGAACCATAGGCCTTGGGATCTGCCAAGTTTCGTATCGTTGCTGATATACGGCTGTGGAGTTATTATGTGATTCTGCGCCAGCTACGCTTTTCTGGAATTCTGTGGTCGCGCCTACAGGTCGACGGTTTATGCGGACCGGCCTGAAATCTTCAGGGAACGTGCAGCCGGGTCCCCGATGTGCCTTTCAAAGATTTCGTGAAAAATATTAAACGGTTCAAAAGTTATTCAAAAACAGTTTCCTATTATAAGTCAATGGGAAAAGTTAACAAAAGTTCAACACTTTCGCAAATGCATTTTACTTTCAAGCAATGGGCCTGTTACTTTCCAAATCGCCATTTTGTTTTCAGTTGGTGATCAGAAAATGGTTGGCATTTAAATTTGGGATCCTCTAGCAACCTAATTTTTTTGTATTCACCTAGTCGGGCCCTGAGGATGCTTGCCATGTCTTATTTTGTGGTAAACACCCCAGAAATATGTTTTTCAAATTTCTGAAAGTATTTTCGCAATTACTTTGTTCTCACGAAAGTGTCGCAAATTTTTGTAAAGTTGCGAATTGCTATACAGTAATTTCTAGTCTGTGGGAAATGACAGCAATTCTTGGCACTGCACTGCAAAATAACCGCTGGGAGTTTGGGGCTGAAATTTGAGGGAATGCAGCCGACATCTCACAGATGTGCCTTTCAGTGTTGTATTGAAAAATATTACATGGCGGCAAAGTTATGGCACTCCAAAGTTGACAGTTTTTCCCATAGATAACATTACGCGCCCAAAGCATTACAGGAACTTTGGCACCCTGCTGCAAAATAACGGTTTGGTCTTTTTCCTGAAATTTGAGGAAGACAGCCAACAGTACACAGATGTGCCTTTCAGTAGTTTGGTGAAAAACATTACAGGAGGCAAAGTTATGGCGCTCTGAACTTTTCTTTTTTTCCTTAGGATAACATTATGGCGCTCGCGCCGCTTTTCAGGGCCCGTGATCTCGAAACGTAGCGAGATACAGACTTTAGTCGAAAACTCTTAGCTCTCTAACAGGGCTAAGATTCAAATTAGCCAGGACAGTTGTAAATAATATGACTTTAAATTTTTTTCTACGTCAGACGGTTCCTGAGATATAATGTATTTAGTATTCCAAGATCTCATTTTCTGCCTGATACTCATTATTTTGCATACATTATTTGTACTCACTGTCTTTCTCAATGCAGATTTTGGGAAAACCAGCCTGTGCGCTTACATTACTGTTATTGTTGCCCTTTCGGGCTATGGATCCGCACTCGCTTGACTTACCATTGACGCCTGGCGCCACCATGTGCGCTTATCCTTTATGCTTTCATTTGGCGCTGTATTTGTTTTTTTGCCATTTCTGTCTACAGTACTGTTTATCTTACTGTTTCACTTACATCACCATGCCCATTGACATTTCTGTTTGCAGGCACCATGTTACTATGTGACAACACATCACGTGGCAGACCATTTCCGTCTACGCCACTATGTGCGTTACCCTTTCTGTTCTCATTCGTGCTTGTGGCACTGTTAGCATTTCTGTTTGCGTTGCTGTCCCTGTTAGTATGCCACAACACATCATGTGGCGGAGCGCTCCCGCCAACGCATTATGCAGCGGGAGCGCGGGGCCCAAAGGCCCCGCACTCCCGCCGCTGCATTACATTCACTATTTCTCTGCTATCATTTCAAAAAGAAGGATTAGAGGCAGAGCGACGTTATTGCGATAAAAGTGAGAATAGTTGTATATTTATGAGAAAGAGCACCGTAGGCGCGACAGATCATGGGTCCCAACTCTCACCCATTCTCCCATACTCTGCTGCTTTACATGTCATGGGGTGAGAGTTAGGCTGATCATCCCAATGCGCACCCCAATGCCGGTTGGTGGGTGGGCGGGGTCCAAGGGGGTTTTCAACCCTAACAGCTTAATTTCCTCACTTTTGTCGCTGTGGAACAACCTCTAACTAATGCATTAAACAGAGTTTTTGCCTCTAATATATATATATTATATATATATATATATATATATATATATATATATATATATTTATTTATTATAGTGGTGCGAAAATCTTTGTCCCTGAGGATTTTTTCAAATTTTTGATCACAGGTCCGCCATCTTGTTTTCAGTTTTCCGATCGGAAAACCATAAATGTCTCAGCTCAGGATTCACTTCTGAAGTAAAACTTGGATGGGTTTTACTCAGGGGGCCCTGATCTATCAAGCCATGCCTTTGGTTCCATCTAAATCGGTTTAAAAATAGAGTTATTTGCTTTTTAAATCTTTGATCGTGGCTCGCTAATGATCTTTGATCATGATCCTGCAAATTCTTTGATCACGAGAATCTTTGATCGCGATCGTGCATCATGAGCCAGGGACGAGATGGCCAGATTTTAAATTGCATTTTTGTAGCCCAGGTGTATCCTATAAACTTATTTAAGGGTGGGTTTGCTCAGAAGGCTTCACTTTCCCCCATCTGAATAAAAAAACAGTATTTTTATATCCCTGTAGTCAGCAGTTCTCTCATCATGGTAATGTACATAATGATGCTTGTGTCTCGGAAGTCTAGTGAAATATTATCCCTCTTATATTAAAGATACAGTGGGCATTTTGATGGTGTTGGAAGATTTAGCAATAGAAAAAGACAGTTTGTTGGTTACTCTTGATGTAGAGTCCTTGTATTCAAATATATCCCATGATGATGGTTTGGCAGCCATGGAGTTTTATTTGAATAAAAGAGAAAATAGAAATCCACCTACAGACATGCTAGTGAAAATGGCAGAATTTGTATTGAAATATAACACTTTCTTTTATCTGGATGGTCAGTATACACAAAAGTAAGGTACAGCTATGGGGGCTAGTTTAGCACCAAATTTTGCTAATATGTACCTTGGTAAATGGGAGGAGGAAACTATACTAACACAGGAAACTAATCCATTCCACCATAAGATAGATCTATATCGTAGATTTATTGATGACATATTGATGGTATGGGTAGGAACTGAGGAAGAACTGTTTGAGTTTGTAAGATATTTAGAAACTAGTAATCCGAACTTGAGATTTTCCCTGTCTTTAGTAAACAACAAATTACCTTTTGGACTTAGTAATTGTTAAAGATGGACAAGGGGGAGTTAAAACAGACTTATTTAGGAAATCTACTGATCGTAACACCCTATTACAAGCCAAAAGTAGCCATCCATTTCATACTATTGCAGGTATTCCAAAAGGGCAATTTATTAGTCAAAAGAAATTGCAGTGACCAGAAAATCTATGATAAAAGAGTCAAAGAATTGGAAAGCAGATTGAAGGAGAGAAATTATTCAAATAGTCTTATAGCTAAGGCAAGGAGGAGGTGGATAGTATGTCGAGACAACAGGCTATGAACATAAAAGTCCAAGGATGGAAAAGGTGACTTGAGAATTAATTTTGTGAGCACTTATTGTGCATAGTCAAAAGAGATTAGTAACATCATAAGGAAACACTGGCATCTTGTTAGTTTGATTGGTCTGAGGAACTCAAAATATAGAGCCCAGAATGGTTCATAGAAGGGGCCATAGCCTCAAAGATAGATTGGTTCATTCAGTACAACCCAGAATAGATAACCCCAGAATGTGGCTACTGAAAAGAAATGATGGTTGCCATAAATGTGGAAATTGTAAATTTTGCATTAAAGTACAAAATACTAAAACATTTATTAACCCTAAAAATAAATTGGAAACAAAAGTTAGGGGTTTTATTACATATGCAATAGAAGGGGTTATCTATATGGCTGTTTGTACTTGTGGCTGTTATTACGTGGGAAAGACAAAGAGACAGTTTAAAATAAGAATAGGTGAACACCTCAGGGCCATTGAGAATAATGAACTTAAGAATGCACTAGCCTTACATATAAGTAAATGTAATGTTAAAAATAAACATGATTTTACTTTTGTAGGCATGGAAAAACCTATAAAAAGCCCAAGAGGGCGAGAGTATGATAATGTGTTATTAAAAAGAGAACAGTATTGGATTTTTGCCACAGGGGCCTCAGAAAGACAAGGACTTAATGAAAAAATAGATTTGAAACCTTTTTGAAAAATAGAAATGATGATGTAAAATTTCATCCCCCTCTCTTCCCCACCTCCCTTTTTCCTTCCCCTCCCATTCCTCCCCTCCCTCCCGTAACCTTCTGTTTTTGGATTTTATTATAGGTTTGATCATATTTGATCATATTTTCCTCCTTGTTATTTGATCTTGTAATAAGATTTCAGAATTTTAACAGTTTAACAGTTTATACATAATGGGGATATAAATGTTTATTAAGAGCATATGTGAATATCCTTTTGTATAATATGTGTTTTAAAAGGTTTTTGTATTACATATTATGATATAGGGTATGTGTTAATATTGTTCTATATATTTTTTCTTTTCACCTTTCAGGATTAACTTGCTTTGCTGAACCACAGTGGATTCACGTGGACAAATTTTCCAGAAGGTTAAACAATAAAATAGATGGACTATGAAAGGATGGTAAAAGTTAAAATGATGATATGCTTAAAATATGGTACATTACACATATAAATGTGGTAAGACTAGTTTTAATTTTATTTCTTGAATTCGATAGTTATTTGAATTTGATTTATTATATGTTCACTTTCACACTGTCACTTTAAATGTACCCTATTAAAGGGAAGAGCTGGCATAACATGTTATTCCTATGATTAAGTGCTAGAGAGCGTGAAACGCATCAGGAGTATTGTTGGAGAGGAAAGGAGATGACCTGTACTCAGGAAGGACTGTTGTTGCTGTGGATTCGTTTGCACGAAATAAAATATAATATATCTTTTGCACCAGCCCAGGTATCCAAGAGTCATATGTGCTGCTTGAAATCATTGCATGTTAAATGCCAAAGAGAGAACTGTGAGTAGCGAGTGCTGGCTTAAACATTTTTTACTTCCTGCCAACATGTTTCATACCTGCCCAGATACTTTCTCAAGGGGAGTAAAGGTAACAACTTAGGTGTACAAGTTTAAATACTATTAGTGATTATGACAGCATAGAGTCTGGTGACATATAATTTAAACTGAGAATGCCAGTAACAAAAAAAATTATATAAAACAATTTACAAAGATCAATACTAACTATACATAAATATTCTTAACTACACATACTCAGATAAAATTATAAAAAAAAATTGCCAACAAATAGCACATGTTTCAATTCCCACTACTGAGATTCAAGGCATTGCTTAACATATCATCTTTGGCTGCCTTTAATTATCTAATGAAGCAGAGTTCAAAAGGTATGTCCAATATATCGATCAGAAAAACATACAGCTTCAGTTCATCTTTAACCAGACTTTCTTCTTGATACAGCACTGCTCAGGTCATCATCGGCTCCTATGGCAACTTGGAAAATGGATTTCCTATAATTCAGATGCTTCATTTCATATTTGTTAACATAGAAAGCAAGGAGACAGAACGGGAATAATCAGTATCATTCAAAAAATAAAGCTATTCATCTGTGCTTTGATATACACAGCTTGGTATTAAAGAAATATATTTCAAATGGGGGAATGTAGGGTGGGGGTGGGGTTCAATCTGGTATAGGATAAGGGAACTGGAAAGAAATAAGTGAGAGAAAGAAGATGAGGTTTATTGGGAGGGGGAAATGAGGGTGAATATGTAGACAACTTCCAGGGCTATATATTATTATTACAATAGTAGAATAAAAAACAGTAAGAAAATATTAAAACTTTCCACCTTTTAAATTGTAGACAGAGGCCCTGATATTCAGACTGCACCAGGCTGTGGCACAAGCCTGAGCACAGTGCAACTTGGCTGCACAGGGGCATTGACAGGGTGATATTCAACGGAGCTGCGCCATGGCACAACAGCATTGAATATCGCACCCTGGCCACCCACAGTGCACATGGCGCAGTGGCACTGTGCCAGCGCAAGTGGCCAGAGCGGAGCAGTGGGATGCGCTAGCGCAAGTTCCATTGCGCTAGGTGCAACAACCGTGATATTCAAAAGTGCACATGCAAATGGAGGCATAATGCATGCAAGGCGCAAATGGGGCCATTAGCATGTCATTACGGCCCCATTTGCATGCAGCTGCGCCGATCCCCAGTGACTTGCGCCTGGCACCCTGCCAGGCAGCAGCCATCAGGGACCGATGCCCCCTGCACAGCGTGGCAACCGCTGTCCAATCATGGGCATATGTTGATTTAAATAACCGTCCAATATTCCTGGTGGTCCAGTGGACGGCTTGCAGCCCAATCGTGGGCATAAGTGAAAATAAAAAAGTCCAATATCTCTGGTGGACCAGTGGACCACTCGCAGCCTGATCATGGGAGTATGTTGTAAAACATAGAGGTCCAATAACCCTGGTGGTCCAGCAGTACCCCCTCCCCACCTGCCCATTAAGCCCCACTGCTCCGCTCCCCCCTGGTCAGCGGCGGGCTGCAGCACCCCACCCAACTGCCACCGCGCCGCCCGCTGACTGACACCATAAGGAAGGGCTGTATGCCCATTGGTCCACAGCGTGAGCCAATGGGCATGCAGCCCATACCGTACCACACAATCCAGATATGTGAATGGATTCACATATCTGGACTGTGTAGTATAGTAGGGCAGGCTGCACGCCCATTGGCTCATGCTGTGGACCAATGGGCATACAGCCTTCTGTATGGTGTCAGTTGGCGGGTGTCAGGGCGGGTGGAGTGCTGCCGCCCACCGCTTGACAAGGAAAAGGAAACAGTGGGGCTCAGTGGGCGGTGTGGGAGGGGGGTACCGCTGGACCACCAAGGTTATTGGACCTCTATGTTTTACAACATACACCCACGATTGGGCTGCAAGCGGTTCCCTGGACCACCAGGGATATTGGACATCTTTTATTTTCACTTATGCCCGCAGGGCTGCGAGTGGTCCACTGGACCACCAGGGATTTTGGACCTTTATTTTTTAAAACATATGCCCGCGATCGGGCTGCGAGCAGTCCACTGGATCACTAGGGATTTAGGAGGGTCCTTTTTCTATGTATGCCCATGATCAGGCATGGGGTGGTGCCGCCAGGTGCAGCCGGAGCTCGGGTGGCCACTCACAGGTGGCAGCTGCCGTGTTGCACCCTGCAATACGGCATCTCACCTGTGGGCGGCCAGCCGTTGTTCCTTTTTTTTTTTGGCTCACCTGTGTGCAGTGCAAGTAGGGGTTGTGCATGCATGGGCTCAGCACATCCTGGACTGAATATCGGAGTATGCATGGGCACGCCCCCCCTACCTGCGCTGCATACATTACTGATGTGCTCTGGTGCATCGGGATTTGTGCCAGGCACAATCCCCATTTGAATATCATGCCGGGGCACATCAGTGGGTTGTGCATGGTGCAACAGTGTTGCACCATGTGCAACCCTTCTGAATATCCGGGCCAGAGATTGCAGCTGTAACTGAAATACATACACAAATGCTGATTACTCTGATGTAAACCATATAGCTTATTATAAGAATAGGGTTATTTCAAACCGTTCATTCAGGCCTGGTATTCGATATCCACCTAATGTGAATGTCAAAAATCTTTCTCTTCTATGTAAGAGATCATTCAACTTACCTCCCCATGCTCCCAACTCGATCTGCTCAGCCCCCACAAAGCTCCATATATGCATGTCTCCTGACCTAGCAAACTTAATATGCGTTGCCAGTATTTTTGTAGTGTCACCTGTTTCTATTTTCCATGTATGTTCCCTGATCTCTAATTTTAAATGCTGTAATCATTTTACCAACATAGAAAACACCACACAAGCATTGAATTAAATAAACCACACTGTTTATAAAGCAGGTAATTAAGTTCCTAATATGGTATTCTTTTCCTGTAATTGGATGTATGAAAACCTTAGTTTTCTTTAATGTGCTTACAATAGATACATCTGCACGGGCAGCAGCCTACTAGTGGGGGGAGATTCATGATCGTGGTTTGTAAGGTTTCAACCTCCATTTTAAATGGCTGTAGAGAATGGGTTAATACATCTCCTAAATTCTGAGCATGTCTATAAACACATTTGGGGCTCAAACACATTGTTTCCTAATACTGGGTCAGCTTACATAATATGCCAGTTGTTCCTCATAATTCTACACACTGCATAGTACTGCAGTGTATATGTTGTCATAAATTTGAGTCTATTCTGATTCTAACTCCTCCCAATAGTTTCAGTTTGACCTCCCATGGCAACTTGCCTTGGCTGTAGAGGCTGCCCTATTTTTGCTTGTATCCCACATATCAGCCTCCCCCACAATATGACAACTGTGCCCCTGTGCTAGAAATCCTTCCCTCATCTCTCTTGCTCTGTTGTCATGTAACTCATCAATAGCACACTTTCTCTGGGGTAATAACAACTGGCTCGGGGGAATGTTGTGTGCACTGCATGGCAACTAGAAGCAGAAAGTACTGAGTTTCTATCCTTTCATTTTCTGAACAGATCTGTGAGTAACCTGCCTTAACTACCCCAGAGAACTGACAGATTTAAATATTCAGTTCTCTCTCTCTGTCATATTTGATGGTTAACCTAAGGTTAGGATTTGACCGTTCTAAGCACATCTTTAACTGAAAAAGTTCCGTGACTGATCCCCTCCAGATTAACAGTAAATCATGTATGTAACATCAACATATGACAAGATTTTTTGAAGAAGGGATTCAGATAATGATTCAATATTACAGTACCTGTTGTTTCCAGTAACCTAGGTAAAGATTTGAGGTGCACCCATACCATGGTTCCCTGGGTCTGTAGGTAATATTGTTTTCAGAAAAACAAAATAATTACATGTTAGCACCATTTCTGTAAATTTCAACAAAAAATTAATGAACTCAAGGTCATATTCATTATTAGCCTTCAAAAAATGGTGGAATGCCTCCAAGCCACCCTTGTGTGGAATGTTTGTATATGGTTTGTATATAGTTCTTCCACATCAAAGGTGGCAAGGAGGCAGGTGGTGTTGCATCAGAGTAGTGAGGCAGATCTTCCCTTTTAACTTATCTGCAATTCATAGTATTCATAGTAGTGATTGAGCCAAAATAGGTGGTAGCCCTTATGCAGCTCCCCTTTAACTCAAAGGGAATATCCATTAATGTTATTTGTTATGCAAAATGCATCCAGATTTTTCTTAAAAGTTTCCATATCCCCTCTACTCATTACCTCCTAGGGGAGGCTATTCCAGAAGTCCACCACACTCTGTGTGAACCACGTTGCCCTCTTTGGGGTGTGATACATTTTACCCTAAAGCTGGAACTTGTGCTTCCTGAGTGCATAACTATGGTTCCTCAGTTCTAATCCAAGGCATTGTCATGTATCTAAACTTGAGAATGCTTTGTACAGAAGGCACATGTCTCCTCTTAATGTTTTAAACTTCAGTGAATACTTTTCCAGTGTTTGGAGTCTACTACCATAACTCAGATTTATTTACTAATTTAATTATCTGTGTGGACCTACTCTGTAACCCCTTCAGCAATGTAATATCAGTTCTGGTCCCTGGGGAAGTAAATTATGCGAAGTACTTCAGATGTGGTCTCACCAAGGATGTGTACAGAGGCATGAGTACTCTCCTGTATCTACTAGTGATATGCCTAAATATACACCCCAAAATGTTCCCTGCTTTCTTCGCCATTGCCTGGCAGTTGCAGTTCATCTTTAGTTTATTAGTTATTTGCACTCCCAGGTCTCTTTCCTCCGTTATCTTCCTTAATACAGTATATGGCCCCTTACAGTATACTGGACCTGTGTGTTTGAGCTCCCCAGGTGCATCATTGCACGCTTCCTCAAATCAAATTCCATCAGATGCTTTGTTGTCCATTTTTCCAATTGATGTAAATTTATCTGCAAATTTTCAACATCACTTATGTTTTTAATTTGTGCCCCCAACTTGGTATCCTCTGTAAATTGTATTAACAATATACCTCCTCTACACCTCATGGATGATGATATATATATATATATATATATATATATATATAGATATATATATATATATATCTATATATATATATATATATATATATATATATATATATATATATCTACACATATTAAACAGACAAGGCCCCAAAACTGAACCCTGTGGGAACCCGCTCATTACATTCACCCAGTTAGACATACTAACACTCAAATTGACCCGCTGTCTCCTGCCTGTCAACCAATAGTGCACCCATCTAACAATGTTCTAATGCAACCCCAGTACTTGCAGAGCTTCAAGCAAGCAACCCCAGTACTTGCAGATCTTTGACAAGCTCTCTATGTGATAAAACAGAGATGCAATGGATATTCAGGCTCAAAACCCTGGATCCAAGAATAGGCATGAATACAGACACCAATTGGCAGGCCTGTGGATAGTACCAAAATATCTCCAATAGATAAAACAATCTTACACTTTAGAAAAGAGAGGGAACGGAGAGGTTTCTCCTATAACTCCTGTCATAGAGATGAGGTCTGAGCAGCCCCATCTCCTTCCCCACCCCCCCATTTCCTTCCCCTCTTAGTACACTTAGAAAACACCTGATTGCAAAAAATCCTTTTTTCTAACTTCACCATTTATATTGGGTTAGAGGGTAAATAGGTAACAAACAGTAGACAAATTAACCACTAACTTAGAGCAACATTAAGGGTTTTGGGAACACAGGCAATACATGAAACACTGAAAAAATAATAAAAAATATAATGGATGGTAAGGTAACATAGCATCTATTTTACAATTGGATTCGTTTTCTTTCCCCTCCCCCCACCAAACCCTTCCTCTTTCCCTTTCTTCAATATTTTTTTAGAAAATAGGTGACTCTGTAACCACTTTATTCTTAATTGTGTATATTTTATTACACTGGAAATAGTAGATAACAGACAAGTTTATTGTGATCCTTATGTAAAAAATCTAAGATCTATGTTCACTTGAAACACTAAAGGACACAGTGCATGGAATAACACTACAGCATTTAGTTTACTAATACAGTGTAACAAAGAACCTCAAAAAACAACAACGTTGATTTAAAGTCTATAAAGAATAATAATAAAGGCACACATTATCTCCCAGCAAAGCCCTAAAGAGCCTGGCTGCCCAGGCTGTGCATTTACAAAGCACAGCATAAAGTTGCTAGGCAATGACACCTCATGCTTCGGCGTGGTGATATCATGAGTTCACATCACATGACCAGCGGTCAGGCTCAAGAAGAAATCTTGGCAGCCCAAAAAATCACTTGCTCCGTGCAAATCACTCACTCTGTGCAGACCACTTACCGAGATACTTAGCGTTTTCAACTAAAGCATGTAAAAACTTTCAAGCACACAGCAGAAAAGTAAAATACTTAAAAAGTATGAATTCAATTGGGAAGTAAATGCTGATTATTTCTAACTTCACAGGCTAAAGGAAGACCAAGTATAGGCAACAACACAGTTTAGCATTCAAAGAAAGAAAACAAGTGTTTCTCCCAAAATGAAGGTATTTAACATGAAAGAGTTCATATGCTATCATTTGAAACTGTGGTGTAAAATTTAAGCAAAATGAAGCATTGAGAACTTACATTAAAAAACACAGGGGTTGCACTAAAATACAAAATGGTTTGTGCTATGCGAATCTTTTACTGGTGTTCAAGATGCTAAGCAGAGGCAGTAGCACAGAGTAAAAGATATATAAATGAGTGAACCTAACAAGCTTCTTCAGGTAGTAAACATTCAAAATAAGTCTTTTTCATGCATGATTGGGGTAATTAAAGAACTTAAGAAAGAGAAAGTGTATGTAAAAAATGACAGCGTAAAAGGTTGTTTAATTGCTGGCCTGGTGGCACTGAGGGTTGAGGCTCTGGACGCCACACCTCATGCTATGCCAGCGACCCGGGTTCGGGAATGAGCTTGGGTTGTCGGGGGTTGGCAGGGGAGGACTGGGATTAAGTGTCAGAAGACAGCTCTTCTAGTCCTGGGGTGGGATGGGGACTTTACACTGCGCTGCAGTGACACCTAGGGATGCCCGGGGGTACCGCAGGCAGCAGTGTAATGAAGGGGGGGATGACAGCGGACATCTGCACGTATGTGCGTGGACGTCATTGCATGTCCATGGTCCCAATGGGAAAAGAACAAGGGAAAAGAAATTTGTAGCACGGGTCCGAGGCAGCTTGATAGCCGCAGCTCTGCCAGCTGACGATGCCTGGATGGATGTGCCGGTACTGGTTCTTTGCCAGGCGTGGGGGGCTATAGGGGGGCCCCCTTTCACAGGTGTAGTTGCGTCTGCCAGCTGGGCATGCAAACTTTGGGGTTGGCGGCAGATTGGAGCGGTGGCTGGATGTAAGCAGGACCGTGGCTGCAGAAGGAGAAAAAATGTTAAATGATGAAAAAAAAAAAAAAAAGGTCATTTAATGTTCCAATATAGCTAGTTGGGAGAAAACAAATGAAAACTCCAGGAAGGGGAATTGATGAACTAGATTGACTGAAATAAACTAAGGAGACTATCTGAGTAAGTGACTGTTTATTAGTACTAAGGTACAAACAAAGTTGTAACTACCATAACATCGAAAGCCTGCCAGCTTGCTAGACAAGTGGGCACAAGCCCTGTTAAGTAACAGGGCCAAGTAATAAGCAAGCAATGCTGAGAGGGAGATAAGTACCAGTGTGAAAAATTAATTTAAATGAATAATAGCAATTAAGGCAGTATTTTTACTGAACATGAAGTGTCTGTAAATGGTGAAGGTGTTTGTGGCTCTTTTTTTCAAAATAATTACTTTACCTTAATTGGTGTTATAGTTATACCTAAGTGTGATTTATTTTAAAGAAACCAATATATGCATTTATAATTATTAGGATGCTCTTTGAAAAAGCACTTTTTGTGCGAAACATCAGGGCTTAAAAGATTACCAAATAAATAAGATTTTAATGGAAATATGGAATCCTTCGTTTTTCTTGTCTGAGGACCCCCAATAACCTGTTGAATGACACAATAAAGAAGGATCATTAACATTAGAAGATTGACACCATTCCCCCCGGTAACAAGCACTGCTCTATGTTCTATTACTTTGTCAAATGCCTTGCTGTAATCCAAAAAGACCATATCAACCGGATTCCCCTCATCCAGTGCCCTGCCAACCTTCCCATAGAACTGTAGAAGGTTGGTCTGACATGACCTTCCAAGAGTAAAGCCATGTTGTAGTTCATCTACAGATCCAGTATTTACCTGATTATCCTCAATCTCTTTCTTAAGTACACCCTCCATTACTTTACAAAGAACCAATGTCAAATTAACAGGTCTTTAATTCCCACACTCCTGTCTGCTCCCACTTATAAAGGCATTAAAGGGGACTGATTCCAGTCCTGAACCCTGTGACACCCTACTGGTCACCCTCCCTTCCCCTGAGTGAACTCCATTTACCACCACCCTCTGTTTCCTATTCCTTACCCATTCTGTTACCCAGATTACCACTTTTGGATCCACCCATCTCGAATACCTTACTGAAATCTAGGTAGGACACATCCACCATCCCACCATGATCTACTTCCCTGGTCACCCAGTCAAAGAAATCTATCAGATTTGTCTGACATGACCCCCCACACCCATGAATCCTTATTGTCTTGGGTCTTGTAACTCAATGGATTCAAGATACACTGGATTCTGGATGTATGCACATCCTCAGGACAAACCAAATTTGTGCATGCCACTGGAATGTGCATAAAAACAAAAAAAAGGCAACAATTCAATGAACTGCAACTCAGTCACTGAATGTAAAAAACATCTAATGTTTGATTAGTAACAAAAACTGTTAAAAATATAATTGTTCTTTAAAAACATGTGCACTACATGTAAGCAATATTAAAATGATAGCCGGTACTGTATTTTATTAGTGCATCATTCATTGTCATTATTAAAATAAGCTGTAATGTAGCTTTGCTTACTGCAGTTTGACGTAATCACTTCAAGCCATGATTCAAATGCATAAAACTATGACAAGTCCCTTGTTTCTCTCCTCTTCACATAGTGGCGAATTTTCAACATCATTTTTTTTTTCAATTCTGTTTGTAGACCTCCAGCCTGGAACTCTCTCAGGCCACTGCACTCACAAACTTGCTCTGCCAGCCGCTGTGTTCCCCGGCCATCTTCAAGTTTGTTATGGTTACGCAGGTCGGGGAAACCGTAGGGAGCAGTGGCGGGGAACCAGCATTGAGTGTGTGGCAGTGGATCTGGCAGGGCCATTGCCTATCCAGGGCTGGAGGGGTATTTCTTGTGGTGGAGTGAGCCTGAGACCTCCTGTCTCCCTATGTGGTGCATGTCTGATGCTGTGCGGCATGGCAACCCTGCCTGCATCAGCCACGCTCCTTACATGCGGCACGGCAGCTTGATGTGTACCTCCAGTCTCCACCGGGGGTTTCCATAGTGCTGGACAACCTATGCCCTCCCGCTTGGAGAGGAGAGCAGCCCAGCGGTTGCTCGATCCAGCTCCCTCATCTGCTGACCCCCAACTCCTGAGTTCGCTCCTGAACTCAGGTCATCGGTGTGATGCGAGGTGTGTTATCCAGTGCCTCAACCCTCAGCACCACCGGGCCAGCTTAGTTTTCAACATCATGTCCCAGACCTGAGCTGAGGTGGGTGGAATTATTTCCTGATCCCCCTCATTGTCATCTTGGTTTTCTTCTCCTGGAGTGTGGAGAACTGAGGTGCAGACATCCTCATCTGCGAGCACTCCCAAGCTCATCTCCGCAGCATCAATTTGTGTGTATGCCAGGAAAGGGTCTTGATCCATCCAGGCAGACGGCATTACAGGTGGAGGAGGTGGTGGTATGGAAGCTTCTCTTCAGTGTTTGTCACACCTATCCCAACCCTCTTTTAGCTTTTTTGTAGCCACATAGGGATTCATTTTTAAATGTGAGGGTGCCATCAGGTGTTGCACGAAAAAATAGAGCCATGTCATCAGCGCTGTAAATTTCAACAGGTCCATCCTTCCCTTCCCGTTTTCATTTACTCTCCCTGTTGCAGCCCCAGGCCCAGTCCTCATGGAGAGCTTCTTTGCTTTTTTAAAATTCTGCAAAAACTGGAGGTGTCAATGCCAAAATCATGGGCAAGCTCTTTCCGTGATACACAAGGGAGTTCAGTCTTTTAAAGGAGCTTAATCTTCTACTCCAGTGTTAGAGAACTTTCCGTGACACCTTTTCCATTGTGGCTGACAAGGGATTAAACTGTGAATCTCACACCACCATTAAAAATCCTGGGGAATCTAATTAACAGATTATTAGGGGCTACAAATAAAAGGCAGTTTGTTGGGTGACAGTAATTAGCTGCTTAGAGCCTGAGCAAAAGCAATTATCACCCCAGCCCCATTGAAAATATAGAAACATCAACTTTAAAAATGTGCATAGATCTGAAAAAATGATTGCAGACATCCAGTTGTTTTATAATGGGCACCACAGGGAGAAAAACAGGACATAGAGAATCTGTGCATACAACCAAAAATTACATGCAACCGAATTGAATACAAGTGGATTGCACTGTACTCTACAATCCTTTCCCTTAAAAGGGACTTGATTAGCTTCCCCACCACCGATGTCAGGCTGACTGGCCTATAGTTCCCTGCTACCACTTTGAGAAGCAGGACTATATTTTCCCTCCTCCAGTCCTCTGGAACCACTCCTGCTTCTAGTGAGTTAAAGAAGACTGTCAGAGGTGCAGTCAGGACCTCCGTGAGCTTCCTCAGTACACTTAGGTTCCCCTCTCTGTCCCCATAGCTATCTTCATTTTCAGATTTGCAACTCTCTTCAGGACTCTCTCCTCTGTAAAGGGACTTGTGCCTTCCTCACTCTCTTCAGTGACCTTGTTGCTTTTTATGGCCTATTCCCCTCCCCTTCCTCTGTAAAGACTGAACAAAAGTATTTGTTCAGGATATCTGTTTTTTCCTGATGTTCCTCTGCAGAGTCTCCAGCTGCCTTTCCTAACATCACAATCCTTCCCCTAGTCTTCGTGTTTTCACTTATGCACCTAAAAAATGTCTTGTCCCCTTTTGTTGTCACTTGGGTTGTTCTTTCTTCAGTATACATCTTTGTGCTCCTCACTGTTTTCCCTGCCACCCTCTTCTTTTCCTGATGCACTTCCCTGTCCTCTTCTGATTCTTTTTATACCTCTTGAAAGTCACCCTTTTAGCCTTTACCTTTTCAAGCCATTACCTTTGAGAACTACAGAGGTCACTTTTTCCTCTTGTTTCTGCTCACTTCCTTTGCGCAGAAGTTTGTTTCCTTCACTATGCCTTACTTTAGCTTAGCCCACTGTTCCTCTACCCCACTCAGAACATCCCACCTGCAAGGTTGTCTCTGAGGCATTCACCCATTGTTTTAAAATCTGTCCTCTTGAAGTCCAGGGCCCTCATCTTTGTGTGGTTTGCTTCTACCACTGTCCTTATGTTGAATCACACGGTACAGTGATCGCTGGTCCCCACGTGGCCTCCCACTTTAAAGCCTGCAATACTCTCCCTGTTAGTGAACACCAGGCCAGTATTGCCCTATCAAGAGTGGGTCCCCTGACTAGTTGCCTGTAAAATGCCCCATGCAAGGAGGCCAGGATATCCCTGCTTCTAGTTGAAGCTAGGGCTAGAAGGTTCCAGTCTACATCCACAATGCTGATACCCCCCACCAGCAGCACCTCCCCCTTTTCTGTCATTATGCCAGTGGCTTCCACCAGTTCCTTATCTAAACTCTCCTCCTGTGTTGGAGGTCTGGAGATCATGCCAGTGCAAATAATGGCTCTATTTTCCATCTCCATGGTGACCCACATTATCTCCATCCCCTACATTCACCCCAGAATTCCTTGTGTCTTCATCGCTTTGATACCCTCCCTTTTATAACTTTTGAGGAAGGTTATTAAGAAAGTAGTGGCCATTCAGCTAGAAGCACATCTCACTGTCTTTGACATCTATGAGCCACTCCAGTCTGGTTTTTGGTCCAGGCACAGTATGAAATGGCACTAGTTAGGTTGCAGAATGATCTCTTCAGGGTGAGAGATAGAAGCGAACATTCAGTTCTCGTGCTATTCAAACTCTCCTCAGCATTTGTGACAGTGGATCATGGGGTGCTGCTGTATCACCTGAGGGAGCTCTGTGAACTTGGTGGTACTGTCATCAACTAGTCTGAGTCCTTTCTCACAGGCAGGAGGCAAAGTGTAGTGATGGGAAATTGTTCCTCCTGCCCGATGCCCCTGTCCTGTGGAGTTCCCCAGAGTTAAATTCTCTCAGCCATGTTATTTGCAGTGTACATGCTACCCCTGGAGCATATCATTAGATATTACAGGGTGGGTCTTCAGTGCTATGCTGATGATACACAATTATGTATGTCATTTGCACTAAGGAAAAAGGGTGCAGTCTCTTCAGAATTCCTGTCAGTCTCAGATTCAGGACTGGATGTCCTCCAGCTGGCTGAAGCTTAATCCAGATAAAACAGAAGTATTGCTTGAAACAGCAAATACATAATAAAGTAATAATTAGATGATATTGTTCTTTATTGAAAGGGATTAAAATCATTTTTAAACCTATAAAATCTCATTAAAAAGACAAAGTAAAGCTTGTAGCTTAGAGCATTGTCTACTGAAGGAAGTTTTGTTTTATATCATGGTTCTGGAAGAATACAGGAGGCAAGGTACAGGTAGAGGGCTAAAAGGAGCAATTTATGTTATAACAAGCTTGGAGTACAGCAGTGTCTGTGAAAGTAAGTTTTGTTTTTTATCTTAGTTCGGGAAGAATACAGGAAGCGCGGTAGAGGTAGCTGAATGGAGCAATTAATTGTTTTTTACAGTGATTCAGTATGGGCAGTGAAATCGTTGCCACTGAATTGTTACTGTGACTCCTTTCTGCCCACAACTGCTTCAGCATGTGACAAGTGTTATCACCTAAGTGACCACAATGTAGTGTCCGCGGCTAATTTTACCGCGACTATATGTCCATATGCCTAGCCTTGCCAGTATTCTTCCAGAACCATGGTACAAAACAAAACTTCCCTCAACAGACAATGCTCTGCACTACAAGCTTTACTTTGTTTATGTCTTTTTAATGAGATTTTACAGATTTTAAAATTATTGCAATCTCTCTCAATAAAGAACAATACCATCTACTTATTGCTTTATTATTAATTTACTGCCTACTTCAAGCATTTAAGTCACTGGGGTTGGGAGTAAAAGCTCCACTATGCAAGCATAAAAATAGTGTAAAGTTTTCATTTAAATCAGTCTAACACAGGCAGATTGTCAATCTGTCTCACCCTCTCCCCAGTTAATATACACAACACAGCTTTACTTGCACTCTTCCTCTCATCTCACAGCTTGTTCCATCCCACAGCAGTTTGATCTGATTATAGATTCCTTGATGGGAGCAGGCATTGCTCTATGCGGTCTGAGGCCCAATTATTATTACTGGGGGTGTGGGTAAAAGCACGTATGTCACCGAGGATGTAGGGACTAGCTCTAGTTCCTAAATATACAAAAGGTGACCCTTTAGCCATTACATTTGTTGTTGGGCAACATTTTTTCCAATGACAATATAAATCAATGACCATTTTGGTAACTACATTTTGTCCCTGCGACATATTGTCCGCTACTTATTGACTGCAACATTATGTCCAGGTTCGAAACGTCTGTACACAGATTGAGCCTGGTCACTGGTTGGGGGCTTAGGTGAAGGGAGAGGAGACTGGACTAGTACTTGATTCTTCTTCTCTAGCCGCTTCAGGAAATATGAAGAATCTGGGTGTTATTCTGGACAGTGAACTGGCACTGGAGACTCAGGTGTCATCCATAGCCTGAAATGATTTCTACCATCTCAGGAATATTAAACATCTTATCCCACCCAGTGACCTGCCATCACTAGTACATGCTCTTGTGACATCCAGATTTGATTACCATAATGCCTTCTACCTTGGGCTGAATAGAGGGACCACCCTATGTCACCTGCAGCTGGTGCAGAATGCTGCAGCCAGGTTGTTGAGCCTACCCAGGTCCTGTCATATAACCCTGGTCCTGCTTGAGCTTCACTGGCTACCAATGAGGTAGTGGCTTTGCTTCAAGGTCAGCTTGCTGACCTATAAAGCCCTACATGGACTGGGCCCTAACTACCTGCAGGACCTTCTGTTACCTCTCCATACCTCCCACCCTCTCTGTTCCTCTGAGGTGGGCCTCCTTGCAGTTCTCAGGGTTCGGTTAAAATCTTCAGGTGAGATGGCCTTTGATGTTACTGGACCAACCCTGTGGAATTGCTTCCCAGATCTTTGAGTGAGGCCCCCTCACTGGAAGCCTTCAAAAGGGGTCAGAAGTCTCACCTTTTTTATAGCAGCTTTTGGCCTATTTTGTTTTACTGGCTGTTTAGTTTATTTATCTTATTGTATTTCATTTTATATTTATTTATAGTTATTTCACTCTTACAATTATTTTGAATGAGATTTTAATATTGATCTTTATTGGTTTGCTTTTGTATTTATTCTTTTTAAACATGTGGTTTGTATGCAGTGCTGTGGTGCTGTATTGTGTATTGTACAGTGCTCAGGTTTCATGGGAATGGGCAGTTTATAAATTAAAGTTTGCTTGCTTGATTGCTTGCTTACATACAGCACCACCGGTCTTTCCTTGCTTCCCACCCTAGCTTTCCTGAACTGAGTATAGCCTGGTAGGGTCATGTCCCAGTCATGGTTTCCTGTAAACCACAACTCAGAAATGGCCTTAATAACTAAGACTGCCTCCATCATGATGTCCTCTAGGTCCATTCACATTCGGTTATCACTCTGCCTCTAACCCCCTTGTTTCCTTTTTGTCATGCCTTCTAAAACATTTTTAAAACATGTCCACTAAAAAAAAATTTAGAATGTAATTCATGATAATAAGTTTATTGTCCTGAGTGGCATCTCTTTTGATTTAATGTCTGAACAAAAAATTAGTTTATTAATTTATTTAGTTTTTGTTGACCAGGTAAGTGTACTAGACAAATCCTGCCTATTTTCAGGCATGACCCGGGGGAGGGGGATACAGATGAATGCCAACTGACCTTGAACCAGATTAAGCTGTTGGTGGTATTTTTAGTGAATGAGAAAAATTTGGCCAGGACATGGGAAATTCCCCTACTCTTTTCGATAAGTGCCATGGGATCTTTAACGTCCACCTGAACTACCACCAATCCAGGCAGATGGGACCTTGGTTTAACATCTCATCTGAAAGACAGCACCTCAGAAGTGCAGCACCCCTCTTATGCTGCACTACAGTGTCAGTACTGGGATATTAAACCAAGTGCTAGATGTGGGAACTGAACCCACAGCCCTCTGATCTCCCCGCCTCAGAGGCGAGTGTGCTACCTACTGATCCACTGACACTGCCTAATTTACTACTATTGAGAATGCCTAATACCTAGAATTCATGGTTGCTGTAGTTCTAAATTACACTTTGAACCTTTGTGTTCAAAAAAGGTTCTAATCTGTTCAGAACTAGTTCTGACAATTCCAGTTTGGTAGCTAGATTGCATTATGGCTTTACTACATGTCACTTCCTTTTGGGTGGTGGATCAACTACAGGCTGCTTTTGCATACCTATAAAACCCTGTTTCAGCAGGGCCCATGCTGTATCCACGAGTTCCCAACTCCAAACACTAGGGGAAGTATGAAAAGGGGTTACAGAATAGGGGTTCTGCTCAGTGGTGTACTTTTGCAATCACTACCTCTGCCAAATGGAACATGCTCCCATTTCTGTTGGGGCAGGCCTTCCCTGCCCAAATTGTTTTGGTAGCTTCTTGATAGCTCTTTAATGCATCTGATACTGCTACACTTTATCCTCCTCTGACATTGAGGGATTTTGGTACTGTATGCTGTTTAATATTTGGTTGTCTGTTGCCACTGTGCTCTTTTGTTTTGATTTTTGTATGCACCTTGAGGGTATAAAAAGGTGCATGCAATACATACAGAACACTACTACTACAATTGCATCTCTGATGAACAAATTAAATGGTCATCTCCAATGCTGATCCTGTGATTGCTTGACCTCCTAAACATCTGGTGCTGTATCATTCAAGAACACATAATAGAGAAATAAAAACATAAGCGTCACCATTTCTTATTTTTACACAAATACAGATTTCTTTCCAATAACCATGCTTACAAATTCCTTTCATCCAGACTGCAACAGTCTATTCCTTATCCTTTATTTCAATTTGAAAAAAAGATCTTAAGATTTTGTGTTCTGTACTAAGACTTTCTCCTTTCAAGTACTTAGGACAATCTGTCTATATAGAACTGGCTTCACAGCATCAAAAAAAATCGGCTACATCTCACATCATTTAAAGACTCAGTCATTGGTCCTCGACATGCTTTGAACTTTATGTCTAGTTCAGTGGTGGAGCCAGGTTTGGGAGTGTTTGGGAGCCATGGGGGCCATTCAGTCAATCACAGGCTCCACAATGGGCACTAAACAGTGAATAAAGATGGTGGCGGGGCAACACTGCTCACACTGGGGCAGCCAGGAGGGGCAACCAACCCAACAGCTCCCCCTCTAGCTCCACCACTGGTCTAGTTAATTTTTGAGGCTGTGGCCCTTCATATCTCTATTATTTCCTTTACCTAGACAAGCCATGTCCATCTGCAAGTCTCAGTGACTTGGGCTCTTGACTCAGAGAGACAATGGACATAGTAGCCATGTTTTAATAAGCCTTCAAACACATACATTCTGCTGGGTCTTGAACTGTGCATTATGTAAGTACGTCTTAGGCAGATCTTAGTCAGAAACTCATTGCTTCTGACTGGACTTCATATAGCCATATTCTTGGTGCACTTCCTAATTTTTTTAAACATTGGGAGATTAAATAAGTAAATACTAGCCACAGTTATAGAAGGCAGCAGAGGCTGGTGTCTCATTGAGTGGGACAATTAAAACTGCATTATTATTTGGAGTGATTCATTCTACTTTTGAGATCATTAAAGGAGGCTACCCCATAGAGCCAGTTTGTTTTGTAAATATTGCTCTGATTGAATTTATAGGAGACAAAGAAAATAATTAATTCATTAGCAGCAGCAGCATAAAATTAATGGTCAAAGAACTGGCCTGGTTTCACATAAGAACAGCAGTAACTGGGAGCTATTTCTTGTAGGAGTCTATTGTCACACAGAATCCACCTAATAACCGTCTGTTTCAGAAGGTACTTAGAAGGTACTTTTATTTCTATTTTATCTTTATGTTTACCAAAAAAAACAAAATCCTCTGAGACTCTCTTGTGAGGGGAACCTGACCAAGAGGCAGCCGATTACATTACAGTCACATTACAGCAACGCAAGTATGTATAATTATCATTTCATGCACAACATACAATTAGTATTCAGAAGCATACGCAGGCTTCCTTTAAATAATCAGTTCAGATACATTTAAACTCACTCATGGGGAGACATTCAGATATCCTCAAATCCTGTTGGATTTCATTCCAGGGCCGAGATGCAGCATAACAGAAGGTCTTTTCCCCCATTTCACATCTAACTTTTGAAACTGACAACTAATTTCTGCTACTGTGTTATTTTTTTTTTCTTTCCATTTTTTAACTAGGAAATATCACTTGGCACTTGGTCATATCTTCAGGTAATGTCCCAGGTAAACAATATATAAACAAGATTTAGAAACATAGCATTCAGCCATAAACATACAACATAGATTATACATTTAGAGCTTTGCATAATTTCTGATGCAAAATAAATGTAACACTGGCACAAAATAAAAATGCATACTATCAGTGCAGTAATGCAACCATTTCAGACACCGAGGAAAGATTTTCAAAGTCTTTCTGACGTTCAGCTTAAGTCAAACATTTTTTTAATCTTGTGTTTTTGCTGCTCTGCCTGGCATGGCAACTGTACTGACTTTGGATCAGATTTAATCAGCAGTCGTGGAGCTTCAGGCAGAGTGGATTTACCCCTTAGTTGCCCCCTGACACCCTTACTCCCCATAGGGATGCCAACATGGAGATTGGGCCCCAGCAGGAACATGCTAATGCACACTCAGCTCATACATCTCAAAATGTCCTTCCTAGTGCCCAACAGCTGCTCTGACAGCCATGTATCTACAGGCCATCCCCTGACAATCCAGGATCATTCTCAAACCCTGGTCACCAGCATCATTAGTGGAAGCAGTACAGCTGCGCCAGTGAGCTAGCTGAGTTTAATAAGTTTGCAAACATTTTCCTCCTACACATTATTTTTCAGCATGTGTGTGGTACTGCATGGCATCATCTAGATATAGGTGATTCATCGCACATTATGGTTAATTTGTTGGACAACTCTACCACAAAAAAACAAGAGAGTTGTGAAAATGAGTGACAAGAATAAGGCCATCTACAGCACAGCAAACAAACTGCATGCATTTTAACTGTTGTTTAAGTCAGGAAAAAAAGGTGGGGCTCTACCATTCAAGTGGACCCCAGGGACATGCATAAAGGCATTTTGACACTTGTGAGCCAGGCTTCAGCCTAGCTCTGCTTAAAGGCTGGCTAAAGACTGGAGGACACAACAGCCCATGAAGTATAGTTACACATGGGGGCTTATGAGGAGTGTACCACTGGAATGCCAGGGTCAAAGATGGCTGTGGGAGCAGATGAAAGGGTCTCCTGGGCCGCTAGGTAAGGGAACACTAGGACAAAGAAGAGTGGAACACTTCCCGATGGGATGTCTGTGAACTTTACAATGCTATGGGGTTGCTGCATACACCTCCCTTTGTGTATGGTGCTATTGGAAGATGACATAATGGTGCAAATAAAATTCATCCCATTTCACATCACCCCAATAATGATTGTGAATGGGCACCAAGAAGTAACAAACAGTTCTGGACAAACTTAAAATTTTTTAAATCTATTTTAATCCTGATCATAACTCTATAATGAACTCTTGCCATTTGGGGCACAAACATCAGCCACAATCTTTTTTTGGTTTTAAATTAAAGTTTATTGAGATAGACAGTATACAGATAATCAAAATACTGAATAGTCCTGTTCACCATTGTGACTGTGTTCTGAGATCATACAGGTAGCAAAAGTACAAAGTATACTACTGTGTCACATAAAATGCTTAATTAATGCTTTTAGAACAATATCCAACTGACAAAATAACAGTATTTCCCATCCAGAATATATATCTAGAACCATTCGTTCCCAGAATCATAAAGTGGGCCCTTATCTACAGTTAGGGGGTTTATGGGTAATGTAGATTTTATGGTACAAATGAGTGGTCAGTTGTCATCATGTATTGTATCCATCCCTGCCATTTAATACAAAATGAGTCCAGTCGGTCATGGATAGATACTATTAGCTGTTCCATGCCATATACTTCGGACAATATTGCCTGGCAGTTTTCTACTGTGGCAGAGGTAACCTGCATCCAGAGTATATTAATGTCTTTTTTAGCAGCAGCTATGTAGAAATACGCCAGTGCTTGCCTGTTTAACTGGTTCTCCAGGGGAGGAAAAAAGCGTAGCACCATCTTTGGGGACACTAGGTCCCTTGGTAGGGAGAGTTCTATAAATGCTACAGTAATGTCATGTCAGAATGATTCTGGAGCTGGGCAAGACCAGAATCTGTGCATAAGGCTGGCCTCTAATTGACCACACTAATGCTAACATTTCCCATATTCTGGGGGCAAAAGCCTGGTCAGGATCATGGGGGTTTGGAAGACTCAATGATGGCATTTCCATGCGAATTTCCTCCATGGAATTGAAGAGGTAATTTTCAATTCAGGTAAATAAACTTTAAAACTGGTTTTAGGAGCCTCACACACCGTTGCACTCAGTGGCAGTACAAATTCATGATGCAAAGAGGTATCACCTTGCACTGCCACCAAGCAATGGCAAGTACAGTACAAAGCATGATTTTAGCATCTGGGGTGGAAGTTTCGCAGTGGCTATGTCCCAATGCAAATGAGTAGAACAGATTTTGGTAATCTCAAATGGGGTTTGCAGCCACAACCATTCTGGCTATTATTTGCAGAGGAGTCTGAGTATAGCACAGCACCAGTTGTCTGGCACCAGAGTCAAAACCACAATAACACTACCACCATAGTCTTTGCCAAAGTTTTCCACCACTGTCTATCTCTCACCTACAAACCAACTTATGATTTTTCTTGGAAGTCCTCAGTCTTTGCTGGTGCTACAATGGCCATCCACAGCTCCCAAGCCCACTATATCTTACTAGTGTCTGTGGAACCCCACCCACAGCCCAGTGTGTTCTCATGCTGCTCTAATCTCTATGATCCCATATCAGTCTCCATACTACACTGGCTATTCCTCCCTCAGGCACAGAGTATTGTCACCCCTACTGCTTGCCTATAATAGTTTTACAGGTAGGGTGTAATGCAAAGCTTTGTAACTGGGTTGATGGGGTCACATTGTCCTGTGTTTGATACAGTGGCTTATTTGCATGGCAACCTCAGCCACATTTTGAAAGAAGCAAACAGGTGCCAAATAATTGACTTGTGCCACTGAAGTTTGGTGGGGCAGAAGGTGATATTGCTACACCCCCCCCACCAAGTGCAGTAAGAGCACAGCTTTTTAAGCATCCTCCGCATGCTCATTTCTTTGCTGTGGTCATACAGCTGTTTCTCCTGCCCTTCTACATGTGCCATGCAGCCAATGCTTGTGGTTCCCCCCCTCAGGTGGCTCTCTGCTGCAGGGCCCCTCCTCTGTGCTCCAGCTCTGCCTTCCTTGGCTGTACTACATAAATTGGCTTAAGTCACATGGCCTAATTGGCTCTTTAAATTGATTCCACCCAGGAATTTCCAAAAGTGGTGGCAGGGAGCATGCTAAGGGGAGTACCACAACTCCCAAAGCTCTAAAAACATCCAAATAGCATGCTCAAAACCTTTGCATTGCTCAAAATGCAATTCACATTTCTGGAGAAGGGTGCTGCTGGTGTACGGCATCCAGTGCACCCCCCACCACAAAAACATGGCATATATTCAACATTCAAACATTTTAACTGCCTAATGGCTTTTCTTAGTTTAAACTCCATGAAAAAATGGGGTCCTCTTAGTTTTCAGATTGAATTCCAAAGTGAGCAAGCTATACCACCCCTGCACGGTGGGACCCTTTCAGTATAGTCCCTATACTAGCTTCTCAGCTCTGAAATGCCTGCAGTGGCTACTCATAAATATAGAGTACTGCCTAAATTGGCTTAAGTCACATGGCCTTTTTGGCTCCTTAAATTGATTCCACCCTGGAATTTCCAAAAGTGGTGGCAGAGAGCATGCTAAGGGGAGTACCACAACTCCCAAAACTCTAAAAACAACCAAATAGCATGCTCAAAACCTTTGCGTTGCTCAAAATGCAATTCACATTTCTGGAGAAGGGTGCTGCTGGTGTGTGGCATCCAGTGCACCCCCCACCACAAAAACATGACATATATTCAACATTCAAAGATTTTAACTGCCTAATGGCTTTCTTTCTTTAAACTCCATGAAAAAAGGGGGTCGGTCTTCTTAGTTTTCAGATTGGAATTCCAAAGTGGGAAAGCTATACCACCCCTTCACCGTGGGACCCTTTCGGTATAGTCCCTACCCTAGCTTCTCAGCTCTGAAATGCCTGCAGTGGCTACTCATAAATATAGAGTACTGCCTAAATTGGCTTAAGTCACATGGCCTTATTGGCTCCTTAAATTGATTCCACCAAGTAATTTCCAAAAGTGGTGGCAGGGAGCATGCTAAGGGGAGTACCACAACTCCAAAACAACCAAATAGCACTCTCAAAACCTTTGCATTGCTCAAAATATATACAATATTAACATGTACCATGTTTGGGGGGGGGAGGTTTGTGAACTGGTATTTTGTTTTTAACTGCTGTTATTTACCACAACCCAGTAGCACCCCCCCCAGAAGAAATGTGAATTACATTTGTGGCAATGCAGAGTGGAGCATGCTGATTTGGGGAAGGTGTGGCATCCCTTACAGCATGCTTCCTTCCACCACCTGTAATTGTTCCTGGGTGGAAGTACCTTATTTAAGGAGCCAATTAGGCAGGCCAATTCAGGCAGCACTCTGTATTTGTGAGTAGCCACTATAGGAATTTTAGAGCTGAGAAGCTAGTGTAGGGACTATACCGAAAGGGTCCCACCGTGGAGTGGTAGTATAGCTTGCTCACTTTGAAAACTAAGAGGACCCCCTTCTTTACATGAAGTTTAAAGTAAGTAGAGCCTGTGGCCATGAAATTGTTTAAATATTAATATGTACCACGTTTGGGTGGGGGTGAGGTTTGTGCACTGGTATTTTGTTTTTGACTCCATCATATGCTTGCTCACTCCACTTCTGGGCTGTGGCTCTGTGCCCCCCCCTTGCTGCTCCAGCCCATAGGGTTTCCTGCTGGGGATGGACCTTCTGCCTGTTGCTGCCTGACTCCCCTGATGGCTGCTGCCTTTCCCTTCCACCTCCCTATCTGCAGTATATCGTTCCCACAGTGAAGGGAACACAGCGAAGACCATCACAGTGACAAAATCAACAGTTCACTGTGATAGTCTGCTGGTTTCCTGATGCTGCTGTCTCTTGGAGCTCAGCCTCTCCCTCAATCCAACTCTCACTCGGCAAAGCCCCCCGCAAAAAACAGACTTTTGTACAGCGATGGCACAATGCCAACTGGTGGCATTGTAACATTGCTGTAGTGACGGTTGGTGAATTTCCTGTCTCTGCAGTGACATGGAACCCCTATCTGCGACCTGCAACTTCCTGCTGTACAGACTGTCCTTGGGCTACTCTGGCCATGCCTGTGGCTGTACTATCTTCTCATTTTCTTTGGAACTTTCTTTCTCCCTACATACCTGCCAGCTTGTCTGCCTGCCTAGGGCCTTTTCTGTGTCTCTTCAGGGCTCCACACCATGACTACTGTGCTCCCGCCCATGACTATTGGGCTCTCACTCCACTACCACCAGTCTAACATCCCTACAACTACCAGGCTGTAGCCCCAGGACTAACAAGCTCATGTCCCTGTGACACTCAGGCTTTGACCCAATGATAACCTCAGGATTTGGTATGTGTCACCCCTGCTGGCATCATATTGCAAGTAACCAAGCCCCTCAGGACTTACAACTTTGCCTATATGACTCTGTACCGACCAACCCATTCCTGACATGTCTCTGACTTCTCTGTCTGAGCTCTCCTCCTAGCAATACCTGCACTCCCCCTTGGATCAGTTTATGACTAGTTTTCCATAAGGTAGTTTAAGGGCCTAGCTTGGTGGGACATGTGGTAGTCATATTTCCATTCTGTGCTGTAGATTGGAGGTCTAGCCTGAGAATAGTTTAGTTGGCCTGTAGTCTGAGAAAAGTGCAGGGGTGTAACTGTTTCTTTTTTTTTTTTCATAGAGCTGTTTCTTCTTGCATCTGGAGTGCTGTCTGGCTCTTCAGCCCCTGCCTGCCTCCTCATCCAGCAACCATCTTCTCCCAGGACTCACCTCCTCAGATGCCCCCACTACATACCCACCATGATGGGGCTGGGAAAGGGAAGGCCATCCATCCTAATTTCCCATGTGCAGATCCAGTTCTTAGCAGGATCTCAGGGTGATGGCGCAGGCTGAGGCAGGCAGGCTGGGCTTCCTATTGTACTGCCCCCAGACTTTTTCACATTTTTCTATTTTCCCCAACATCAGTGCATGTGCACTGGCATAGGAGTGTGGCATGAAGATACCAAACATACTTGAACGACTGCACCCGGTCCTCTGAGATGTGGCCTCATGTTGTGCTGCCCATCCTGCAGTGGGTGGCAGTCAAGCAGTGGCATGCACGTTTCCCTCCCTACCCCAAGGAAGAGAGCTGTTTATGGCAATTCAGCCTCCTTCCCCCAGCTAGCACCCAAGCAACCCTGGTTGATTCTCAAACCTAGGTCACCAGCATGGCAGATGGTGAGGCACCCATTGCTTTAGCCCTCCATGCCACCAGACCAGCAGGGGGTGGAACTGTTTTTAAAGGGTTCTTTGATCATACAGCTGCAATTCATTGATATCCTTGGCCTTTTGAACCCAGAAGGTGTTTGGGTAGCTTGTTTGCTTGAAATTCATTCATTCACTTTACTTATGATGTACATACTTAGTATCTACCTGTACCCCTTCCTTTAGTGGGACCTTATGCTCAGAGACCTCGATGTCTGACTTCATGGTGGAGCCCCAGCACTTAGGGCTCCTTTAATCATACAACTGAAACACTGTGACACCCACCAGGGTTTAAATCTCCTACTGGTGTGCAGGTTAGGCACTCCTCCATAGCAGAGTTCAGTTCCTCTCAGTAGGCATATCTTCTTTGTTATGGAACAGAGCCTCCTTCCCCCATGGCAGTGGCCTTCTCTCTGGGTCCTTTTAGTCATACAGTATGATTCCCCCAAGGGTGTGGCCTTCTCTCTGGGTCCCTTTAGTCATATGATATCAGCTCTGTGACACCTTTGAGAAGTATTATCCTGCTAGATGGATGGAGTGAGTTCCTCTTTCCTCCAAGTATGTCAATCCCAAATCTCCATTTTTAGAGGCATTAGTCCCCGCCAGGTACTCCATGGTTCACTGCCTGAGAAGGGATCTCAGAGGTGGATGAGTGGCCATCTGTTTTAGATCCAGCCTGATTTTCTCTGTACATCTGGTGGGTTCTACCTTATCGTTTGAATGTGTGGCAGTGTGTGGCGGTCCAGATACGGGTTGCAGAATTCTCTTGGTTTACCACCCTCCAGTGTCTGGTGGAGAATTTCTGCAGGAGATTGAGGACTTCATCGCCGACCTGGTATTGGAGTCACCCAGATGGTTGATTCTGGGGGACTTCAATGCCAGGATCAACGATGAATCCTCACAATTTGGTTGTAACCTCCTCCAGTTGATGACATCACTGGGCCTTGCACAGGTGGTTGCCTCTGCAACCCATCACCATGGCCACACCTTGGACTTGGTATTCTTACTGGGTCTTGGGGTTACTTACCTTGAGATTGACTGGATCACTTGGTCCGATCATTGTATTGTAAAATTCTCATTTGGGACCCCCTTGATAGTCCCTCCCCTGTTGAGATGATCAGCTATCATCCCTTAAGGGTATTGTCCCCAGAGGGACTGATGGCAGTAGCTGATATTTCCAGTGTGAGTGCTGCATGTGCAGTTGGCTTGGGTGAGGCAGTGGAAGCCTATAATGGGGCTGTCTCCACTGCACTCAATGCCATCACACCAGTCCGTATACAACCCAAATCTTCTCACCGGAGAGCCCCATGGTTTAACAGAACTCTCAAGGTGATGAAGCCATGGGTAGGAGATTGGAGCATTGTTGGAGGATTACTGGGTCAAAGGAGGATAGACTGGCTTTGAAGAATCACAATGCTGATTATCAAAGGGCAATTGACCATAAGAAGACAGAGTTCCTGTCCAGGGAGATTGCTGCAGGGAGTAACAGACCAGCTCAGCTCTTTCGGACTGTGGACAGATTGCTTCATCCAGTCTGGGCAGGGATCTCACCAGTGGGTGTAGTTCAGTCTCACAGGGTGGGGTCTGAATGGAGCAGACACACTCCAATTTTCTTGGCAGAGTTTTGGCCGGTGGGGGTGGCCGAGGTCTCCAAGGTGATTTCGAAGTGCAGCCCACTTGTTGTGAGCTGGACCCTGGCTCAAAGTGTCTCCTGATGGGCTGCATCAAGGCTATTGATACAGTATTTGCTGAGATAGTCAGGTATTTACTTTTGGAAGGGGTCTTTCCTGACACCTTGATGGAGGCGCTGGTGAAGTCCCTTCTGAAAAAAACATCTCTCAACCCTGACGTCATGGCAAATTATAGACCTATCTCCAAACTCCCATTTTTAAGGAAGTTTGTCAAAAAAATTATGGCTCTGCAGCTTGAGAAGCACCTGGAGGCTTTTGACATCTATAAGCCATTCCAGTATGGATTTAGGTCAAGGAACAGCACAGGATGGCACTAGTCCGGGTGTATAATGATCTGCTCAGGGCTAGAGAGTGAGGGGAATGGACAATTCTCATTCTCCTCGATCTATCTTCAGCATTTGACATCATGGACCACATTGTGTTGTTCAATCACCTTAGAGAGTACTGTGGACTTGCTGGTACCATCATCAACTGGTTTGAGTCCTTTCTCTCAGGAAGGAGACAGAGGGTGGTGATGGGGAACTTTTCCTCCTCCTCCCCAATGCCCCTGACCTATGGAGTTCCTCAGGGTTCAATCCTATCACCAGTGTTGTTCATGGTGTACATGCTACCTCTGGGCAGGCTTATTAGACAGTACAATTTGAGTTTTCCCTGCTATGCAGATGATACTCATCTGTATATGTCTTTTGCACTAGGGACAAGTGGTGCCATCGACGTGCTAAATAGATGCCTTGCTGAGATCCAGGACTGGATGAACTCTAACTGACTGAGATTTAACCCAGACAAGACAGAGGTACTGGTGATAGAGCTGGGTCATGGGTGGGATGGGGATGCTGTCAGGATGACAACAGGTCTGGTCCTGGGGTCGGTCCCATTGATAGAATCCTCTAGAGTAAGAAATCTGGGCATTGTCCTTGATGACAAGCTGACATTTGATGCTCAGGTGTCGGCGGTCATCAAAAGTGTGTTTTACCATTTAAGGAACATTGCTCGACTTGAACCCCTAATTCCTCCTGAAGACCTGCCATCACTGGTACACACCTTTGTAATATCCAGACTTGACTACTGTAATGCTCTTTATCTCAGGGTCAGTGGAAGGAACCTCAGTCAGCTGTAGCTGGTGCAGAATGCAGCAGCCAGGCTGCTGACAGGACTACCTAGGTCCTGTCATATGACCTTGTCCTGCGGAGTCTGCACTGGCTGCCGGTCAGGTGGAGAGTTCTCTTCAAAGTGGTCTTGTTCACCTACAGTATAAGGCCCTATATGGATCAGGCCCTGGTTACCTGTCAGACGTTCTTACCCCTGCCATCCTGCCCCACTCCCTTCATTCCTCCACCTAGGGCCTCCTAGTAGTTCCAAGGACCAGGCTGAAAACCTCGGGTGATCGCTCATTCAGGGTAGCCATCCTAGTTCTCTGTAACTTGCTCCCAAGATCTCTGAGGGAGGCCCCTATGGTGTAGGCATTCAGGAGGGGCCTAAAGACTCACCTTTTTAATCTTGCATTCCCTGCAGATGCCTATTAATGTCTTTTAAACCTCACTTGCTGAATTTTAATTATTTATGCTGTGGTTTTATGTCTGTAGTTTATTGTCTTCTCTTTTATTGTATGTTGCTCAGAGCCTCTGGGATTGGGCACCTAACAAATAAGAAACTGATTAATTGATTCACAAAAGCACAAGATATTCAAGGTGGCCAGTTTTCCATGTCTTCTTTGCAATTGATTTTCAGTGTATCCTATTACAGCTAGATTTAAAAGACAATCGCATATCCTTGAGGTATGGTGACCCAAAGCCTTGGATCCCCAGAGGTTTGATCCACAGGGGAGGTTAATTCTCCTTCATGTTGAAAGTCATAACTAGTGGATAGGTAGTTTGCATTTGTAGTTCTGCTGGTTGACTTGGGATCTGGATGGTGGCTCCTTCCCCAGTACAGCAGTGGCTTTCCTATTCTCCCTAGTGGAATGATGTCACAACAGTTTTCTATGTCTTTGCTGTGAGGTTCTGGGCATCTTCCCTACAGTACCTTCATCCAAGGGACCTCACTCCTGCAGCAGCTGTAGGACTGGAACCCTCCTCAAGAGGCTCCCATGCCATTTTACCCTGAAAGGGTTGCGGTTCATCTGGAACATACTGCCCAAAAGGACACACATATCCAACCATAACCTCTTCCAGTAGCACAAGCACTACCATGTTATGTATTTAGTCATCTGCTGGAACAGTGAAATTTAATTCTCTGAACCAAAAGTTTATTTATGTTCACAAAGATTCACATTCCTACAGTCTGAAGAGAAAATTATTTTGAAACAACGTTTGCTCTAGTTGTAATTCTTATGCAAAACCACAGGGCTCTGCCTAGCTGAGTGACACCCCTCAGGCACTATTTAATCCAAGCCCAGTAACTAAAATTCATAAATTAGGGGAAAATGTGTATACATAAAAAGGTAATGTTGTACATGCTACCTATTTCTAGGAGATGTGTAATGGTTATAGAGACTGCTGGTGCCTTCAATTCAGCTGTTTGATACTTAATCCACCAGTAAATCTGAACTGCCATGTTTTGCAAGTACAGTAAGTGCCAGTTCAAACTTTACATCAGTTATAAATGTTTTTTTTAGTGGTAGTTCAGTTGAAAGGGTTCATCTGCTAAAATTTTGCTTGTCACTTGTAGGAAACCTTTGAAAAATATAATATTTAGACATGATTTGGCTTATATTGTCTAGGTGTTTTCTGTAGTTGTGTTCCTTTTTGTCATCATTGTTACATTCACTTTAAAAAAAAAAAGAAAGGTACACAGTGAGTATTTAGCTCTAGTAGGATTTGAAGCTGTGATTGCCTGTTTCCCATTCTGGTGCTCTAACCACTAGACCTTATTTAGAATTATTATGCAAGAAACAGGGTCCTTGTCTTCTACATTTGACCTATGGTAACACTGCTGTTTAATCTTTTGCAAAAGTCACACTACTCTGTTTTTGACATCATAATCACTTCGACAGTAACGAACTGTGATGTCACAAACAGAAGACTGTGACTTCAGCAAAGGATTGAGCAGTAGAAGTAGATGAGCTCTACAAGACAATGATCTGCTTTCCATACAAATTAACTTAGTAATGATTAAAAAGAGAACAGAAATTTGGGCAATGTATACAATTTAAGTTGAAATGAGTCTGTAAGTTCAAACCCCACTAGAGCTGAATACTCACTGTATGGCCCTGGACAAGTCATTTAACTCTTCTGAGCTCCAGTCCAGCCAACTACAGAAATGGGTAGAAGCAAGACCCCAAATGGACACAAGATGCTTCTATAAGATGATGTTTCTCAGCTGGACTATCCTAAGTAAATATGTAGTAAACAAACAAATTTGCCAAAACATTTTGGGCAGGATTTTCACACATGTGCTTCACAAGTTTGGTCCAGTTGTGTGAAATTGTGATACATGTTTGGGCACTTCTAGACCAACTTAGAGGCGGTATAACAGTGTACAAACTACAGCTACAGTTCTATGCAATTGCAGAAAGCTTGACAGTGCTTGCATCAAAAATATGACACAGGTACCATTTTTTTGATTAAAAGGCCCATAATAATGGAAAATGTTATAAAAGCTCAAGCACCTTTTTTTAGTATTCTGTTTATGACCCCTTCTCTCCAGTCTGGCTCCCGTTGGAGTCCACTGGCACCTTCCACTATCCCTAACCTACCTTCCCTTTCCTGTCATACACCCATGGAGCCTTGTATTCCCCCCCCCCAGGTGAGGTATGAGTTAGGGGGACATACCTCTGAGTGAGTCATGCATGAGGCAGTGGACTGGGTGGTGGGGGCCAGCTGGAAGTACCAGAGTCTATCTGGAAGCATGAACCATGGCCACCTTTCTGTGTTTCAGTTCCCTGGTTTCTCTGGAAAGTGCCAAAGTAATCAGGGGACTAATACACATGCACTTGCAATGCATGCACAGCATGGGTCCTCGGCCAGTGACTTCCCCCTCCCACATGGTGCCAGTATCACAGCAATGGCAGCAACCCTTCCTCCCCAGAGGGCAGCATCCCCTAGGATGCACCATCCTCTTCCCCCTGGCTGGCACCCAATGACCCATAATGTCCCTGAACCTGGATCACTGATGTCATGAGCAGAAGACCTACCACTGCACTGATGGATAGACCAAGCTTTAGCACCTTTGCAAATAGAGCATATGAGTTTGGGCACAAATTGGAGGATGCTGATGGAGTGGAAAATCAGCCCATGTGTCAGAGTCTTCCCCTTCGAAAATCTTGCCCAGTATGTTTCAAATGTTTTCTTAAAAGTAGCAGTCTCACTTTATTGCTCTTCAATACAAGGCTACTATTAATTTAGCCACTGTACTTTGGCTCCTAGTTACATTAAAGCCCATTATACAGTAACGGCTCTCTCTATAAAATGCACCTCGCTATAAAAAAATGCCTAGCTCCAATGAATAGCCTTTAAGAAAAAGCATTGCCCTGCACTGTACAAACAACTTTTCTCAAGAAGTCTAAGAATATTATCCAGCCACCTTGACATGCTATTAAAATAGGAAACATATTTAAATACTCCAGCCCCAGTTGTAAAAAGAAGCAAAATGCAAAGAAATGTTATTTTATTTTGTTAATTTAAAATAACTGGGCAAAGGTTGCTGTATAAGAGGCCATTGTCTACCTAAGCTGCAAGGAAAAATCTAGCAAATAAAGTAACTACCATAAGCAAGTTGGAACCACTCATTCTAATTGGGTACTTGCGGACAACTTGCCTGGACACCTCACTAGCATATTTATCTGCACGATCCCTTACAAAATATCTGGGAATATGAGCTCTCCTGCAGTCCCATTCTCACTTCATAAAACAGCTACACTTCACTCTGTTGTAGCAAAATATAGCACAAAACTGGCCCTGACACATGGGCAGCTATTGTTCTCAGCAGGGGGGTACTCTATTAACCGTGAGGGAGAAAGAGAGACAAACTTGCAGCAAAGTAGGATTAACATGATATATTTCAGAGATACAGCAAGTCAGTCTGCAGTATCCTGGCAACATTTTAATAACAAAGTAACTGGTTGATCTTGGATCACTTCAACCACAGGCTTGTCAAAAAGAAAGGGCTTATGAGAGCAAATGCTCATTCCTTTGACAACACAGTATTGTGTAGCATGAAGCCAAACCTGCAAACGAAAATACAAAAAAATGAGGTACCTATAACGTATGATACTTTGTATTTGTCAAAGAAAGAATTAATACTGAAACATGCCCTTCAATATTAATCTGGCAACATATTAATTGAATAAGAAACAAAGCAGCTTAGCAGTTCACATCTCTATTAAAGTCTCTTGCCTTTATTTCTAGATAAAAACTTTTCCCTGCCTCGCTGAATGCTAATCTATCAGTGTAACATTGTGCTTAATCTACTACAACTAATTAATGTGTTAGAGCTGATGAAATGTTACCTCTGCATTTTTTTGTTCCTTGTATACAATTATTGTAACAGTGTTGAATAAATCAATATTCCCAATCCAACTGTAAAAAACAATCAAGAAAAGCAATGCTTCTCTGGGAAAAAAACACACCAAATAATATTTATTAAGTCTGCCGCAATCCACAGCAGAGCCTAACATCATTCAAGTATTTTCTACAAGTATAATAATAAGCAAACGTTGATACATGACCAAAGTGGCACATGCCAATAATTTCATTCTGTACTGTAGAGTAACTGAAGAAATTAACTAGAAATAAACCAATAAATATCACTAGCCATTGAAAAATTTCTGGACAGATTAGAAATTATTTCTAAAGATTCTCAGTTTCAAGCTGGGTATTTATAGGATACAATCTAGAAAAACTATACTTTTTGTCTAATGACACCCATGCAAAACAATACAATATATAAATACATTTTTTTTCATACAGACATATCACAAAACACTTTATATTGGAATATGTTACATCAGAAACAAAATATACTAATTATCTGATTCATGCACAAGAAATGAATGGAGAATAGAGGAAGAGAAATTATATATGAATAGAACTATAAATACTTCCAATTGTCATGCAGTATGAATGAGAGAGTCCATAAAATCAACAACAGTTGGTTTGAAATAGAAACTGTGCAGTGCAGAGGTCGGTGAGATTAAAAGGGCAAGGTCACGAATAATTTTGAAAAGAAGATGTTAATGGTATCCAGAGAGGATAGAGACTGAATACTAGTGACCATCAAAACAGCGACTCATAATCAGCACTATCTTGATGGGCTACCCTGCAAGGGTTGCGACCTATGTGAAGGTGATCCTATGGTAGGGTGACTGGAAGGGGAATATAGAGAGGAGAAGGGAGGGATAGGGAAGAGGGTTTGTGAGATAGTAGTGTGCCTGCTGCAGCTAAGCTAACCGTGTAGTGTGGTGGTGAGGGTAGCTAGCTCCGGCACAGCAAGTACTGGGTTTGGAGCTGGAGACTGGGTGAAAAATGTTGCCTCAGGCTGATGCTGTGAGTTTTTTTTTCCAGAAATCTGAAGTATTGCCCCCTCCTCGACATGCACCCCCCTGGAGTTGATCATCAGTAAGCAGGAGGGGGTGCGGGGGGAGGCTGCACCCCCCCACATTAACATTTGGATTCCTTGCTGGATGTGTGTTCGCCGGCATGTGTATATCGCCGATTTGCTTTTCAGCGATATATACTCACCATAATAGTGATCGCTGTTTTGGGATCACTATTATGACATGTAACTGATGCTAATATTTACTAAAGAAACATTGCAGTATATGTGGTACTGAACTTGGCACCAGTAGTGACTGTGGACAGAAGTAATGCAGTACTGTTTTGGGGAGTGGGTAAGTGGATGAAAAGTTGCATTTTGAAGTGTTTGAACTAAAGAAAGAAGGAACTTCACATGGCCATGGATTAAGGTATTACAATTCGACAAGATAAGAGGAGATGAAAGCAGAAATAAGGGGTCCAATAGAGGAGGGGTATCAAAAGTTACAAATGTTGGGAATATTTACAAGATAAAAGTAAGCAGATTTTCAAACTGTAAGAGATAATTAGAAAAGGTGAGTTTCTGGTCAATGATGATTCTGAGATTTCTGAAAAATGAAGAAAGGGAAGAGAAGGAAATATGGAGAGTGAAATAAATAAACAATAAGTCTGTCCTCACATACCCTGCCCTGCTAACACTGACCCATCTTTGTTGCCCTAATCTGAACTGCCTCAAAGTGACTGATATCTGTTTTTAGGTAGGATATCCAATATTTCATGTCATCTTCCAGGTGAGGTCTTACCAAGGATCTGTATACAGGCATTATAATTTCTCCCTTCTGATCATAGACCCTCTAGCAGTACAACCCAGCATTGTATTCACCTTGGCTGCTGCCTTCCTACACTAAGTAGCTTGTTTCAGGTCACTGGTGATGGCTATCCCAAAGTTCCTTTTCTCTTCAGATTCAGTGACTTTAAACACCCTAAGCTGTACTTAGTCACTGTGTTCTTTCTTCCTTTGTGAATAACCTTGTACTTCTTCACAATAAGCCTCAGCTGCCACATGCCAGACCACCTCTCCAGCTGTACAAGGTCTTGCTTTAGGTCCAGTACTCCATCAGCTGTGTCTACTCTCTCACAGAGCTTGGTGTTATCTGCAAAATGGCAATTATTAGAAACATAGAAACAGACAATAACAGCAGAAAGAGACTATTGGTCCAGTCTGTCTGCCATAAACCCTAACAAATCTGTGACGTATTGTCCATACAGAGTTCTGACTCACAGTTTCCACCCCCATGCTCCCTCTTCTACTGTTGCCACCCTGATCAACCACTAAGCCCATTCACTCTGTCCATCCATGTTTGAATCCATTGATAGTTTTGTCACTTACTACATCAGCTGGCAAATTGTTCCATGGCTCCACCACCCTTTCTGTAAAATAAAACTTTCTCACTTCCCTCTAATATTGCCTTTCCTACATTTGCCAGTGTCATTTAGGAATATATTAAACAACACTGGGCTTAGCACTGACCCCTGTGAGGCTCCACTTGTGACTTCCCTCTTATATGTTAGCTCTCCCCCCACCACCACACTTTGTGTCCTATCACTGAGCCAATTTTCCACCCACCTTGATAATTTGTTTCCCACCCCTAGGTCCCCCAATTTCCTGAGCAAGCTCCTGTGGGGCAGTGAGTTGAATGGTTTGCTGAAATCCAAATACTGTACATAACATCAAGCACCTGTTCCTTGTCTATCACCTTTGTTACCTAGTCATAGAAGCTGATCAGGTTTGTTTGAAAGGATCTCCCCGATATGAACCTATTCTGTCTCTTGGACTGCATTCTGCTTGTCTAAAGGAATCCTGCCAGCCTTTCCTGTAGAATGGACTTCATCAGTCTACAGAAAATGGAGGTCAGACAGACTGATGTGTAGTTCACAGAGTCGTACCTAGGCCCACTCTTGTGTAGTGGTACCACATGTGCGGCTTTCCACTCCTGTGCTACCACCATCATGTCTGGTTAGTTCTTGAACAGATCTGTTGGCAGACCTGTCAGTACCACTGCCATCTCCTGTAACAACTTTGGGTGCATGCCTTCTAACCCAGGGCATTTGTTTACTGTTAGAGACAGAAGCCGTTCCATAACCCTGTCTTCTGTTCTCATCTCATGATCTACTTCCCTTCCTTCCCCTCTCACTCCCCTCATCCTCCTCTTGTGGCACAGGTCCATACTTTTCCTTAGTGAAGACAGAGCAGAAGTATTTGTTCAACATTTCTGCTTTCTCTTCCCTGTCTTCCACCCACTCCCTCCCTTTTACCTTTACTATGCCATCTTTTGTGTCTCTGCTTTCTCTGATGTAATGAAAAAGGTTTTCTCTCACTCCTTTACCTCATTTTTCAATTTGAGCACCTTCTTAGCCTTGGTCAGCCTGACTACCCTACTAGCCTCTCTAGCTTTCTCCAGGCATTCTCTCGCTTCCTTAACCCATCAGGAGTTCTTAAACTTTCTGTGTGCAGCCCCTTTATCCCTCACAGCCTGGCTCACCTCTCTATCAAACTAGCTTGGCTTTCTGGCATTGGAATATTTCACTTTTTGTATAGGGTGGATTTTAGTAGCTGCACATATACCCTACTTGATCACTGCCCACTTTTGATCCACCCCCGTGCTGCTCTTAAGACAGTCTAGGTGTAACTTTATTATCTCCCCCATCTTTATAGAATTGGCCTTTCTAAAGTCCAACACCTTAGTTTCAAAGTTTGCTGTTTCCTTCCCCATAGTCACCTGGAACTACCCATGTAGTGGTCACTGCTCACCAAGGGCTCCTCTACATTGATGCACCTGATATGGTCACAGTTTGTTAGTACAAGATCCAGAATGGTTCCCTCTCTGATAGGTTTGGTCACTCCCTGGACCAAGAAACCATCCAGTACTGCATCTAGGATCACTTGGCTCCTGGCGCAGGAGGTGAACTGGACACTCCTTTTAAACTGTACACCGGGGAACACATAAGAGAAATTGAAGATGGGATGTCAGAAATATTTTGGCAGGTCATGTTAAATTTACAGGGTCACCAGGAAGCCACAACTGGACATATATGGGCATTGAATATGCTAGTCTGGAGAGGTGGATGGAGACCTTGATACTTTGTTATTTAAAAGGGAGGAACTGTGGATCTACAACCTGGGAGGTCTAAAACCTCCAGGTCTGAATGGAACTTTTTAGATAGCCATTTCTGTATAATGACGAACAAATAAACACACCCATAAAAAAAATGGTTTGTTGACATGGATTCTAGTTGTATGCTTTTCTATTTGTGATCTAGTGCCTGGATCCTACCCATAATGATTCTATGTACACCAACATACATTTGAATACACAAAACTGGAGTTCATTGGCTGATTTCTAGAAGCCAGAAATTGAACTGCCTTCTAACAGCTTATGAAAGCATACAATCTATTCTACTTCAAATTACATCTGAATCCAGTACTTTTACACACAGATATATATATATATATATATATATATATATATAATACCAGCCCGGTAGGGCCGGTATCGTTAAAGTTGCATGGTCACATCTATATTAAACCTCAATGTTTGCACTTTAATAACTTTTGACTGTTTGTCCAATTTGTCTGATTGTTTGCAAGCACAACCGACAACTGTAAATTTCTACATCTGGAAAGTTTTTCTGGTCGGATGTACGGTTGCGGAACCGTAGGGTGCACAAAATGTGAAAAATCACCACTTTTTGTGCATTTTTCAGTAAGCCATAGTGGACTGAAGAATGCATTTGAGTGGCTTCAAATATGTTTGTCTACATGTGGCCTGGGTTTGAAGATTTGGTGAAAAAATATTGCTCGTTCACAAGTTATTAAATTCTTTCATGTCCCATTATAGCCTATAGGAAAATTTATATGTGCATTGTGAAAACTTTCGCGATCACATTTTTGTTGTTGAGCTCCTTGAAATTGTTTTTGTGCTGCCTCCATCTTGTTTTCAGTTAGTGAGAGATAAAAAAACATTGTAACTCAAAAAATAATGCTCTTCGGTAAACACCAACAGTTGTGCTTACCTTATCGGGCCCTAAGGAACATGACCCTGGCATTAGTTTTTCAGCAGATGGTCCACAAATATGTTTTTGAAACTTTTGTCATTTTTTGATCTCTGCAACATTTTTTGTTGACAGGAAAACAATTGCAATCAGGAAAAAAGTGACTTCAGCAACATTTTTGTGTGCACAACATTCCCATTATAGAGATAGGAATGTTATGAAAACATTAAAGTAATCATGGTAACACTGCACAAACACATTTTGCTATGTGTTGTTTTCTTTGTCACTTCATTGTGCCAAAGTGGATTGTGCTTTTGACATGACATTTTCAGGGTGGCAAGCCCTGGTTCCACAAATGTGCCTTTTGGTGGTTTTGTATGAAAACATTAAACAAGGCCATAGTTACAGGATTGCAAAGTTCAGAAATGTTCCCATAGGATAACATTGTGGTACCCTTGACACCTTTCGGTGCCCGTATCTCGAAAACAGTTTGAGATACAGATTTTTCATTGCAAAAATTCTTAGTCCTCCAGGGGGACTAAGTACAGAAGTGGGTTGGAAAACCATTAATACCATGAATTTTGAAAATGTTTTCTACCTGGTATGGTTACTGAGATATTTGGGAATTAATATTCCAATTGCTCATTTTCATTTCTGTAGGCCACTATTAAGCCCTCAGAGTTAGCATTCACAGCACGTTTTGGTGCCCATATCTCAGAAAAGATGTGAGATATGGATTCAGTTGATATATTTTGCATGGACATCTTGCTGTCACGATTACAACAACACTTGAATTTTTTTCCTAGCTGCTATGACTCCTGTGATATTGGCAAATTTGTGTTACAAGGGATCCTTGCCATATAGGACTGCTGTATGTCTCTGTAACTATGTGTAAGTGGGAGTGCAGGGTCTGGAAGGCCCACGCTCTCACAGACACACATCATTATGCACCAATGGGCAGCTTGGTGGGAGAGTGGGGCCCCCAACAACACATACCATTAACTATTTGTATTATACCTTTTCAAAAAGTAAGGAAATTCTTTGCAAAAAACTTCATTAATTCATCAGTTAGGGTTGTTTCCAAGTGACAGAAGTGTGGAAATTCAGTATTAGGGTTACCACCCCATCACCCCCATGCCCCCATTCTCCACACACCTACAGATGTCAGGGTGTGCCATGGGGTTGTCAGCCTTAACTGTCACCCCATTCTTCTATACTATAGCATGTCAGCTTGCTTACACATAGAATGGGGTGAGAGTTGGGCCTGATGATCCCATGGCACACCCCGATGTCTGTAGGTGTGTGAAGGATTGGGGCATTGGGATGGAGTGGTAACCCTAATGTTGAATTTCTACACTTTTGTTGTTGCAGATATAACCCTAACTGATGCATTAACAAAGTTATTTTGCAAAGAATATATATATATATATATATATTCTGTGCAAAAACTTTGTTAATGCATCAGTTAAGGTTCTTCTACAGCAAATAAAGTGAGGAAATTCAATTTTAGGGTTCCCCACCCTTTCACCCCACCCCAACCCCACCAACAGGCATCGGGGTGTGCGTTGGGGTCATCGGCCATAACTCTCACCCCATCCCATGTGGAAACAAGCTGAGGTGGTGCAGTGTAGGAGAATGGGGTGAGAGTTAGGGCCGATGACCTCAACGCACAGTGTGATGCCTGTTGGTGAGGGTGGGGTGGGAGTGGGGTGCAAGTGGTGGGAACCCTAAAATCGAATTTCCTCACTTTTTTCACTGTAGAAGAACCCTAACTGATGCATTAATGAAGTTTTTTGCATAGAATGTCCTTACTTTTTAAGAAAGAATAGAAAAGTAGAAAGTTGTGCAAGTTGGTGGGAACGCAGGGCCCAAATCCCACCAGCTTGTAAGTACCAGACCACATTACACACCCAATGACTAAAAAGTACATTCACAACAGTAAGGCCAGGCACCAAAGAAATGTTTATGTATTAGAACAATAGAAAACGCTGTCCACAAAATGTAAACTGCACCACAGAATATCTCTGCAAAAAATATATTATCTGACACATAAATACATCTATTAACATCTGCAGGACATGCCATCAACAGCCTCAAAATTTCAAGTAAAAAGAACAAACCGTGTCCAAGATACGACATGTCAAAATGTGAAATTTTCATTCGTCAGAGTGGCAGTTCCACACCTGTTAACATTTAACACACACAATGACTGAAAACTACATCCATGACATTAAGGCTAGGTATCCTATCAATTTCAAGCCACCACCACAAGTAAAACATTGTCCTCAGAACGTAAATTGCATCACACCATATCTCCAGTGCATCATGCAATATCTCTGCAAAAACAATTTTCTTCAACACATAACCACCATAATTCACATCTACAACACCCTCCAAATTTCAAGTAAAAAGATCAAACCGTTTCTGAGATATTCAATGTTAAAGACTGGTAACATTTCCCTATCTATTCCATTATAAAAAATCTGGCCATCTTGTCTCTATCTCGCGATCAAAGATGGCGATCAAAGAATCTCACGATCAAAGAATTTGCAGGCTCATGATCAAAGAATTTGCAGGCTCACAAACAAAGAATAAAAACTTTTGTAATTAACAAAACTGGTAATATTGCCGTAAACCACCGCTATGGCTCGACAGAATGAAACCCCCTGAGCAAAACCCACATTAATTTGACTTCCTAGGTCACCCCCAGGCTGAGAAAATTTACTTTTTAATCCGACCATCTTGTCCTACCCTCACGGTGCACGATTGTGATCAAAGAATCTCACAAACAGAGAATTAGCAGGCTCATGATCAAAGAATTTGCAGGGTCACGGTCAAAGAATAAAAAGTTGTATAATTTAAAAAATTCAAATAATTGCGGTAAACCACCACCATGTTTCATCAGAACAAAGCCCCCTGAGTAAAATTCACCCTCATTTGTCTTCTTAGGACACCCCTGAGCTAAGAAAATTAATTTTTTTATCTGGCCATCTTGTCCCTCGCTCGCGATGCATGATCACGAACGAAGAATCTTGCGGTCAAAGAATTTGCACTGTCGCGGTCAAAGAAATTGCTCACTCACGAACAAAGTGCGAGGGATGAGATGGCCAGGTTTCAAAATAGTTTTTTGCAGCCCAGGGGTGCCCTGTTAAGTTACATAAGGGTGGGTTTTGGTCAGGGGGCTTCGCTCTGCCCCATTTGAATAAAAAAACAGTACTTGTCATTATCCCTGGTAGTTGAGTGGCTCCCTCCCCATCATGGTAATGTACATTACGATGCTTGTATCCCTGGTAGTCTAGTGGCCCCCCCAATGAGTAGCTTATTAATATGTTTATTTTTTATCCATGGTAGTCTAGTTGCCCCCCCATGTGTGTTTATTTATATATTTTTGTAATAGCCCTGGTAGTCTAGTACCCCCCCAATCTGTACTTCATTATCATTATTATTAACATCCGTAGTAGTCTAGTGGTCCCCTCCATCATAATAAAATAAATTTGCATTCTTCATGTCCTGGTAATCTAGTAGCCCCCCACCCAGCCATGTACCAGCATCCCCCCACCCTTCCCCAGCCAGCAACTGGCATCCCACCTCTCACCTCCATGGCCCAGCCACCTACTGTGTGTGTGGCGAGGCAATTCAAACAGGCTGTCTGCAAGTGTTTCTGAGCGCCTGTTTGAGATTAGCACTATTCACACAGTCGGCAACTGGCTGGAGGTGAGCTGTGCCGGTTGCCAGCTGAGAAGTGAGGGGTGCTGGGTGGGCTGGAATAGCTGGGTGGGGGGGGCACTAGACTACCAGGACATTGAAAATGCAATTATTATATTATGATGGGGAAGACCACTAGACTACCAGGGCTTTCAAATAATAACATAATGTATGATCGGGGAACTAGAGTAATTAGGATATTAATAAAATATATAAATAAACACACATTGGAGGGCACTAGACTACAATGGATACAAAATAAACATATTAATAAGATACTCATTGGAGTGCCACTAGACTTCCGGGGACACAAGCATCATTATGTACATTACCATGATGGGGAGGGGGCTGCTAGACTACAGGGATATAAAAATTACTGTTTTTTTATTCAGATGGGGAGAGGAAGTTTCTGAGCAAACCAATTCTTTAAATAAGTTTATAGGATACACCCGCTACAAAAATGCAATTTAAAATCTGGCCATCTCGTCCCGGCTCATGATGCACGATCGCGATCAAGATTCTGCGTCGATCAAAGAATTTGCAGGATCATGATCAAAGATCATTAGCGAGCCACGATCAAAGATTTAAAAAGCAAATAACTCTATTTTTAAACCGATTTAGATGGAACCAAAGGCATGGCTTGATAGATCAGGGCCCCCTGAGTAAAACCCATCCAAGTTTTACTTCAGAAGTGAATCCTGAGCTGAGACATTTATGGTTTTCCGATCGGAAAACTGAAAACAAGATGGCGGACCTGCGATCAAATGAAAAAAATCCTCAGGGACAAAGATTCTCCACCACTATAATAAATAAATATATATATATATATATATATATATATATATATATAAATATATATATATTAGAGGCAAAAACTCTGTTTAATGCATTAGTTGAGGTTGTTCCTGGCGACAAAAGTAGAAATTCGCTATTAGGGTTGAAAACCCCCTTGGACCCACACCCCACCAACGGCATTAGGGTGGCATTGGATATCGCCCTAACTCACCCCATGACATGTATAAAGCAGCAAGTAGGAGCTGCAGAGGAAGATGGACCTGGAACCAACAGGGATATCAGTAGGAAATGTAATAAGTATTTCAAAATATCAATTTTCAGAGGTGGAGGAGTCATTGTTAAATAAGGAACTATCATTTGTACCAACACAAAGGATTAACATTTTTGAAACCATAATAGACTGTAACAAATTTGTCTATAACCTGAATCTACGATCTTTTTTTAATAAAAAGGAAGAAGAAACAAAGGACATGACAATGGAAGGGATAGTCAGAACCCTTATATTACTGAAACATCGGAACATAGAAACTCTAGGGCTACATTTAGGCCCAGATCGAATTTCTGTCCACCTCTCAGTTCAGCATTACAAGTGTTTTTAAAAAGCTGTGAGAGAGACTTACAAATCATTGATAAAAACTCAAGTCATATTAGTAGCCATTGTTTTAATTTGAATAAAAATGAAAAAATAGCATTGGATAAGTTGGGCTCAAATGTTGAAATAACTATCAAAGCAGCTGACAAAGGTGGTTCAGTAGTAGTAATGGACACTGATATGTATCATCAGGAAGTGTGTAGACAACTAAATAATGATGTGTTCTACGAAAAACTTAAATCAGACCCCACAGTTAGGTTTAAAGGGGAAATAGATGCATATTTAATGTATGTTAAAAATCAAGATTGGATACCAGATGAAACAATTTCATTTTTAACAGTGGCCAATCCTGTAAAAGCTTGCTTTTATTGTCTTCCGAAGATATATAAATGCCTGGTTAATCCGCCAGGCCATCCAATAGTATCAGGAAATGATTCACTAACAGAACCACTTTCTAAGTATGTGGATAGTTACATTTGTAATTTAGTAAAATATATCCCCTCTTATATTAAAGATATAGGGGACAGTTTGATGGTGTTGGAAGATTTAGCAATAGAAAAAGACAGTTTGTTGGTTACTCTTGATGTAGAGTCCTTGTATTCAGATATACCACACGATGATGGTTTGGCAGCCATGGAGCTTTATTTGAATAAAAGTGAGAATAGAAATCCACCTACAGACATGCTAGTGAAAATGGCGGAATTTGTATTGAAATGTAACACTTTCTTTTATCTGGATGGTCAGTATATACAAAAGAAAGGTACAGCTATGGGGGCTAGTTTAGCACCAACATTTGCTAATATGTACCTTGGTAATTGGGAGGAGGAAACTATACGAACACAGGAAACTAATCCATTCCACCATAAGATAGATCTATATCATAGATTTATTGATGACATATTGATGGTATGGGTAGGAACTGAGGAAGAACTGTTTGAGTTTGTAAGATATTTAGAAACTAGTAATCCGAACTTGAGATTTTCCCTGTCCTTTAGTAAACAACAAATTACCTTTTTGGACTTAGTAATTGTTAAAGATGGACAAGGGGGAGTTAAAACAGACTTATTTAGGAAATCTACTGATCGTAACACCCTATTACAAGCCAAAAGTAGACATCCATTTCATACTATTGCAGGTATTCCAAACAGGCAATTTATTAGTCAAAAGAAATTGTAGTGACCAGGAAATCTATGATAAAAGAGCCAAAGAATTGGAAAGCAGATTGAAGGAGAGAAATTATTCAAATAGTCTTATAGCGAAGGCAAGGGAGGAGGTGGATAGTATGTCGAGACAACAGGCTATGAACAAAAGTCCAAGGACGGAAAAGGGTGACTTGAGAATTAATTTTGTGAGCACTTATTGTGCATAGTCAAAAGAGATTAGTAACATCATAAGGAAACACTGGCATCTTGTTAGTTTGGATTCGGCTCTGAGTGAACTCAAAAATATAGAGCCCAGAATGGTTCATAGAAGGGGACGTAGCCTCAAAGATAGATTGGTTCATTCAGTACAACCCAGAATAGATAACCCCAGAATGTGGCTACTGAAAAGAAATGATGGTTGCCATAAATGTGGAAAGTGTAAATTTTGCATTAAAGTACAAAATACTAAAACCTTTATTAACCCTAAAAATAAATTGGAAACAAAAGTTAGGGGTTTTATTACATGTGCAGTAGAAGGGGTTATCTATACGGCTGTTTGTACTTGTGGCTGTTATTATGTGGGAAAGACAAAGAGACAGTTTAAAATAAGAATAGGTGAACACCTCAGGGCCATTGAGAATAATGAACTTAGGAATGCACTAGCCTTACATATAAGTAAATGCAATGAAAAAAATAAACATGATTTTACTTTTGTAGGCATGGCAAAACCTATAAAAAGCCCAAGAGGGGGAGATTATGATAATGTGTTGTTAAAAAGAGAACAGTATTGGATTTTTGCCACAGGGGCCTCAGAAAGACAATGACTTAATGAAAAAATGGAACTGAAACCTTTTTTGGAAAAATAGAAATGATGATGTAAAATTTCATCCCCCTCTCTTTTTCCCCCACCTCCCCTTTTTCCTTCCCCATCCCCCTTCCCCCCCATAACCTTCTGTTTTTGGTTTTTATTATAGGTTTGATCACATTTGATCATATTTTCCTCCTTGTTATTTGATCTTGAAGTAAGATTTCAGAATTGTAACAGTTTAACAGTTTATACATACTGGGAATATAAATGTTTATTAAGAGCATAAGTGAATATCCTTTTGTATAATATGTGTTTTAAAAGTTTTTTATATTACATATTATGATATAGGATATGTGTTAATATTGTTCTATATATTTTTTATTTTCACCTTTCAGGATTGACTTGCTTTGCTGAACCACAGTGGATTCACGTGGACAAATTTTGCAGAAGGTTAAACAATAAAATAGATGGACTATGAAAGGATGGTAAAAGTTAAAACAATAATATGCTTAACATATGGTACATAACACATATAAATGTGGTAAGACTAGTTTTAATTGTATTTGTTGAATTTGATAGTTATTTGAATTTGATTTATTATATGTTCACTTTCGCACTGTCACTTTAAATGTTACCTATTAAAGGGAAGAACTGGCATAACATGTTATTCCTATGATTAAACGCTAGAGGGTGCAAAACGCATCAGGAGTATTGTTGGAGAGGAAAGGAGGCGATGACCTGTACTCAGGAAGGACTGTTGTTGCTATGGATTCGTTTGCATGAAATAAAATATAATATGTCTTTTGCACCAGCCCAGGTATCCAGGAGTCGAATGTGCTGCTTGAAATCATTGAGTGTTAAATGCTAAAGAGAGAATTGTGAGTAGCAAGTGCTGGCTTAAACATTTTTTACTTCCTGCTTTTACGTGATTTTGTTGCCAAGGCACAGCATTTCCAGGTGCTACCCTGCTTCATTTGTTCTGCATGAAACATGTTGGGGCTCTTTTTGGAGGCTATGTTGGGCTGCAGTTAGAGTTATTTTGCATTTTTTGAAATGTAAGTAAATAAACTTTTGCTGTATTTTTGTGGAGTTCAGCTATAGTTTTGGGTGTGTGAGTGTGAGGTCTCCTGTTTTTTTTTACTACATAGTTTTTCCCTGCCCCACCACATTGTCTAAGTGCTGCTTCCCAAGATTTCTTTTTAAGTTCGCCGCACAAGCGGACTTCTTCCTACAAGTGGCTTCGAGATGGGTGTGACAAAGTCTGTCTAATGCACAGTGTCCTGCAATGGGCAAGACAGTGCCAGACTAATCATCAGTGAGGCTAATGCTTATGGCAGTTTTGCCTCAGTGGGTGGAACCTCCATGGAGAGCAAAAGAAAAAGTAGAACCAACACTATATTGGATTTTTCTTTTAATCTACAGGACACCATTCAGCAAACAAGTGAGCGGTGTCGTAATGATACTGATGATGTCACTTTCAGTTTTGGCTGTGCTGCTGCTGACATTATGCTCAAAACAAGGAGCCCTGTTGGTGACAGTGAGCAGAACTGCTCCATAATAACATTGCTACCTACTGCTGCAAGCAGCCCTAATGATTGCTTAGTGCCACTTTGTGGAGCCTGCCACTAGCTGCTGCATGGGTTACATCAGCCCCCAAAAATGTGACTGACATCCTATAAATTTTCCAAGACCAGGTACTACCAAAATACAACCAGGAAATCAAAGCAAAACACACACACACACACAATCGTAGCGAGAGTGCTTTGGTCTCTAGTGTGCAGTTTGGGTCTTTTTACCTGTGCCAGACAGCACTGGAGGCACATCATTGCTCGATTAGTCATATTACCTTGCTCCCAGTACCTCTCGAATAGTCATACAGTCCACAGCCCTGACGGGGCCTGATGGTGGCAGCCCAATGGTGTCCCAGAGCCTAGCCCCAATGGGCAGTGTATCCTACAGCTGGTGTGGTGGCCAATGCTGTTGTGTCTGCAGACTCACTTCTGCCTCTAGGTTTTGATCCCATGATACCCCCCACATTATGATCGCTGGCTGTCTCTCTTCCCCCCTACCTAGCAGCCCATTGCTTATTTTATCCTGCTGAAATTGGGGTGCCCAATCCCTGCGTCAGCTTTACAAGTCCCCCCCAGTAGTGTGGAATGCAGGGGAGCCCACCCTCAGTGTCCCAAATTATTTATTTTAAGAATTTATCATGTGAAAAAGGAAAACAGTCCCCCAATGTTTTTTTTTGTTTGTTACCTGAAAAAAAGAAAATTATCCCTTATCGAAGCTGCCATCACCCTCCCCAATCCTGACACTCCCATTGAGCACCAGCACCCGCCTTACTCTACACTTACCAGTGAAGGTTGTAGGATGTCATCTTCTGTGGACCGGGACATGTCTGAACTCTTCAAAGCTGAACCATGAACTGAGGAATAAAGGTAAGTCCCGTATAATGTATTTCAATGCCGTTTTTAACTTATGTTGCTATGTTTAGCATTTTTTAAAATTGTTTCACCAAATTTTCAATGTGGCCTTTTTGGGATGTCACGTCATGAACACTGTGACTGTTGTTTCATTAATCAAGCCCGGAAGGTGATTTTGCAGTTGCTGCATGAAATGACCTTTCAGGACTGAATAATGAAATTTCACCACTAGTGTTCATGAGGTGGGGTCCCAAAAAGGTCATGTTGTAAATTTGGTGAAAAAATTCTAAAAAATGGATGAGTTACATGTGGTTGTTTAAATTTTTCTATGCAGGCACATAACTTTGGCAATTTTCAATATTTTCATTCCAAATTTTCAACATAGTCATTTTTTCATACCACCTCATGAACATTACAGCTGTCCTATTTCACATCCTCTCCAAAATGTGTTTTCCCACCTGTGGCATGGAATAACATTCTGGCATGTAATTGAAATTGTTCACCTACAGTATTAGTGAGGAGGAGTCATAAGAAGACTATGTTGAAAATTTGGGGGTCAAAATATGCAACAATGCCGAAGTTATGGCCATTTGTTGCAAGTTCGCTATGCCCACTCATAACTTTGGAAATGTTGAATATTTCGGCTCCAAATTTTCAACATAGCCTTTGTATTACTCTACCTCATGTATGTCACAGCTGTTATTTTTCAAATCCAGGCCAAAATGTGTTTCTACATCTGTGGCGCGGAATGGCATTGCAGTTGCACAGAATTACATTTTGGTGATGAGTCGAAAATTTTCTGTATGGGGGAACATGACGTAGGGTTATAAGGTGTCTAGCTTGACAATTTGGTCACTGTTGTCCTATAGGGCATTGTGCTCCCACAGCTACATACTGCACACTTACAAATCTACAGACGGATGGGAGTATAGGGAAGTACATGTTTGTTTTAAAACTGCTCCTGTGGCAACACAGAGGTTCTCCCTATGCTCCTGTACCCCCAAATCACCTAACTGGGGTCTGGAAACAAGACGGTGGGGACTGCAAAATTTGTTTTTCCAAAAGTGCTAAAAGCGCATGTAAATAAGCCAGCAGCCATGGCTGCTGGGAACTGTAGTCTTGCCCAACCCGGTAGAATAGCAATACCAATGCCGTATCAAGAATGCTGTGAGCATTGGAGCCCAATCCAGTTTAGTCAGAGCATTCACTGGGAAATCCTTGCTGTCATCAGAAGCGCAGATCACTTCCTCATCAGCAGTAGTGGAGTAGCCTTTTATGTGCAACAGGCAGCTGCCTTTGATGCACCTTTTTGATGGGTGGCACAGAGCTGCTTTTCTTGATGGCATGGCATGCTGAAGATTGCAGCACTGCTTCCTGGGCTGTGCCCCACTAGTTCTTGCCACAAAGTCCAAGTTACGAGAAGCAGAGAGAAACAAGAAAACTTACAACAGTGGAAGCTGGGCTTTATGGAGCCAAAAAGCTAGGCCCCCATACTTGAGTGGGTTCCACCATGGAATGATAAAAATGTTTAGCCAAAGTCAGAGTGTAAGCTGCTACTTGTGAACCTGAAGCCAGAGTGGGTTACTGAGTTACTCTAATAATGGAGAATGTGGATGAATTGGAGAAGTTGTCTGGACACAATTTAGGTTCACAGTTAGCACAGGATCCAGATTAACAAGTAGCACTGAACTGGGAATCACTGGAACAAATATTGGTACAGGAGGTTGTGCAATGTTTTAGGAAGATGTTCTGGATTGTAAGGTGGAATTTGTTATTCTGGAGCTGTGCCGTAACTTTTACTTTTAGATTTGAGACAAAAACAGTCATTGTTGCTTCTTGGTATAACACCAAAGATTGAAAGGAAGGTAACTGGTCATAGAGTTCTTGAGTAGGATGCAAATGGGATGGTGATTGAGTATCTGATAGATGGTCATTAGAGCATTTTGGAGTAGAGAAATAACATTTCAATAATGGCATTCTTTTTGCATTAGATGGCCATTACGTTAAGGGAAAGTATTGCAGGCTGAGCTTTTGTCAAGGTCCAGTCTTTGAAATTATAAAAAAAATGAAGGTTACCTTTTTTTTTTTTTTGCTTTAAGACAAAGCCTTGGTTGGAGGGATTAATGTTAATTAGAAAGGTTGTCTTCTGTGGTCCTTTGGAGGCCTGGCAGGATGGTTGCTTAGATATGTATCTTCCTACATCTTAAAATGTAATCCTTTTGTTATCAGGCTGAAATCTTGGTTTCTCACTGATCTGCCATACAACACCAGAATCAATTAAAGGTCTGCAACACTATTTACTAATTGTTTCTCTAGGACAGTACCCCGTATCTTATTGTTTAACTTAAAATTTGTGGCACACCTCTTTCCTCAGTGAGAAAGATGGCAACTGGTACTTCAGGAAGCCTGGTGTACAATCAGCATCAGGGTAACCTGACTTATGTATACTTCGGCCTAGATATTCAAAATGTGCCTGGAAAGGGCACAAGTGGTTGCGACTGAGATGCTCAGGAGCACAAAAGTGTTATATTCAAACAAGATGTGCAATCACGCATCTCATCTGAATATAGCAAAAAGATGAAGGCTGTCAAATAGGGGCTGCTGGGGTTGCACCAGCACATCCCCCTGCACGGTCCAAATACCCAGAATGGGAATTCGTAGCACGTCTTGGGGATGCACCGAGTGCAGATTCCAGATATTCAAATCACAACATGCAAAGGGGCCATTAGGCATGCAAGGTGCAAATGGGACCATTTGCATATCATTATGGCCCCATTTGCATGTCCTGTGCCGGGATGCACCTGGTAGGATGCGCCGGGCGGCCTGAAAACCCCCCCAACCCCCTAGCCAGTCCTGTGCTGTGTACCCACCCAACAGCACCAAATACTGATTGCCACAAATGTAGTACAAGTCTGGAGATCCCTCCCGGGTAGTCAAGTGACCACCCCCATCCCGAACCCCATTCATATACAAATGCACAGGTATCCAAGTTTCTCTGGTAGTCTAGTGGTACCCCCCTCCCAACCCCGATCATTTAGAATTAAATATTCATCCAAGCATCCCTGGTAGTCTAGTGGTACCCCCCCATCCCTGAACCCCCATCATGTAGAATTAAATATCCATCCAAGCATCTCTGGTAGTTTAGTGGCACCCCCCTCCCAACCCCGATTCCCAATCACCAAATTGTAAAAGACAGAAAACTCCCTGGTAGCCTAGTGGTATTCCCCATCCACTCAGGACCCCCATCCCACCTTGCACCGCCCGTTCCAGCAGTGGCAGGTAGTCGGTGAGCAGCACAGCCCTCCACACACCTTCGTGGCTGCCCGCTGACTGACCTGTCACTGAATGACAGCTTACTGTATCAGATACAATCCCATTGGTTGACACTGTCAACTAATGGGCTTGTAGTGTGTACTGTAAGCTTTCATTCTCAAAGCTGTCCACCTCATGAATGGAAGCTTATGGTACACACTGCAAGTCCATTGATCAACCAATGAGATTGTAGCTGATACAGTAAGCTGTCATTCAGTGACAGGTCAGTTGGCGAGAAGCTGTAAAGGTGTGTGGAGGGCTGTGCTGCTTGCTGACTACCTGTCACTACTGGGACGGGGGGTGCAGGATGGGATGGGGATCCTGAGTGGGTGGGGATGGGGGTGCCAACTAGGCTACCAGGGACTTTTCTGTCTTTTACAATTTGGCCATTGGGAATCTGGGTTGGGAGGGGTGCCACCAGACTACCAGGGACACTTTGATGGATATATAATTCTATATGATTGGGGTTCAGGGACGGGAGGTGGGTACCACTAAACTACTAGGGATGTTGGGAATATTATCATAACCCTTCAATCAGGTTCAGAGACAGGAGGGGGTACACCAGATTACAAGGGAATGATTTAGATGACTATATACATTTACATCGTAGTTCAGGAAAGGGTGGCCACTAGACTACCAGGGAAACAGGGTTTGGGTTTATTTCATTCTACAATCAGGGATTGGGAGGGCTAGCCACCCACGGGCTAGTGGCTGCTGTGCTGCGCTGTGCAGTGCAGCAGCCAACCTGTGGGTGGCTATGAGTTATGCATGTTTCTTCCATGCCTAACTTTGTGTGGCACATCTCTGAGATGTGTGGGCAGCTGCGCCGCACATCTTGGCTGAATATCACAATGTGCCACTTATTCATAGGAACACCCCCCTCCAGATGTGCCACATACATTGTCTTTGTGCTGCAGCACATCCAGAATTGCATGGCACATCCCTTCCTTTTGAATATGGCCCAGTGGCACACTTCTGGGAAAGCCCTGTGCAACTCAGTTGCACCAGGTGCAACTCCTTTGAATATCTAAGCCTTCATGTTTTCATGAATACTGGAAGAAGTGAGAGGAGCGAAGAACACTTTCTAATCACTGTAAAGCAAACTAGATAGGCCAATACTGAGTGTAGAGGGTAATGAGCATTTGCTTATCAGACTGAACAAAAATGTGGATTACAAACACCTTTTGATCTCAAAATTAGAAACATAAATACATTATTGGGGGGATAAGGTGGCTTCTTTAGAAAACAAGGATCACTGTAATAACATGGTAAATAATGGGTGCTAGGAGTAAAAAAGCTTTTTGCATGTCAGAGCTTCCTAAGCTGTTGGGTTACCAAGGAGGCCACTCAAAACTGAATAGGCACACCACATCCTGAGGCCGGGACACAAGCCTAGGGGAAACCATGTCTTAGCTTGGCATTCTTCCTTAGGTACAGTGTAAACTGAAACTGCAGCTTCAAGTTAAATTGGCTGAAGAGACCACCCGCTGTGCCGGAGTTGGCCACTCTCACCTCTGACTGAAACTGCAAGTACTGCTGTGACACAGAGCAGAGACCCCTCCTAGGTCTTCCAGCCAGTAAAGCTCTGTCTGCCTGTTAATTTTTTTTTTCTCCCCACTTTTCCATTTGCAAGTTATGCATCTCTACCACTTGAGGGCAGTATTCCTAAGCCAGCAGTGCTCAAAGGGCAAAAATCGTTCTATCTTTCTGACACATCAACTGACTTTAAACTAGGTTCTACTTACGGCTTCTACTCCACCTTATCTAGACCTGTCACTCAACTAGGCATTACTGAATTACCTTTCCCTGAGCACTCCAAGTCATCTGCAAAAAAAATAATAAATAAATAAACCTTCTTGCCTGGCCCTCGCGTACCACAGAATGCTGACTTTACAAATAAGCTGCCTACTTCTTCTTACTCTCTTTACTGTTTCACATCTTTCCACACCACCTACCCATGCAAGCCTCCTAAATAGACCCTCAGTAACCCTTCTTGCTTATTCTCTTCCTCTAATTTCAGCCCCTTTGATCCCTATGTTGGAATCCCCCAGTCCATTCCTCCAACTTTGGGCTCACCATACTTTTCTACCCTGTGCCTTCCTCTCTTCTGTCCCTAACTCCTATGTGCTTCTGTGCTCCCTATCTATCTGATTCACTTCTTCTTACCATCCGCCTACCCCCTATAGCCTGGTCACATCTAAACCATGGTACAAAAGTTCAAAGCTCCACTTTATAATCATCTCCCTTCTCCTACTATCCTCCAGGGATATAAACCCTAACCCTGGCACCCTATATCAAACATGCAGGTGGTCCCTCTCCCACACACACCATCCCCTGCCTCCGACATGCCAACCCTCCCTCATGGTCTTAAAATCCTTCACCTTAACATAAGAAGTCTACTACCTAAACTAGTCCTGCTTCAACCCCTAGCACTATAGCTGGCCCCTGACTTCCTCATCAAATCAAATCAAATCAAACTTTATTTATCAAAGCACCTTTCCAAAACCAAGGCACTGTACAAATTCATTAAAATAAATCAATAAAAAAATGTTATCAAAACCATAATAACCAAAATAAAAGCACATAACAACGGCGTTAAGAATCATTATAAGCCAGGCTAAAAAGGAATGTTTTCAATGCTACTTTAAAACTATGGACGGTCGGGCAATCCAACACCTGACGAGGTTCCATGGGGTTGGGGCCATAAAACTTAAAGACCTGGCCCCAGATGTCTTTAAGTGAACCCTGGGAATCTCTAGCAATCCCTGATCAGTGGATCAGAGAGTGCGGGAGGGACAGTAGGGATGAAGGAGATCTTGCAGGTAAACAGGTCCCTGTTCATGTAGGGACTTATAGGTCAGAAGACCGACCTTGAAGGTAAGCCACCAGTGAACTGGCAGCCAGTGCAGTCTGCAGAGCACAGGTGTTATATAACTAGTCCTAGATGAACCAGTCAAAAGTCTGGCTGCAGCATTCTGCATGAGATGCAGGCAGCAGATATCAGCCCCCTGTAACCCTAGGTAATGGGTATTGCAGTAGTTATGGCAGGAGGTAACAAAGGCGTGGACCAATGTTGGAAGATCATCTGGAGGAACCAGGTGCTTCACATGGGTGATATTTCTCAAATGGTAAAAAGAAGATTTGACCACTGCCAACACCTGAGATTTAAGTGTCAGACAGTCATCAAACATAACACCCATGTTCCGCACCCAATCTGAGGTAGCTAGCAGAACACCCCTGAGCCATAGACCTGAAGGTGATCCCACCTGCAAACCCGCCTCCCGACGACCTAGGTCCACGACCAACACCCCAGTTTTATCTGGATTTAACTGCAGCCAACTCATATTCATCCAATCCTGGAAACCTGAATAAATAATAAAACACCTGATCCCAGTATATACATCCCTGGTTACAATATCACCCCACAAGACCATGCAGGTAGGGGTGGTGGTTTAGCTATTTACACCTCATCCTCCATTCATACTACCCCAGCCCTATCTGTATTGATTCCCACAGCTTACAAAGCCCTTGTCCTCAGGCTCTACATGCTTTACTCTATACCAATCTACATTGCTGGGCTTTACTGCAGCCCAGGCCTCTCCCCTACTTTTGCCTCTAATCTTCTTTCTCAAATTTCTACCCTCACATCAAATGACAAACTCTATATACTAGGTGACTTTAACCAAAACTGGCCTGATCCCTCCCTAGACAAGCTGCGTAACAGCATCATGGTCCTTAACTTTTTTTTTAACTCTATTTTTCACTGGTGACCAAGGCATCTTTCAGGAGTACCTGCAAAGCCTGTCACCTCTCCTCCCAGACTGAAACCACCTTAACCACCCAGGATACACATTGCTGAGCCCCCTCCCAGACCACAGATCCATTCAACTCCCTGGATCACCCCCTGGGGAAGGGTCCCACTCTCCTTACCTGGTGACCTGTTCTGATATTAGAGGAGCAGTCCTGGTCCGGTCAAGGAGCTAAGGAGGGCTAGGAGTAAGGCTGGTCCAGCAGTGGGATGTAGGCCACAGCTCCTGAGGCTTCCTTCTCCTCCCCGAGTCTACCAGGGTTTTTCTGGTTTGTTTCCCCCAGGACATGGCATGCAATGGTTCCCGCATGACTCCCTCAAGTCCTCAGTCGCTGGAATCTGCCGTCGTTCTGCCCCCTGCAGCATCCCTGCATACTGTGCTTCCTCCAGTCTCCACCAGAGGCCACAACAAAGCTGAGAACTCCCCCTAACCCATCCCAGAAGAGGCAAGCAGTCCTTCTGGATGTTTGATCCTCTCCTTCCCCTGTTGACCCCTGATGGCCCTGGCTCATTCCAAACCTAGGTCGCCGACATGGCATGAGGCGTGGAATCCAGTGCCTCAACCCTCAGCACCACCAAGCCAGTTGCATGGCCCTTAACTTAATGCAATTGATCCACAAGCCAAACCAACTAAATACTAAGTCAGGCAACCATTCAGTCATCGATTGGGCCCTAACCTCATGTCCACAGAGTAATCATATCAGGCCTCTTCCCGGATGCACTCAGCTACCATCATATGATCTACTTGTTCAGCAAACTCCACTGCCCAAAAGCCATGCATAAAACATTGCTTGTCCACTCATATAAATCTCTACACCTTACCTAGATCCTATGTGACCTAGCCCACACTGATTGGTCTCCTATTTGCTAAGCTACCACAGTTAACAATGCCCTGGACAATTTCCAAGGCCACTTTCTTAACATCTGGAACAAGCATGCACCCTTTAAGTGCACTGGAGTATGCAGAAACCATCTTACGTGGATCACACCAGAATTGATGGAATGTATGAGAGCTCAAGACCAGGCTTGGAAGGCTCACAAAGTCTCTAAATCAAATGCTAACTGTGACAGATACCAATCCCTCAGAAATGCCTGCTACAAGGCTACATTTTTTCTCTAAGTCAGAATACTTTAGATCCACCTTTGATGCTAACATATGTACCCCATCAAAATTTTGGAAAATGATTAACTCCTTCTTCTCTCCCCCCTCTAAATCCCAAACTCCACTCATCTATGTCAATAATGCCCTTACATCTGCTGACCACTCAGTTGCCACTGAATTCAACTCTTAAATTACCTCATGTGCTGCTGCTCTACTAGCTTCTGTTCCTCCTACCCAACCAGTCGTGTCTGTCCGCGATAACTCACACCCAAGCACCCTCCTTAGTGATCTCTTCTCCTTCTCTCCAGTCTCATCACATGATACTCTAAATGTTCTCCTTGCTCTCAGCCCATCTAATGGTTGCTCACCTGATGGCCTTGACCCCAAACTTCTCTTCCTCTCTGCTCATGCCATCTTTTCTCCACTTTCTGTCTTACTAAACCTTTCCTTCTTGCTGGCCTCTGTCCCAGACCCATGGAAGCATGCTGTAGTTCTCCAACTAGCCAAGGGAGGAGACCCTTCTATGCCCGGGAACTATCGGCCAATCTCTCTCTTACCTATTATTGTTAAGCTTCAGGAGCACCTGGTTTTCTTGCAACTCTCCTCTTACCTCTCCAACTCTGCCTTTTTCACTCCCTACTAATCTGGTTTTAGGAAAGATCACTCCACTATCACTTCCTTACTTAGGCTCACCGATTCCATACTCTCGGGTATGGACAGTGGACTAATCACATCTGCGATCTTTGTCGACCTTGCAAAGGTTTTTGACATTGTCTCCCAGCCCCTCCTCCTAGATAATCTGTGCTCTACTGGCCTGTCTGATTCAGCCACAAATTGGTTTAGCTCCTACCTAACAGGCCAGACACAGTGAGACAAAATTTATGATTCCACCCCCCCCACTTCAGATTAATGCTGGTGTACCCCAAGGCTCCAACTTTGGCCCCTTACTATTCTCCATATTCTCTAATGACATCCTGTTAGTGTGCACCTCCTCCTCCTTCATCCGTATGTATGCTGACGATACTGTCCTTTTCTACTCTGGCCAATCGCCAACTGATGTAGCTTCCACATTTCAGCATGACTTTCAGAAGGTTCAGCAATGGCTAAGCTCCCATCAACTTTTCTTCAACACCAAGAAAACAGTCTCCATGACAGACTCCCTAGGCTAACTAAATTGTCCTCCTTCCACACCCTTGATGGCTGTACTCTGAAGGACACTTCCTACATTAGGTATCTTGGAGTCTGGCTAGACCAGAACCTAAACTTCACTGGACAAATAGACTCCATCCTGAAAAAACTGTGCCCCAAATTAGGTGCACTTTACAGGAACCAAAGCTACCTACCTCTACAGGCCAGGCATAAATTATCCAGAAAATGACACTACCCATATTTGACTACTGTGATGTAGTCTACAGTTCACACCAAAGTCATCCTTAACAAGATTAGACACCATTTTCAATGCTTTCTGTCATTTCATTCTTGATGCCCCTTCCTTTACCCACCACTGTGATCTATATCACTCTCTAGCTTTTCCTTCCTTGGAAAACCACCGTCTAGCGAACTGCACAAAATTTGCCTCAAAATTCGGGTTTGTTATGATTCCCCCTTACCTTGCCTCCTCACTGTCCTCCCTCCCCCCTGCCCCTCTCTCCCTCAGATCCAGTAGCTCCCGCAGCCTAGCTATACCACGGCGCACTACCTCTATAGGCCAATCGCCATACTCCTATATGTTCCCTAAGCTCTGGAACACAATGGCTTATCAAATCTGGCACTCCTCCTCCCTGTGGTCCATCTCGACCTCTCTCCTCAACTTCCTCTCTCCATCCTGCAGCTGCTCCTAATTTCCCCTCTGACTTCTCACTCCTCCTAATTTCCCTTCTGACTTCCCCATCCCCTTTCCCAGCCTAGCACTTAACGTGAGGAGAAACCAATGTACTTTATTGCACTTCCTTGTCCTCAATGTATGTATTAAGTCTGCAGTGCTTTTAATTTGCTCCTCTCGCATCAAATCCCAATGTTTATGTAATACTACTAAGTGATGTATTGTTTGTTTTTCTCTGTTGCTTCTCTGTTCTATATTACCTTTGGAAATGTGTTGTTGATTTTTGTATATATACTTTTCTCTAATACTACATGTATTATATTATATATTTATGTATGTAAATGTACTTTTGATTACTATACTCCCATGTCCACCTTCCCCCAGGATGCTCTGTGAGACAAGCAATTTTAATTTGTTCAGTGTGCCTTTCCTGATGAAACTTTTCAGTAAATAAGCAATAAATAAATAAACACATCTGGCAGCTAGGCCAGGAGCAAGCCTTCTGGTTTGATAAGGACCCAGAATCTTCCTTTTTCAGGACATTTCACAGTCCACTGTAGAGAAACACAAAGACTTACCCTCATACAGCATGCTGTCTAGTCAGTGGCTATCAAATATCAAATAGTTTCCCAGTGGTGTTATGAAAGCAGAAGAACAGGGTGCCCCACTCTGAGTCATTTCAGTATAAAACAAGTGGTTTGCAGTGTGTTCTGGACCCACTACTAACAGATTAGCGACCACAGCAGAGATCAGTGCTTGAGGGGACAAAAATGAGTTACACTAACACAAATTACATCAAAAAACACATTTGATGATGACATTTATTTTGGCAGCTGACCTAATACAAAACAGAAAGGCTCCAGCGCTTAGACCATGAGGGTCTTCGACAAGGGGGCATTCCCACAAGAGAAAGAGGACTTCTTAAATAGAATGAATTTAGAGGGATATTACATTAATACAATCATTGTGCAGAAAAACACCATATACCATGTAGTGCATTATAAAAAAAAACACAGCAAGTGCAGCACAATACATCAAAGAAAGCTTATAAAACTCTCCTGTTTCTAAGAAGTAAGGTAAGTTATCAGTATTCTTCTAATTGAGTATTGCTATAAGTAGCGCAAATCAAAGACATGTATACATTTTATCTCGAACCCCACTTTACATTTCCAAATTAGAAATTTAATATCATAACAAGACAATAGCAGCAAGAAACTAACCTAGAAGCTAGAAAAAAAGAGTAGTTCACATGAGAGTTTTATAAGCTTTTTTGATGTATCAAAGTATCTAGAGACATGTCATCACTATATCAAGAATTTGATGTAGTTCTGATAGGGAGTATTTTTGTAAGGTATGGGATCACCAGTTTATAAGCCCTCACCAGACAATAGCACCCAGTCAGCAGGGAGAAAGGCGATAGTCCAAAATGGTAGGTTAATGGAGCCTTGTTGAGCTATAGTGAGCACTTAACCCAAATGAGAATGATTTTACATTTTACTCCACCACCCATGACAGCAGCGTATAACTAACCTTTTTCTTAACACATTACCATTGAAATTGCACTGTTTTCTGAGGTAACTCTGCAGAATTCAGCAGTATTCTGCATTACATCTTGGTTGGCTCCACCATCCCTAACACATCTCTTGCTGCAGTGCAGAAAATTAGTGCTGACTATATAATAGTCTCCGATGATGCTATGATACAAATCAGCTTAGACAAGTAGCAGATAAACTGGAAGGGAAGTTATACCTGTTTACAAATGATACCAAAATCTGTAATAGGGTGAAATCTAAGGAAGGGGTGAAAAGAATGCATACGAATCTTGGGAAAGTCAAGGAGAGGTAAAAAGCATGGCACTAAGGGTTCAAAGCCAAAAAATGCAGGCTTATGGGGCATAGGAACCCAAGAAACAAGTATTGGGGGTACTGTCAGTTACTAAGAAGGAAATGGACCTTGAGTTTATCATATCTGATTACCTAAATGTGGCAGGGTAGTGTGACAAAGCAGTGGGTAGGGCCAGTCAGATGTTGGGATGTATAGGTACAGTAGACGTATATCAAACAAGAGGAGGGAAGTACTGTTGCCACTATATCACTCGCTGGTGAGACCCCACCTGAAGTATTGTATCCAAACCTGAAGGCTGCACCTCAGAAAGGACATAGACAAATTGGAGGAAGTCCAGAGGTGGCAACCAAAACAATGCAGTGTTTGCACCAAAAGCCCCACGTGGAGAGACTGAGGGATCTCAACATGTACACACTAGAAGACAGAAGAGCAAGAGGGGACATGATACAGACAGGGTGAACAAGGTACAGGTGGGGAGTTTCTTTTAAATGAGGAAGAGCATCACAACCAAAGGGCATGTGATGAAGCTGTGTTGGGGGGGTTAGGAGAGATGTGAGGACGTACTACTTCAGGGTTACCAAAGTGGTGCAGGGTCTGCATCAAAAACTCTGTGAGGAAAGGCTGATGGAGCTCAGTATGTTCACCCTGGAGGAGAGGAGGTAGAGGGGAGATATGATAGAGACCTTTAAATACCTCATGGGGGTAAATAAGGTACAGGAAGGGAGTATTTTCCAGAAAAAAAGGTGCTCTAGAACAAAGGGACATGCTATGACACAGGAGGGGTAGGTTCAGGAGAGATGTAAGGAAATATTTCTTCACAGAAAGTGTGGTAGATTCCTGGAACAACCTACCAGCTAAGGTAGTCTGGGTTAAAACAGTGGTGGAATTCAAAAATGCCCCATATAAACAGAAGGGTATCACAGAGGTAAGGGGAGAAAGCATTGTGGATCAAGTGGGTCTACAGCAGAAATGAAGCTAGAAAAAAATAAATTAAGCAGCATGGCTGGGCCAAGCGGCCCTTATCTGCCATCAGAGTCTATGTTTCCATGTTTCACTGAAACAGTTGTGGACACCAGGAACAGATTGCCAGCAGAAGCAGTGGAGGCAAAAACAATAGCAGGCTTCAAGCATGAATGGGCTAGACATAGGGGAATATTAAGAAATGAGCAGGGAGGAAGGAGGTTCAACAGACTCAGCAGGAAGCATCTGAGCAAACCGGGTGGGCTATGTAGTCTATTTCTGCCAACAGATTCTATGCTTCTGTTATGTTAAAGGGAGAATGATAGAATTTAGAATTAAATCTTTTACGGGGCTACAATGGCGGTACTCATAGCTATGGCAACTCTAATATGGGAAGGGTATGAGGTAACACCAAAAGTGGGTTTGCTTGCAGACCTGACCTTTGATGTCACTCTGGGTAATGATCTGGACACCTGTAGAACTACAGTATTGCCTGTGTTGCCATAAGGGACCAAACTCAGAGTAACAGGAGGGGAAGCTGCAGACACCATGAGATTCCTGTTCTACCCTGCACTGAACAGAAGCACAGGAATGGAGGGCAGACAAAACATCACAAAACTCCTCCATAACTGTAGAAAGAATCTGTATGCTATGAAACAGATGTGCAGTCAGGGCAGCACAAGACTACCCCACAGCTGCAGAAGAAGCCTGCACGTTGTGAGGAGGAGGCATGGTCAGAGCCCCAGGAGGATCATTCACACCCAGAAAGAGAGACAGTGGGTTGTGATGATACCCCTCAACTGTAGCATGAGACAGCTGCTGACTATGACATAAAAGAAAGTGGTGGTGGTGGGGGGGGTTACTGGGAAATGATTAGGAAGGTTTCACACAGCTACAAAATGAGGGGGCTACTTCTGTGTTAGGAACACAATCAGGGGTACCCAAATATTCCCCACAGAGGAAAACTCAGTACAGCCAATGCACTGGAGGGTGGGTCAGTGGTTCAGTAAGCTCCCCTACAGCAGCCAGCAAGGAAGACTGATAACACAGTAGCCAACCTGCCAGAAGCGCCTGATTGCCTCTCACTTCTGCAGGCTGGTGCCTCAAAGTCTGAACTTCAGCCAAGAACAGAGTGAGCTGGGGGGCTTGGACAGTGTGTTCAGATACAATATATGATAATTCAGGCACAACAGCAGGAACCAAGGTTGTGTAAAATATGGGAGTTGGCAGAGTCTCTTAACAGCAGTAAGAGCATGCCATAAACTGGAGATTTGAAAAAGCAGGCTGGGTTATTGGTGAGGCAATGGTGTGCAAAAACAGGTGTAGCCCAGATGCCGTGTGCCAGTGGGCTACTACCTCTGCCTGTTGTTCCTGGTACAGGTTAAGGGGCCTGGGTCCCGCTACAGTAGCAGTTGGGGTTTCTTTCCCAGAGTTATAAATAATAGCACAGTGCCTCCACCCATAGTAAGATATAAGTGGGTCAGATGACTGGTTGGTACAGCCCCCCTAGGATACTGCACCTACCCTCCTCCCTGACCAACCACTCTGCACACTGGATCCCCAACAACTTTTTCCCACCAGATATCATAGAACTTTCAGAAAGCAAATGTAATGAACCTCTCTGGACACAGCAATTCCAACAATTAACTCACAGCTTTATTAAGGGGAAGGGCTAGGAAAGAGGTACCTGGAACAAGAATAGCTGTGGACAGAAAAGAGGTTAGTAACAAATTGGTAAACAGTAACATAAGGGCCTGTAGGCCAGTCCACCTCCTGGCTGCCCACCCCCACTGGTATCAGTGTCACCTTAAGAAGTCCCGGAGGTACTCACTTGGTACAGGCCTGGATGTTGCCATAGGTTGGCTGGCTGTTGGGGCCCTGAAAAGTTGGAAAAAAGCTTAAATTTAGAATCACACTTCCCTGTAACATGGTCCAGGAACCAGGTCCTGGGTACTCATGGTTTGCAGACCTCAGCAGTGTGTTGGCTACCAATTCTCCTGATGTCCTGGAGTGTGGGTCTCCCTCAGTTTGTGCAGCACTGGGCAGGAAAGAGAAGGATCTTGGTTTCCTCAGCAGGACAAATCTTGCCTGAAGGTCTTGCCACTTGTCCCCTTGATTGAAGATCTGGCCACTTGTCACCTTCAGCCACTTCTGTTCCATTTCAAAGCTCAATGACAGCTCCACACCAGCCTCAGAAGGCCCAGACTTGGGAGTGGCTCCACAACCAGCTCCCCACAAGGGTTGTAGGTGCCCAAGCACCCCAGCAAGCACTGGTGACCTCCTGACACAGTGGGTCCCACTTGGAAGGGGTTAACTAGTTACCTCTTTGGCTCTGCGTGAGGACTCCCAAGAAGTAGGAGCTCTCTGCAGTCCCTGCACTTACTCCGCAAGTCGCTTGTACTGTAACTAGGCAGTGCTTCCAAATAAACAGCAGTACCAGTGTGCTAAAGAGTGCTAGCCCTCCAAATTGCACTCAGACCATAGCAATCCACAGGGGAAATTCAGAAGCAGGCAAACCCCTGTTCACTTCAGTGGTTTCAGCTCTAACTGTCCACAAAAGATTCCTTTCAGCTTCTGCTGGGACACAGCTCTCAGCCACTCTGCTCAGTCCACACAGCAAAGTCACAGAACTGGGCTAGCACCCTGCACCAGAGACGCTTTGCCTCTTCAGAATTTTAAGCAGAGTCCCAAACTTTAAAAAAAAGTCCTCTACAGCAAGGGTTTAGCTTCCAAATGAAAATAGCCCAGTCACTCCACCAGTGCAGGGTCTTTGCAGCAGCTACTTTTCCCCTTAAGGCAACACAGCTCACAGTACCTGCAAAGGTTCAATATCAGTCCAGTCTCTTACTCTCTTTTACCTCTGGAACTCCTTTCCCGTAGTGGCAATCTCCAACTGAGACCTGAGCAGGGCCTCTGAAAGTCCACTTCCACTCACACAGGATCCTACTAGCTCAAGAAGGGCCCAGGAACAGACTGACTAAAACCTAGAAAGTCCTTGGGTTTTCACTGGACAATCCAGGGTTTCAATTGGCTGTTCAAGCCCATCAATCACTGATAATTATAAAGATCAATATTTCCTGATTGTTTATTGGGGCATGCTTTAGGCACCTGAAATAAGAAAACTCCCTCTCCCAGAAGTCCTCAGGTTCAGTTTTAGGCACCTAGTCATTTAATTTGCTGTCAGACAGAGGTCAAAGAATCCAGGAAGTGGCTGCTGGTACACCTTAGCATGCAGCTTATGCAGTCCCACAAATCTTGAGTTCTGGTGTGACCAGTACAGTTATTCTTTATTTACAGTTTCCTCTAGGACAAGTAGCCCCTTCTGTGCCCTTTCATACGTGCCCACTCTTACATATTTATCTTTAGTACATTTCCTGTCACTGCCACTGAATCGCTCTTCTCCCAGGCAGCAGGCAGCATCTCATTAATATTCATCTGGGCTCATTATATATTCATGAGCTCTGACCTTAACCACGATGCAACTCTTTAACTAAACTTTGCAGTGGCTTCTTGCCAACTCCCTTGAAGTCACTGGTCCCCATTATGTTGAGGGGGGGCACCAGGACCACTGAACACCTCCCTGAATGACCGCAAAACTGTCAGACAGTACATCAAAAGTGCCTTTAGCACATGCACGATCACCAGCTGCTCCGAGGAGCAAGAGAAGGGTGCAGCACTCGCAATTCAGGATTTAAGCCCAAAGAGGGCTGAAACAAACACAGGGCTGTTCAGGGGAACCCTCTAAGGCTCCAAAAAGGACTCAGGAGACAGGCAGACACCAGCCTGAAATGGGAGAAAGCAGGAGGGACACTAGAAGCAGATGGGAGACATGGGGGAAAACTAGGGGCAATCAAGGTAAGCCCCAAGAGGGGGGTTAAACATGAGCAAGTAAGGGGAAAATATTCCAACAGATAGTGATGACACAGGAATACAGGAAACAGCTGTTACAGCTGGCTCATGACATTCCAACTTCAGGGCACCTAGGAAGAAACAGGACCCAAAATGGACTCTTGTGGAACTTCAAGTGTTTCACTATCTTCACAGATGTGGCTCAGTACTGTGAAACCAAAAGATTTAATTTGGTAGTTGATTTTGCAACTAGATATCCTGAAGCAATTGTCATGCCTTCTGTGGAAGCAGAAACGGTAGCAGATGAGCTTTGGGGAATTATCTGCAGAGTGTGTTCCATGGAAAAACGTTATCAGACGGGGCAAAAATTTCATGTCCAATCTAATAACTACCTTGTGGGAAAAATGCAAGGTGAGACAACTAAAAACGTCCCCTTGCCATCTCTAGGGAAACGGCTTGTGAAAGAGATTTAACTCCATGCTAAATAATGTACTTCAATAATTTGCAAACAAACAACCAGGAGGATGGGACAAATATGTGTACCACTTGTTATTTGCTTACAGGGAGGTGCCATAGGAGTCCACAGGATTTTTACCCTTGGAGCTACTTTATTCAGAAAAGTGAGAGGCTCATTGGATTTGATCTAGGAGGAATGGTCTGGGAAGTCACCCACAAGCGAGGAAAGCATTGCGGAGTATGTACTGAACGTCCGTGAGAGGTTAAGAAAGTACATGGATTTGCACATGAGAATCTCCTGCAAACCCAGAACAAGCAGAAACTTGGTATGGTCAGGGTTCGAGGGCTTAAGCATAGCAGGTTGGGCAGAGAGTAATACTGTAGCACTCATTTCAGTGAAGCACAAAAAATTGCAAGCTGCCTGAGAAGTTCCTATTGTTGTGATCAAGAAACTGAATGATGTGAATTATGTGCTTGAATTGCCAGGCTGAATTTGCAAATGCTGAACCTATCATGTAAATATTGTATACTCATACCATACCATGCCTGAGAGGAACTAGTTTGGCAGCAACATGTTTGCCTGCTGAGGACAAGGAGGATCCTATAATTGATCTGCTTGAAGAGGGCAGGGATGAAACTTGAATGGAGGCAGTCCAGCTTTTCACACAGTGGAACCTGGATCAGGGGAGTGGACATAGCTGGGGTGCAGGTGAGGAGGTACAGGCAAAGTGGGCAAGCATTAAGGATACAATACTTGAAGCAACATCTCATTGTGTTAGACAGAAAAGGAAGTGCAAAAGAAGAAGGAAACCACTTTGGTTCTCAAATACAGTAGCAGAAAAGGTCAGAGCCAAAGGCTGGCCTTCAGAAAATATAAAGGAACACAGCGGGATGAAGATAGGAGGCATACCAAACTGCCCTAAGGGAAGCAGGTAAGGCAGTAAGGCAGGCAAAGTCCCAAACTGAGGAAACATTAGCACAAACAGTAAAAGAAGGTGACAAGACTTTCTATAGATACATTAGTGAAAGGAGAAAGTCCAGAGAGGTATTGCTAAGCTTAATGGAGAAAAGGGAGCATGTGAGGAGGAGGACCCTGTAAAGGCATCTATCCTAAATAGATACTTTTGCTCAGTATTTACTGAAGAGAAGGTAGGGCAGGGCCCACAGCTCAGCATCATGGACACAGGGGGGAGGGAGGTGAGCACTACTCCCTTCACAAAAGAAAGGGTCCTACAAGAGCTTGCTAAGCTCAGGGTAGATAAGGCAATGGGACCTGATGGCATACATCCCAGGGTACTTAAGGAGCTAAAGGAGGAACTAGCAGAGCCATTAGCAGAATTGTTTAGTGAGTCTCTGAGCACAGGAGAGGTCCCAGAAGACTGGAGAAGGGCTCATGTGATCCCGCTCCACAAGAGTGGTAGCAGGGAGGAGGCGGGGAGCTACAGACCAGTCAGTCTTACCTCAGTAGTGGGCAAGATTATGGAGGCACTCCTTAAGGAAAGGATAGTGCAACACCTGGAATCCATAGGGGCACAGGATCCAAGACAGCATGGGTTTACAAAAGGAAGGTCCTGTCAAACTAATCTCATAGATTTCTTTGACTGGGTAACCAGAGTGGTGGACCAAGGGGGAGCAGTTGATGTCGCCTACCTTGACTTCAGCAAAGCTTTTGACACTGTTCCACATAGAAGATTGATAAATAAGCTAGATAGGCTCGGGTGGGTCAGAAGTTGGTCAACTGGGTGGCAAACTGGTTGACTGGCAGAAACAGAGAGTGGTGGTAAATGGTATACAGTCAGAAGAGATGCAAGTCACAAGTGGGTACCTCAGGGGATCAGTCCTGGGGCCAGTCCTATTCAACATCTTCATTAGTGACCTCGCAGATGGACTAGAGGGTAAGGCTTGTCTGTTTGCAGATGACACCAAGATCTGCAAGAGTAGATGATCCAGATGGGGTGGGCAGAATGAGAAGAGATCTGGATAAACTAGCAGAATGGTCAGAAGAGTGGCAACTGGGATTTAATGCAAAGAAGTGCAAAATCATGCACATAGGGAAGAGAAACCCTGAAGCCACTTATAGGCTAGGAGGGGAGTTGCTAGCAGTCACAAAGGAAGAAAGAGACTTGGGCATCATCATCACTGATGACCTAAAATCATCCAAGCAGACCTCTAAAGCAGTAGGTAAGGCTAGGGGGGTGTTAGGGTGTATTAGTAGGGTATCACAAGTTGTAAGAGGGAGGTAATAATCCCTCTGTACAAGACATTGGTTAGGCCCCATCTGGAGTACTGCGTGCAGTATTGGAGGCCACACCTTCACAAGGACATTAACCAGATTGAGGCAGTCCAGAGAAGGGCAACCAAAATGGTGCAGGGACTGCATCAGAAGACATATGAGGACAGATTAACGGAGCTCAATATGTATACCCTTGAGCAAAGGAGGGAGAGAGGTGATATGATAGAGACATTTAAACACCTTAAGGGCATAAACAAGGTGAAAGAGTCTAACATGTTTAAATATAAGAAAAATAGCAGGACAAGAGGACACAGCATGAGATTAGAGGGAGGCCAATTAAGGGGAATGTGAGGAAATTCTTTCACAGAAAGGGTGGTAGATGCATGGAATGGCTTACCACAAGAAGTGGTGGCTATGAATACAGTGCAGGGCTTCAAACAGGCATGGGATAGGCATAAGGGAGCAATACAAATGACTATGAATAGATAGGTCACTGACAGAGCAAAGGCCGATGGCACATTTATAAGGTAGAAAAAGAAATGGGCAGACTGGATGGGCCTTGCGGTCCTTATCTGCCGTCAACTTCTATGTTTCTATGTTTCTATGCTGCAGACCTTTCAGGCTCTGTTCACTTCCAAGCCAGGGTACAGAGGATTGGCAAAGTAGTTAGAGGATCCCTGCTAGTATACAAGACCAGATGCGGGAGGAGATAGCAGAGATAAGATAGGGAGTGATTATACAGGAATGCAAAAGCCCTTTGGCTTCCCCAGTAGTTTCCATCCTTAAAAAGGCAGGTACAACCCAGTTCTGGGTAAATGATTGCAAAATTAATTCTATCATAGTAACTGAGGCATACCCAATGCCAAGAACTGAGGAAATCTTGGAATGCTTGGGGATACCAAATACCTCATTGATTTGATTAAAGGGTACTGGCAGGTGCCACTGACAATGGAGGCCCTGGAGCAGTTCCCTTTGCACACCCTTTGGCCTGCTTGAATTTATGGTTATGCCTTTTGGGATGGAAAAATGCTCCAGCAACCGTTCAAGGGTTGGTTGACAGAATCCTGAATTGGGCTGAGGAATTTGTGGTTGCTTACATGGAAGAAATCACAATTTACAGCCAGGTCTGACTGGGACATGTTGAACATGTCAGGAAGGTACTGTCCCACAGTATAAGATACAGTATAAAGCAGGCCTGACAGTAAAAGTGGAAAAATGTCACATAGGCATGTGAAAAGTTGCATATTGTACCTGGGACACTGTGTTGGGGGTCAGTACATTAAACCTGAACCAGCAAAGGTGGAGACCATTAGCAACTAAGGCAGACCCACCAATAAAAAAATAGCTTTCTTGGGGTTAGCAAGCTACTATAGAACATTTGCACCAACCATCAGTGCTGTGGTTGCACCCCTTACTGACCTCACAGCAATATGGGCACCTGATACAGTGATCTGGATGGAGAAAATGGCTTATGCCAAGCTTCTTTCCTTGCTATCCCAGACTATGAGAAGGAATTCATAGTCCACACTGATGCATCAGACAGAGGCTTAGGAGCAGTACTCAACCAACAGGCAAGTGATGGGGAGGAGCATCCCACTGCTTATTTCAGCAGGAAGGTGAGTGACCAGGAGATGGGGTATGCCACAGTAGAGAATGAGTGCCTTTGCATACTGTGGGCCCTGAACAAAATGGAACTCTACCTCTATGGTTGTCACTTCCAGGCCATCCCAGATCACAATCCTCTGAAGCAGCTCAATCAGATGAGTGGTAAGAATAGCAGACTGTCAAGATGGAGCTTAGCAATGCAAGCATATGACATGACTGTTGGCCATTGTGCAAGAAAGGTGAATATGAATGCGGATGCAATGTTATGAAACATAGATTGTGGCCAGAATAGACTTGCGATATGATATTATGTAACATAATGTACATTTTATTGGAATAAAAGGTATATGGGTCAGAAGACCTAAACCATTTTATTTTACAAGGAAGGGGAATGTGACACGTGGTGTCCTGGGCACTCCATAGTAGATTATTAGGCAATGTAGACAAGTCTTTTTTTCTTTCTGGTTCTACAGGGAGATGGGAGGCCTCTGAAAGTTTCCAGGGTTGGAACACTCACAGGAATAAGGTGTCACAGTTGTCGGTTGATGGAGGGACTGCAAGAAACTATAACCAGCATGGAAGAAAGTCTGCTATGTAGCCAGTGAGGCATATGTGGCATATGGAAAGGATGCCAAACTTCAAAAATACATTTTCACACTTTTACTAGAGCAGGAGGAATGAAAAGTTAGTTACAAGAGAGTGAGAGAGAGAGAGAGAGACAGAGAGAGAGAGAGAGAGTCAGTCTTATTTGGGAAAGGCTGCATGTAGCATGGCTTTTAAAAAAGGGTACCCTGTGCTTAGAAAAAGAACTGAAAGAGTACAGCAACATTTGTGCTGATCAGCAAACCAGCATGTATTGGAAGCAACTCCTGTAAATAGCACATAAAGACAGATTATTTTCCTGTAATATGTGTGGTGTGTGGCCTGAATCCCATATCTAAGACAGTGACTTCTGCCTATCAAAGACACGACTACCAAGGCAGCCTGAGGCATCCAGAGGAGAAGGGTTATGGGACAGCAGTGGCAATCATAAAGCAGGCAAGCCTTACCCTGGTGGGTGCACAAAGAAGGCAGCATATAATTGCCAGGCCAGAACAGAGAGCATGCAAACCTTCCTCTTGCTCCATTCTATAAAAGGGTGGTAGTGTGCCACTGTGCAAAAAGCCAAGTTAGCTCAACCATCAAGCTCCTAGAATGTCCATGACCTCCATCTGGGAAGCTTAGAAAGCTTACCTATGAGGGACAATCATTGGGTTTGCCTTTCATACATGGAAGCACTGACTTCAGGTGCTCTCTCAGTTAGATGCAGCTTTTGCACAAGGGGAAACCACTCATAATACCCCCAACACTCACTCCGCGAAGACTTAAAAAATATTCTTTGACGGAAATATAAGATTAGTATTATTTATTACAAGGCAAAATACACAGTAAGGTATATCAGTCATTGTTACTGGGAATCTTGGGAAAAGGCCACCAAGTTACTTGCATATTACACCCACATCAAAAAGCTGAAAAGCACCCTGAACTCAAAAGGCTCCTTGTCTTCTCTGCAAGGTACAGGGTTTTCATGGGCTACTCACCCCATACGATACCTGGTAATTTTTATTTCACCCAAGTGGAAGGAGTGGGTCTCTTTGATTTTTCCCCCTTATTTTACACAAAGAAAAGTGTGCACTGGGCTGGTGGTACTCTCGACTGAATTTAGAATCAAAACACGAAACAGAGATTGGGTACTCACCAGCCTGAATGAATACTGACGCCACAGCTTTTAGAAGTTGCTTAAAACATTTCTTAAAATAATAAAACACCGACAGTACAAAGACTGTGCATGCCTGGCATGTTTCGGATTTGGCTTTGATAAAGGATTTTAATAATCCACTGTGGAGTCAATACTCTTTCAGGATGGTGAGTGCCCAATCTCTGTTTCATGTTTTAATTTTTCCCCCTTGTTAGTGTCCTTGAAGGAGGACATGGATAGGTGGAAGCATCTTCACCTCTCTCTTTGGGGGAAGTCTCAATCATTGCAGATGATGGTGCTTCCTAAGGTTTTATACCTCCTCTGCTATTTACCCCTTTCTGTACCCGACTATTTTTGGACATCTTTGGATAAGCTTATTAGAGGTTTCTTTTGGGAAGGGGGTAAGTCCAGGATATCTTTATTGTGGTTGAGGGGACCTTACTCTAAAGGGGGTTTTCACACCCCTGGTTCATGGGTTACTATCTAGCATTGGGCCGTCATCAGATCTAAATATGGTTGCATGCCAATCAATGTTGGCAGACAGCCAGATAGCTTGAAATTGAAGAGTATTTGATGTAAGGAGTAGTGTCTGATATTATTCTTTGGGATTTTTCTAGTTATTAGGGGTTACCCCATCCATGCCTATGTTCTGGATGTATGTAAAAAGCTATATAAAATTGTTAATTTCCTTTGGTACTGTTGGCCTGTATGGCATAACCCCAAATTGCCGGTGGGAGGCAATCCATTTTCTTGGTGGGACTAGGCGGTGGGTGACCTTTCCAGGATTGCACACCTTTTTCATTTAGATACTGGGTTGTTTAAAGACTTTTCCACCCTCAAGATGCAGGCTTCATTACCACAATTCCATATGTGGAGGTATCTCCAGATTCGCCACCTTATATCTTCATATACAGGCACTCAACTTCAGTTACCAGTGAGAGGAGTCTGGAATGATATTTTAGAGTTGGCAGGTGAGGGTCGACCTCTCAGCAAATTGCCAAAGATAGGTCAAATTTACAAAGGGCTCCTGCAGAAATATACCCCATCAACAGATACATTGAAAAGTCAGTGGCTATCAACTCTCCGATAAAGATTGGGCTTGTTGTTGGTCCAATGCTTATGGGCTATTTTGTGACATGGGGGGCAGCTTATACAATTAGAAACATTTCATTTGTGGTATAGGAAGCCACTCAATTAAAAAAAGATGAACCTCGTAACTATGTCCGACTGTTGGAGATGCTACCAACATGAGGGAACCTTGCTGCATATTATTTGGACTTGCCCTAAATTGTCGGGCTGGTGGTGTCAGCTGCAGGAAAGAATATCTGAAACTATGCAGTGTCAGGTCCCATGGATGTGTTTCTTTTGGTTCTGGGCAATATTAATAAGCTCCTGATTCAGCATAAGCTCCATCATCTATGGTTCATGGTGGCTATCATAGAGGTTAAGCGCCTAGTCTATAGGAAATGGAGATCAGAGGAACTTCCAACCATAGATAAATGGGAAGACAATGCGCATATGCTGGTGGACCTGGAGTGTCTTTATTTTCTGGCAGCTGATAAATGGGACCTTTACAAGAAAGCATAGGTCCTTATCTTATTGGCTTTACCCACATCCAAATGAGTTGAGTAAGGAGTATTTTCTTTCCCTTCTTTGCACCTTTGACAATTTGGTTCTGCTTTTTGGTAGCTGTACAGGGGTCTATGAGTGAGAATCTTTCTACCCTCTATACTCTTGCACCAAGTATGGGTGCATTCTAGAAGTCCTACCCTGTTTTTTTTTTTTGGTCACCCATGTCATAGTGACAAACAAGTTGTCGATGCCGATTACGACATTGGCAACATGCTGCCCAGCATTACAGTGCCAGGCATTATGTTTTCCGGGAGTTACAGCGTCAAAGCACCCTCCTGGGAAGCAGTCAGTTTTTGCATGGGGGGGTGGGGATATTTACCTCCGCATGCCCTGGAGGGGGTAGAAACTGTGTGGGGGAAAAGGGCGACAGGAGTGAGGGGCTATCTAAAATCAAGATCACCCCATTCACTGTCACCTTTTGTTGTGGAGCTGTAATTGCGGAGACAAAATTCAATCGCCTTACCAACAGTATACCTTTTCTTTGGTGTAGGCTGTGGATTTGTAGTTACCAGCACTGTATGTTTTTATTTTCCTCTTACATTTCCTGTTAGAGTATTTTATGATAACTGAGGTTTAGAATATGTGTCAGGTGTAACTTTGTGTATTGTATGTATGGGAGGATACTGGGTTTTTCTCAGTTGCTACTGTATGTCTGGAAAATATTGGATCCTAATTATTTGCAGATGTGTCTCTGTTGTTTTGGCATTAGTCTGTAACCAAGAGATGTCTGTTCCAGCTAGCTCTTGATTGTTCTTCCTCTGGAAGCTGATTTTGAATAATGAGTGCCTTTTAAGATGAAAACCTCAATAAAATATGTATTACAAAAAAAAGCTGAAAAGCAAATTGCCTCTATCAAGAATGCTTCACATCAAGTTCTTATTGTCCAAACAGGTTAATGCGGTATTCAAAGAGTACTACCAAAACCTTTATGCCTCAAAACTAGGCCCAAAAACCTCCTTAATTATAGAATTCTTAAGTATGGTGCAGATTTCAAAACTTCCACATCATATTGCTGAACTTGTGGAAGCCAACATTTATTTATTTATTTATTGAATTTTGGTAACTGAGTAGGCCCACTGTGACCAAAGATCCCCTTTTCAGGGGTAAGCTGGGTTTAAATACAGGCAAATAGACAGACAATGCAAGTACAAAGCATACAGTCAATTAGAAGAGACTGGATTAACTACAGGTATGTACATGTGAAGCTTGCCAGAATTAAGCCCAATTCTGCAGCATGCTACAGCAGGGTTACTGCAGTAAACAATGCAATTTTAATATACAGGCAATAAATATAAAGGCACACTTTATTACAAGTGGTTAGGATAATATGATAACATACAGTAAGTTGTGCATCACAGAAAAATTAAAACATGTTTTAGAAATACAATTATGAGCAAGTCACAGCAGTAGGCAGAGTAAAATTCTCTTAGAACAACATGAAGGAAACACTCATGATATGGCTATTGTTCAATGGTAGAAAGTACAGTGACAGTGCTCCAACAGAAATATTTTTATTCCTTTTTAGCCTCTTACCCATAGTAGGTTTTCCCTAGGTGCCTCAAGCATGTCACAGTCTAAGGACCAAGTGAGCTTCTCTCAGGTTCAGAAATACACCATTTAGACTTGATGGAATACAAATTTTAGTAAATTTAGATCTAAGGCATAAGAAGGGTACAGCATCCCCCCTTCCAGGGAAGGCCAATTTAAGGAGGAGAGGACCTCACAATGATGTTTCCCAGGAGGGCCCCAGATGCAAAGTGACTCATTTTGTTATATAGAACCTGCAGCTTGTTCGTCTCAGAGCTCATGAGGGATTGAAGTACAGAGGCACTGAATAGCAAGGTGCTATTTGCTGTGGCAAGCTTCAAATCCCAGGTTAGAAAGTCACCCAGATGGTGTAGTAATCACATTTTCTGCTGCAAAGATTTTGTGATATGATAATGTATGGTCTGAAAGTGATTTCTTGGTCAATATAGACCTCATGTTACTTTAGCTTATCCGCCACTTCAGTTTGTGAGCCAAAAGAAGGGGATAGGGTGAGCAAGTGTTGCCTATCCATTCCAAGGTGTTTTGCACCAAAGATAATTGCCTTGGTCTTTTTTTTTCTTTCATTACCAAATTGTTGTCAGAGAACCACTTTTCTAGTATACAGAAATCTGTGGCAAGCTGGGCCTTGATCATTTTAACATCAGAAGAACTTCTTTACAGAACTGCATTATCTGCATTTATATATTATTTATTTATTTGAAACTTGGTGACTGGGAGAGGCACCCTGAGCCAAGGGCTCATTTTCAGGTGCAAAACTTGGGAAGAGAAAGTGAAAACACAGTCACAAAAATTACAGACCAGGCTGATAATGATAATTACAACACAGTGATATACAGTGATTAAGCTGTAGTGCAATAATAAGCTGTAATGCCAAAAATTGTGACAGAATGTCCAGTAAATAGAGTGCTGAATCAAAATGGATGTGCAAATAAGGTAACTTTAAAAGTTTAGAGGAACCCAGATAAAGGGGTGCAGAGCCAGTACTCATAGGTGTGGTTGGGCATGGTAAGGAAGGGTTTAGGAAGAGGGTAGGTTGGAACAAAGGGGAGGTGGGTGAAGGTTTAGTTGGGGTCTAGTGGAGGGAAGGGATGGAGGATGGTAGATGATTCCAGCATGAGGTGAGACAGTAAAGGAAAGCAGATTTTCTGGCTGCAAAGTGTGGGCAGGGAAGGAAGAAAGTGAATGGGTCACTGGAGTGCAAGCAAAAGAAGGATAAGGGGATATGTGAGATGAGAATGGATAGGTAGAAGAGGAGGGACCCAAACCAGAATTTAGAGATGAGCGCGGCACAGTGGAGTTGGTGACATGTGGGAAGTGGGAGGCTGTATAGGGAGGAATAAAAGGAGCTGTAGGATTTTGAGGGTACGTTGGTAGCAAAACGGCAGAAAGAGTCGCAGAAGGTGTCCAATCTGGCCAAGGAGGTGGATGGAGCAATGTCATAGACCACAACTGCATAGTCAAAGACTAGGAGAACCATTTTAGTGACTAGCTCTCAGAGGACCAGCAAAAAGAAACATTCCTTATTGTGGAACAAGTCTCTGAGTTTGGGGAGGAGTTTGGCATGGATGGTATCAATGTGAACTGAGACGTCAAGCTTGCTATCTAACCACACACCAAGGTACTTAAAGGTTGGGACAGATTCATGCTGGGAGCCATCTAGTGAGGGGGAATGGGGAGGAAGGGTAGCTGGGCCAATTTCCGGCTGGTACCAAAGGTCATAGGCACAGTTTTTTTTTTTTGTGCTGACCCTGAGCTGGTTGGCTTAGAAACAGTGCAGAACACTATGAAAATCATGCTGGAGTGGGACTTCCATAGAAGCAGTTGAGGGACCTGAGGTGCAGAGGTCTGCATCATCTGCATACATGTGAATATGCAAGTTGGCACAGACTGATGGAAGGTCATTCAAGAAGACTGAGAATAGGACTTGACACAAGATGGAGCCCTGTGGGACCCTGGCCTAGATCAGGAGTGGTGAGGAAAGTGCACCTCCTACCTGTACTGACTGTTGATGGCCAAGGCCACTGATTTATGGTGATTAAAGTAATGAAATTCAATTTGCAGGACTTGAAATTCCAGGAATTGCACCAGTGATTGTTAGTCTAATTTCCAGCTTTTACCAGGATTCTACTGTTATTCTTTTACTATACTGTATGTATAAATAATAAAAATAAAAGGCTTACTATACAGAGCATTAAATGAAGCACACTGAAAACAGAACAGGAAACAAGTATAAGAACACTACAAGTTACATAAATTTACTAATCTGGTATAAAATGCCAAATCCTGTTAAATTCTTTGATTTTACCAGTGTGCAGACAGTTAAAATTCCAGAATTTTTACTGGGTTTTCCAGTAAAAACCAAAAACCAGTGACCTTGTTGATGGCCTGTGAGATAGGATCTGGATCATTCGACAGGGAGGGCTGAGAGGCTGGCAGTGATCAGCTTATCCAGGAGGAGAGAATGGGACACTGAATCAAAAGTTTTTCCAGGTTAATGACCATGGCCACTATTATGTGTCACTGATCCATCCCTAAGAGGGTGGACTCACATTGATCCTCAGTTGGAAAGTGACAGTCATCCTTCCTAAAACCAAACTGGAAGGCAAAGAGGAAGTTAGAGTAGCAGAGGAATTCTGCAGTCCATGAGTAGACAAGTTTTTCTTGAAACTTTGCTAGAGAAGGGAAGGGGAAGATAGGGTGGAATTTGCCAGCAGTGCATGGGTCACCCCCTTTGTGGAGAGGTAGAACCATAGCAAACTTACAAGACTGAGGGATAGTGCAAAGGATGAAGGAGAGACTTAGGAGGTGAGTGAGGGGGAGCGGATGGCTGGAGCTGACAGATGGAGGAGTTTAGGGTCCAAACCCTTCTGGGATATATATAGAAGGGTTGAATGAGGATGCATAAAGAAATGTTTCCTATCTGTAACATGACAGGTAAAGAGTCAAAACCCAGGGGAGAGGGAGCTGGGGAGAGAGGGAGGAATGGGGAGAGGGGAGGAGCCAGGCGGTGGGGGGTGGAAGAGCCCAAGTGGTGAAAAACTCATTGAAGTGAATAGCAACAGATGTTGGGTCAGATACTGGTGAGTCATTAATTAAAAGGACTGGGTGAGCGGACTGGGCCAGGGGATCAAAAAGGGAGTGAATCACCTTCCAGAAGTTAGCAGGGAAGTTAGTGTTATTCTGGAAGTTGACCTTGAAACAGGGGTACTTGGCAGTTTGGATGGCCCAAGTGCAAGCATTCCTAAGCACTCTGTATGAGAGGATGTCATGTGTCTGCATAAAGCCTAACAGTAGACAGCATTTGTGAAGCTATTGCTCAACTTTCTAAGTTCAGTCTCTGGGTGTTTATGGTTTTCCCACAGAATCCTATAAACTGCTCAGTGAGCTTTTGGTTTCCAAATTGCAAGTAGTCTACCAAGTGTCCTTGTAGATTCTTCCCCAGTCCATGCACCAAGCCCAGATCGCTGTACTCCATAAGCCAGGCCAGGCAAGGATCTCCCCAGACAGCCAATTGTTAATTCTCCAAATTTCTGTCAAATAAACATGTTAAAACTGTTCAAAATATTACATAGAAACACACTTTTTTTGAAGAAAAAGTCCCTGCAACCCATCAGAGCTTCCCAGCTCTACCAATCTATGTTGATTGTGAGGGCCATAACAACCCTTCACTCCTTCCTTCCTCCTCCCCTTTAGCCACTGTCTTAATCTGCCCCATATGTCTGCTCCACTCATGTTTGAATCTCTTTATTGATTTCACATAGACTACCTGCCCATGAAGAAATGTTTTTTGATGTCCTGTTTAAATCTCCCCTCACCAGCTTCATTGAGAATCTTCTGGCATTTTTATTTTCACTCAGCATGAACAACTTTCTTCTATCTGCTGTATTAATCCAATATAAGTATTTGTATGTTTCAGTCATGTTGCCACTCTCTTTGGCTCCAGTATGTACATGTTAAGATCCTGTAACCTCTTCATGTAGTCCTTTATTGCTGACCTTGGATTATTTTGGTTACTCTCCTTTGTACATCCTCAAGCCTGTCCATGTCTTTCTTCTATCACGGGCTCTAGAACTGCACACTATACTCCAGGTGAGGATGCACCAGGGATATGCACAGTGGCTGAATAGGCAAACAGAGTAGAACTGGCACCAGGTAGCAGGTAAAAAAAGATAAATGCTTTATTTAAACAAAATGCACAAAGGTGCGCTTAAACCAGGCAGTGTAAATACATACAATCAGACATTGCAATGTTGACCTCAGGCTACCCAACCAGTTTCACTCCTTGCTTCATCAAAAGTCACCCACATGAGAAATTGGATCCCTTTTTAAACAGACTGGGATCTTAAAGGTACAGTACATCATTTAAATTTAAAAAAACAAACATGTATTATATATCCAAATAGCTTACTCCATAAGAACCATGGGGTAGGTTCCCACTTACTGACTACAAATTTCATGCTCAGGTGTGCTGTTGTACCACTCATATTAAAAACATTTCTGGAGCTCCTATGTAATTATAGTCCTACTAAACTTTTATGTTACAGTTTTGTAGGCTTGAATTCAATTTATTGTAAAAAACAAACAAACTTAGATTAACCAGTCCTGTACTAACCGGCACCATATGAGTCAGGTGGAATGGTGCCCCAACCTTGTGATCACCAGCCAAACCTCCAATTTCCTTGCTTTCAGATTCAGTTAGCCAACAGAGACAGGTGTCTTGACAGAGAAACAAAAAGAATTTGTAAGCAGAGAAATTTAGCAGCACATAACAGTTAATTTATACAGACACCTAGACATTCATTTCATTATGAATGCTTTTTCTAAATGGTCATTTAGACCTGGTGGATACTGCCCACCTAGCTGATCAATCCATATTATCTCATGTTTTAAGTACCAACTCCTCCAAATCACCTCATGTGCTACCCAACATGACTTTCTCTATTCCACAGTATTTAAACTTCTGTTGCTTGGGGTCCTGTTGAGAGTGTATATGTAGAGGAAGAGCATTTGTTAGATCATTGTGAATGATTGCCAGTGGCAGAATAACCTTACTCCTCCTTACTGTTCGACCTTCCTATACAGCCCAGAATACTATTTGCTCTCCCCACTGCCCTGTAATGCTTTTCTGTAGCCTTCAGATTATACAGAATTATTACATCAGGTTGCTCGCCTCAGTTGTTTTTTTTACATTCCATTCTGTATTCTGTTTTCAGATTTTTGCCTCTATGAGCAATACTTTCCGCTCTTTAGCATAGAATTTTAGCTGCCACACCAATGACCCCTTCTGTAGTCTCTCTAAGTCGTCCTTCATATTTCTTACCCCTTCATCACTATTGACTGTTCCACAGATGTTTATATCTTTCACAAATAGTCAGCCTTCCCCTTAGATCTGCATTCCAATATCATAGATAGATCATCCAAGCTAGATTTCATGATACCCGGGTTAGTCATCCATCACCAGTCAGGCTTCAAAAAGGGCCAGTTGTGGTCAAACTACCTCAGGGTAGTGGTGGACATAATCTAAATTGAATGTTGGCAATACACTGCCATAGCTCTACTTAGTGTAAATATTGAGAAAATGTATAGCTGAGTAAAATGGCCTTCTTTATACCAAGCTACTTGATGCTGTAGGAATAGATAGGACATTTTGGAGCTTGGTTAAACTGCTGTACTCTACCCTACAGCTGAAGTAATTTCCAATAATGTCATTTCAGACCCCCCTCCCCCTTCATGGAGGAATATGACAGGTGGGCTTTCTTGTTCCCCTCCCATCTTTCTTGCTGGCCATGGAGCCACTAGTGGCTAAAATAAGGGACACTGAGGCCATTTAGGCAAACAGTGCAGAACATCTGTATCAAAGACATTAGTGTACAGAGATGATTTGCTGATAGGCATTTCTAAACCCCAGGAAGCCATCCCTGTAATCTTGGGTGCCCTTACTTCCTACTGGAGCAGCAGTAATGCTACTGCTCACAATGCTAGCAACTCGGGTTCAGGAATAAGCTTGGCTTGTCAGAGAGATGGAAGCATGACAAGCATCCATTGGGATGCTCTCCTCCTTCGGGGTGGGTGGGAAGTGGTGCCTAGCACCAGGCAGTCACCTAACAGAGGCTAGGAGATCAGCAGCCAGGGACCACTGGAACAGGGTGGAGGTGTAGATCCTGAAAGTTGGGGTGCAGAGTCCTGAAATTGCTGCGGTACATACAGTAGCTGTGGAGGTGTTTAGGCACAGAGCTTTAAAAACTGTGGTGCAGAGTCCTGAAGTTTTTGGAGTATGGTGCCCTGCTGTTGTTGGTCAGAGACTTCAAAGTTAGGGAACAGATCCCTAACGGTTTTGAGATATGGAGCACTGCAGTAGTTGGGGGGTGCAAAACCCTTAAGATATTTAGTCATGGAGCCTAATATATGTTAGCATGGGCAATGGATTGTTGGGGCAGGGAGACCAGCAAAAATAGAGGCACTGGACACTGAGAATATATAGCACAGAGCTCTATAATCACAAGTGCTAGTTTTCTGCACCATATTTTTCAAAATTGTGTGCACAATATTCAAATATTCTAAAATTCAGGATTATTACTTTTCTTTTTTTTTTGTTATGTAGTCCAGGATTCAGCAGCCCTGGGGTGATAATGTAGACTGGTGTTGTCCCTGGTAGCAAGGGGCTCATCCAGTACAGGGCATTGCATTAATGAGCATATGACCTTGATGAAATCTAGAGGATAGGAGAGGGACATGGGGGAATGGTATTGAAGTGCTTACAGTAAGTGTGGATTATTTAGGGTTTCATTGCAAACGCTGGGATGGAGCTCGGGAGGGGTGTGCTGGTGGAGGAGGGAGTGTTCAGAGATTTCAGCTGCTGTCGGGGTTTTAGTAGTCTCTGCACTAGTATATCTTTTAATCTGATTTAAACACCTGTCATAAGGCATTATATACATTAGTTCACAGTAAGCTACATCGATTATCTGTCCCTCTTTCTTGGGGAGACAGGTCATTCATTTATAAGACCACAGAAGAGGGATGGGGGAGTGAAGGGGTAACAGAGGTCTTATTAAAAAGTTTGTGCCTCTATTAAATGGTGTGGCCAGTCCAGTTTTTTGAACTCTGAGGGATGACTGTTTGATTACACTTCCTGTGAGAGCTATCTGTGATCTTTTTTTCAAGTCTGAGCTGGTCAGCTTTCTGAGGTGGAGAAGGCTGAGTTGCCTGCTTAAAAATTCACTGTTATTCAGACCCCCTTCCCAATCCAAATAATCAGCAATTGTGTGGCCCAATCCACTTGGGGTCTAAGTGTTTTTTGAAGCCTCCATTGTATCCTGCAAGTGTAAGTAGGATATTGTTCAGCAGTATCGATGTGGTTAAAGCATCAATATTTTGATTTGCAGTTGGAAGCACCACAGGGGTCTGGGCTAAGAGCTGGGAGCCATTGCAAGAGAGGGAGGGCTGTGCATAAGGAGTAAATAATCCCATTTGCAAAAGGAAATGGAGAAACAGCTCTTCACGCCAGTTGGTCCATCCTCGGTGAGCCCATGGGAAAGCAAGGTGATTAATCTCCATCATGGGAGTAGCCTCGCCATGGAATCAGTCCCTGCAGTACCTGGCAACCAACAGAGGCCTCTAGGAGGGAATTTATGACCTTTGTACAGGTAATTTTTATTGTGGGTGTTTCAGGTTCTATAGGGTTGGGGTGGAAGATTATAAATCACAGACTGAGAGCCCGAAAAACTCCAAGCAATGTTTATCTTTGGTGTGATATAGGAGGGGTGTGTCATGTTTCCAAATCCCACCTTTTCAGTTACAGGGACAGAGTGGTGAAAGGATGAGGCTGGCTGAAGCCCAAGCTAATACCACTTACAGCAGTAGCTACAGCTTGGCTTGTTTACATTTGGTTCTGCAGCCCTCCATGTCCCCACCTCTTTGGGAGCATGCATGACCACAGGATTGTTGAGAGACTGCAAAATGTGGGCTTGAAGAGAAAATGGCACCACAGTACAGAAATGTCACAGTGGGGTTGGGGGGAATAAAAACCAGGGAAGCACTGAGAGTGTTTAGAAACACAAAACTCACAAAGTTTGCAATAAGCGGCAACAAAATGGTATCCCTTCCCCCCCTCCCACTTGCAACATATTTAGTCCCTAACAGTTCTTGTCTAGTATATCATACCAGGTTTGTGGCAGAATAATATTATAGACCTGCTTCTGTATTCATGACGGGCCTGCTGGGTTGCTGTTGGGACCTTCTGTAGGGAACAGTGCCATATTCCCAATGTCCTGAGAGATTGGGAGATGAGTGGTGGCTGAAGTGGCCATGGCTGCTACCACTGCAGCCCAAGAAGCAGTAGATTGTGGATCGGTGGTTGAGGCCATATTATCTGCGATCTGCAAAGCATTAGTGGTAGTGATGTGTTGTTGGCTGGTACACTGCAATTGTGGATTGTTTGTTGGGGTTTCCTCTTGCTTGTGGGCGAGGGCTGAGAAGTGGTTGGGCATACTGTAAGATGAAAGTTCGCTATCATCTCCTGCCAATTCCTCATCACTCCTGCTGCCACTCCTGGAGTGGATGTGTTGATTACTTGTCTCTTTGCCTCCCTGGGTTAAGGTTTGTTGTGGTTTTTGTGTTTTAGCCTGTGTGGGAGAAGCCACAGTTCTTCAATCTGCTTAACACATGGGCTGTATGAGCTGTTTTGGATTTTGGTTTCTGTATGTTTCAGTGTCCATTTTGGAGAATCAGCTTGGGGCCTTTGGACTGCCAGTTGTTGCAGTCATGGATTCTTGTGATCTTGCTCTTCCTGAGGCCAGTGGTCATCTAGAAAGGCAGTAGTGACCTCCAGAGAATGGAAGATTTTGTGTATTCCATTTACCTCCAGATGCATCGTGGTAGGGTTTTGGAGGGAAAATGGGATATGTAGCTGGTGGAGCTGCTGTCTAACTGCTGTAAAGACTCTACAGCAGTTATTTAGATCCTTGGAAAAGTCTGGAAAAATCATGATCTGGTGGCCCTGCCTCTCAAAGTGTTCTAGCTGTAGGGTCCTACGTAGGCTATCCTCCTTAACTTGGTACCTGACTTACCTGGCCAGTATAGGTTGGGGTGTTTTGCCCAGCCTGGGCATAGGAGTCAGGTATTGGTTGGGCCCTTTCCATTTCAAAGCTTGGGTTCCCAGGTAGTTTGAGAATTGCAGGCAGGCTGAGACATAAAAATCCAATGGGATCTTGGAGCTCTGATTGACATATGAACATATGAAGAAGCCAGCAGAAGAAGGCCATTTGGCCTCTCTAGTCTGCTCGTATTGCAGGGTACACAGCTTGAGCTACTGCCCCTGCCCTCCTTCCTCACACCTCTTATCCTCCCTACCCATGATCCTTACCGTCACCCTATGCCTATCCCAGCCTCTCTTAAAGCTGCCTACTGTCTTCAGCAATATCATCTCTTTTGGTAGTGCATTCCAAGTGTCCACCACACTCTCTGTGAAGAAGTACTCCCTGACTTCCCTCCTAAACCTCCCATGCTCCAACTTGAGACTGTACCCCCTTATGTTATGGTTGCCACACAGCTTAAAGAGACTCTCCTTATCCACCTTATTTATCCCTTTCAAGTACTTAAAGGTCCCAATCATGTGCCCTCTCTCTCTCCCGTCTTCCAGGGAGTACATGTTCAGTGCCCTCAACCTCTCCTGTAATACCTTACCATGCTTACCCACTATTATCTTTGTGGCCCTCCTCTGGACCTTTTTCAGCAGGCTAATGTCCTTTTTGAGGTGTGGACACCAGTACTGAACCCCATACTCTAGATGGGCCTTACCAGGGACCTGTACAAGGGCAATATAACCTCCTGTCTCCTACTACTGATCCCCCTAGATATGCATCCCAGCACCTTGTTTGCCTTTGCTGCTGTTTTCTTGCACTGCATGGAGTGCTTCAGGTCACTAGTGATTGTCACTCTGGGAGTGACACTTGTTGTGGCTGTTATTTTTAAGTCATTAATTCCTGACAGTTAGAGATGGTCGAAGTGGCCCCAATTTGCTCTGCGAAGTGATTTGAGGAGTGAAGGCGAATTCGCGGAGTGCTCCGCAACATGAAGCGGAGTACTTAATGTTATAATACGTAACGTGAAGTCCATTGAAAACAATGACTTCGCTTTACTCCACCTTCCCAAACCACTACTCCACCAATTCTTAAGGTGAAGTACATTGAAAACAATTTACTTCGCCTCACTTCACCTTGTTTTTAAGCTCCAAAGGTGAATTTTGCAGTGATTCATGGCATTTCAGGTCACATGGGCTCTAGATTGTTCTGCACAGCCTCAGTTTGGGATAGTGTGTGTAGGAAGCTGTAGAAGACAATCTGCTCTGATAGCTCTGTGCGATTCAAACCTTCTAAAAGCTGTTAAAAAGCCTTTTTGAGTAATTTTTTTTGCTGAAACTTTAGTTCATCGATTATAGGAAACCCTCCTGTGCTCATATCGTCTAGCATTTATTGTTTGTGTGTGGATTCTGAATGTTAATGTACAACATTCAGTCTGTGTACTTAGAGACAGTGGAAGTGTGCTTTTGTGGAGGGGCGTATCTGTGATGTAAATAAATTAACTTAGGGAAAAAGACAGTGCTTTCTGTTTTGGAGATATTTTTCTTGTATAACTGTGTTAATGTACATACAGTAATATTTTCAATAATTCTTGCCATTTTTTGTTGATTGTTGTGGTGCAGCAGTGCATAATTTTAGTTTGTTTAGAATATGTGGTTATGTTACTGAAGTTTTCAATTTGCTACGCCTTACTTAGTGGATGTGTGAGTATGTGTGTGACGCGTGTCATGAAATCAGACACCTTTTATTGTGCCACATAATAATTTCAGCAATGTGAACCTGCTATCCACTGCAGCTGTGTGATTTTTGTACTTCTTTGTGGTATCTTTACTGGTACTAGTACTAGGGACTGTTACTGCAGCAGTGCAGTACACTGCCCCTGCCCCCCCAGTGGCCCCCCCAACTGGCAAAGGTATTATTTTCCAGATTTGAATTTCTGATGGTGAGCACTGGTTAGGTGTTTCCCATTTGTGTCTGCATCTCTTCAGTGAACAGCTCAATCTTAATCTGTCTGTGCATTTGCATCTCTTTAGGGCCCAATCTCCATATGTAACTTAAGTCACATTTGTTTCTTTGGGTTCTCTTCAGAGTACTGGACAGGTGTGGTGCATAATTCTGCATGAACATTGTACTCATTAATATGCGTTTTTAAGCCACGACCATCATCATGAGTCACTCGTGCTACAAATCATGTTCTTCATCATCACGGTCACAAATGCAGTCACAAATCATGATTCACAATAATGTCATAAATCACAGTACTAATTTTTTGACTAGTTACTTGGATGTATTGTAAGCATGTTTTGTAGTATTTCTCCAGGCTTCACCACCCCGCCATTGTACTCATTAATGAGCAGTTTTAAGTCAGGGAGTTTGTGCTACAGATCATCAGGGAAGTACAGCTGTAGGCATTCACATTCCCAATACAGTTCCATTTTGGTTATCTCACACTGTCGACACCGAATCACGTTCTTCATCATCACAGTCACAAATACAGTCACAAATCACAATTCACGATCACATCACGAATCACAACATTAATTTTTTTACTAGTTACTCGGATGTATTGTAAGCATGTTTTGTAGTATCTCTCCAGGCTTCAGAGCTCCACCATTGTACTCATTAACAAGTGTTTTTAAGTTGGGGAGTTTTGTGTTACAGCTTATCGGGGAAGTAGAGCCATAGGCATTTGCTTTCCTTCCTGTACAGCATGTGAATTACAGTACTGTAAGTAGTGGTGGGTGAAATGGCTCCAATTTGCTCCGTGAAGTGATTCACTGAGTAGAGCAGAATCCGTGGAGAACTCCACAATGTGAAGCATAGTACTTCACTTCATAATGAGGAACACGCAGTCCACTGAAACCAATGACTTTGCATTATTCCGTCTTCCCCAAACCATGTCTCCACCAATTTTAAGACGAAGTACATTGAAATCAATGTAATTCACCTCACTTCACCCTGTAATTGAGCTTCAAATGAAAGTCTGCAGTTATTCATGGGATTGCAGGTCACATGGGCTCTAGATTGTTCTGCACAGCCTCAGTTCTGGCCTGGGTAGTGTGTGTGCAGTGTTAGCTGGAGTCAGTTTGCTCTCAGAGCTCTGTGATTTAAAACCTCTAAAAGCTGTTTAAAATGCTCTTTTGAGTAATATTTTTTGCTCAAAATTTAGTACATTGATTGTAGGAAACCCTTCTGTGCTCATATCATCGAATGTTTATTTTTTTTGTGTGGAATTTGAATGTTAATTTAGAACAGTCAGTCTATGTACTTTGAAGTGTACTTTCAGGAGGGGTGTATTTGTGGTGTAGGTAGATTAACTGGGAGAAAAAGGCAGTCTTTCTGCTTTGGTTATTTTTTTCTTGTATAACTGTGTTAATGTACACACAGTAATATTTTCAGTAATTCTTGAACTTTTTTCACTGATTGTTGTGGTGCAGCAGTGTACAATTTGTCTGTTTAAAACATTTAGTTATATTACTAAAGGTTTTCAATTTGCTATGCATTAATTGTGTGTGCGTGTGAGTGTGTGTGTGTGTGTGTGTGATGTGTGCCATTAAATCAGACACTTTTATTGTATTACAGAGTAATTGCAGCAGTGTGAACCTGCTATCCACCTCATTTTCATGAATTTATTATACTGCTTTTGTGGTATCTTTACTGGTAGTGGATTGCTACTGCCGTGCACTAATCCCCACACTGGCAAAATGTATTCCTTTCCAGATTTGGATTTGTGACTTGTGAGCACTGGTTAGGTGTTGTTGTGCCTTTTCATATGCATCCCTTGAGTGTGCAGTGCAATCTTAATCTGTCTGTGCGTTTGCATGGCACCATTAATTCTGGGAGACTGCATTTCTTGTTACACTCTCATTTCCACGTCAGCACTGGGGAATTTTCTGGATACAAGACAGTAGCATTTTGGGGATGCACATTAATTCTGGTGACTCTGTGTGTGACCTGACCACTGCGCACATGACTGAGTGCACCAATAATTCTGGGAGACTTTGCATTTCTTGTTACACTCTCATTTCACTTCATCAGCACTGCAGAGTTTTCTGGACACAAGACAGTAGCACTTTGGGGATGCACATTCATTCTGGTGACTGTGTGGGTGGGATGCTGCCAATATTGTTGTCACTCCACCTTACTTGCGTTTAAGGTGGGAATTGACAAGCGTAAATATAATAACAAGGTGAAGTGAACCTTTTCTATGGGGCACTCTGCTTAGCGAAGTGCCAACGTGAAGTGGCCACTTTACGTTCACTTCGCTGGCGGATTTTAAATTCACTGCATCTCTACTGACAGTATTGGAGTGAACTTGCTTTCTAAGTGATATGGGGTATTGCAGAAGCCATTGTTAGGTTGCCACGGTTTAACAGCTCATGATCAGAAGTGAAAGTCTTTGTATACTATGATCATCTGTATTAAACAGAGAAAGGAAATGATTTTCAGGATGGCTGTTGTTTTTTCTTTTAGTAGATGTTCGTGTAACCCACCTGCAAATGGGGGTTCCCAAAAGACTTCCAGGAGCTTGCTTGAATGCTCCAAGCCTGAATGGTGTTTGGCATTTAAGCCATTTATCAGTGAGTGTTTTTAGAGCCTCTGGTACTGTCTCTTTAAGAGCTGTCTGCTTGCAGACATAATTAGTTGTATGAGGGGGACTGTGTGCTTCTCTGAGTACCACTCGAGCTGCTGCCAATTCACTTCATTTTGCAGTCACTAGGAGTGCAAGGGAACCTATCTGAAAGATGTAACTGTTTGCCAGAAATTATTTAGAGTAATAATGAAATTACAGTTTGTCTAACCTGCTTTCTTTGCAGTCAGAACTGTGTCTGCTAGTTCCCCATTCTAGTTTTGAACTGCTGAACTGGACCAATCAGTGTGGGTAAGCTAGCTCTAAAATGGTGCCTTGGACGAATCAGAACTTGGACTCATAATCTGAGCCAGCCACAAGAGGATTGTATGGGCAGTGACTCTGGGAGATGTAGTTTAGACTTCAGTGCCTTTTGGACCAACAGCAGCAGTCTATTGTGGTGACAGCCAATCCAGTCAAGAACTGGGAGGAACTCAAAGGAAGTGCCCGGTTTTGTCGGTTGGAGTTTCAGTTGAGCTTTGGCAGTGAAGAAGGAAGGAGCCCTGTGCTTTTCAGTGTGCAGTTTTAGTCAAAAATGTGTGTAAGGCCCAGAGTTCCGGTCTGCAGCTTGTGTAACAGCTTGTTAGGACTGAATCCGTCCTGTGAAAAGAATCAAAGGATCTCTGAAGAGTAGAAACCAGGCTCACCCTGTAGAAGACTGGAGGAATTGCTGAAAATTGCACTCGGTCTGTCAGGAACTGAATCTGCTGTGTGTTCTCCGGGTATTGTGCAGTAATTGCGATCGGGATACAGATGCAGCCTGCCTGGTATAGTGCTTTCTTTTATATGGATGTGTGAAGAGGTTTGTGTACCTCAAGTGAGCCCTGCTGACATTGAAGGACCCTATCTTATTTGGAGTCGTGAGTACTAATTCAGGGTCGCTCCCTGTTGAATTGCCACATTAAATCCAAATGGAATTACTGTACTGCTGACTGTTTAATTCTCCTTTCTCTATGTGAAAGGGCCCCTACCAGCTGCCACAGTTTGGACTAGCCACTAGGGCTTGAGTACCCAGGGACAGTAACTGATAGGGATAGGCCTGTGCACAGAGCCATAGGTAGATTATTAGAGTGATAAGCTAATTAACCTGATTTCCCCCTGTCCTTGTTATATCCCCCTAAATAAATCAGAGCTGCTTGTTTCAGCAAAGTTATACTGCCTGAGGTATTTGTCTATGTTAAAGTACTGTACTGTGATTGTTGCACTGTATCTCATTTCACAGGAGGTCCCAGTGCTGGAACCAGACCTGGGGTAGTGTATACTGTGAAGGTAATTCTGATATATTGTGCAGGCCACTAGTGGGAAGAAAGGGGGGTTGCAGTGTCCCAGAGGGCTGTGACCAAGTTAGTTTAACTATTGCAAACCCTGACCTCTGGGTGGAGGCACCCGCCATTGGATCCAGGCCCCTCAACCTGTTAGTGGCAAATCAGGCAGGGGTAGTAGCCCCTGGGATAGCGCCATCTAGGGGTTACATTCATTTCAAGGCTGTGGAGGTTGTTAGAACCCATGGATTCTTTAGGATGTGGAGTTACAGATATCAGAGGAAAAGATGTAAGCTGCCATCTTGGTTGAGTCCAAGCTGAGCCCTCTTTTTTTATTTAACTTCTTGCTAATTGCCTAAGCAACATATATTCTCTCCTCAGGAGCTATGTAATATCGCTTTAAGTGTGTCTACTGATCTTTGGGTTGTACAAGTTTTCTATTACCTTACAGTACTGGCTCAGTTGCTCTGACTTGGCATTTCAAAGGGAAGGAGTCAGTGTTCTTTGCAGGATGACAAGGACTGCTGAGTCAGAGTTGGTAAGAGAGCTATGACTAGCACACTGTGCTCGCTCCCACTTTCCAGAAAACTTCTCTATAGTGACTGGCATTGAGAAAAAGTATAATGCATGGTAGTGGCCATCAAACAAGGACTTTGAAAGGAGGGGTGCCCCTCTCCAGCAAGATAAAAATCCATCTGAAGAGAATGTGGAGGTCTGTCTGTGAGGAAGTTGGTGCCAGAGAGTCCAATGGGCAAAGGATCTGAGGTGATGTTCAGTCTTTTATACATGTGAAGTGACTGGTTTGGCTCTCAGCAGTTCTTTCCCTCCCCAAGACAGTGACAGTGACTGGAAAGTTACAGATTCCTGTCAGAAAACAGGAATTTTATGTCACAGTGTATCCTGAGGGCCAGAGTGCCCCTTTAGCAAAGTATGTGCAGTGCCAGTTGGCAGCAAAAGTGATGCCCAGGTGGGCAAAGTGCATGTGCTCAAGTGAAGTAGGAAATCTAATGAGTTAATAACGAGTAGACTCTGTGGGAGGACAGAGCGTGTTCCTGAAATTCCTCACAGGACTGTTTTGGTGCTGCATTGTTGCCAGCCAGTTAAGACTGTGAAGTTGCCAAGTGGCTAGTAAATGTTAAAAATGGATTAGGATATACCCGTGGAGTCCCAACTCTTTGCTGCCTGGGGTTAAGAACTCTGTGAATTCTAGTGCCTCCATCGGGGCTGTTCCATGTCAAATAAAGTACCCCACCATGGTTGAATCCAACCCAGAAGAGAGCAAGAGATGGTGATCCTGTGGTGATAAACAACAGACCATGCCAGCTGGAAAAAGTTAAATCTTTATGTGAGCTCAAGTGAAGAAATAAAGGATCCTATTTTGTTTTACTACCATGTTTGGAAATTCATTGTGTTTATGCCTCCAAGTTCTGATAAACCTTTTACTGCACAGCTTCATTAGCCATGCTGTGCATCAATGGAGCCCAGAGATCACCTCAGGCTCAGGAGATCAAGTAAGTAGTTTGGTAGTTTAATGTGTGGGGCCTCTCCCAGAGTGACCGTTTCACCTTTACACCCCAAAACAGCTGGGAGAGTGACCCTACATGTCTGTATTGCTTAACTACAGGTAACTGTAGAGTGGGACTTAGGAGCTGGCAGTATAGCCTAGAGGTTAGAGTAGCGAGCTGTAAATGAGCTTGGAACATTCAGCAGTCCTGGGTTTGATTCCTAGAACCCTCACTTGTGTACTGTGTGACTCTGAACAAGTCACGTAACACCCCCAGTGCTCCCTGGTTGCCCCTGAAAACAGGCACTTGCACCTAGTGGGCCTTGCCTGGTTGCCAAAGACTAAAATAAAAAAAAATGTAGCTAAACTGAACATTATTTCCTAGCCTGTGGAATAAAAAGGTATTTCTTGTTTCTTTATTCTCATCCACAAAACTCATGACCATGAGATATTATATGAGATCTCACACTGGGATTAAGATTTTCTCTCAGGCTAGTATAAAATAAATCTGGATACCTTCCACAAATTTCTCTTCCATGATAAATGTGGAATACATTTAGGTTGTTATAACATAAACCAGATTATTCTGCTCACTCCAGCATTTTAAATGCTGTGAAGCTAACAGCACTGCTTACAATGTCATCTGCATACATATGGATGTTAGTGGAGACACATGATTTGGGGATGTCAAAAAATGTGAAAAGGATAGGCCAAGGGCTAAACCTTGTGGTACACTTGAGCAGTTAGGGATGGGAGGGAGAGGATCTTCTACAAAGATCACCTTAGTCATGTCTACCAGCTATAGTAAGAGCTGAGCTATAAGGCAACAAGGTCAGAGAGGCCAGTCTTAGCACATTTTTCATGCAGGAAGCAGGTGGGAAAGTGTTGAAAGGCTTTGTTAAGTCAAGAAAGATGATTAATATCAGTTGAGACTGAAGCAGTGAGTATGAGAAGGAAGCTGACTGTAGAGTGAGACTTTCTAAAGACAACCCAAAAAAAGCTGGGGAAGGAGAAGTCCATTAAATGATGTTCAACGTTTGGTGAATATGTGTGGTGCTTGTGCAAACTTTAATTTGGCCTTTCTCATTCCCAGCCTCAGTAGAGGACCCGGGCAGCAATATGGGAATGAAGGCCCAGCACTAAGTGTAAGAAGAGTGCCAAATGAGGAGGAGATGGGGATGATGGAGCATTCAAGACATGCTAAGCTTAGAGGGAAGGAGAAGGCAGGTTTAAATTTTGCTGGTGGGAGGAGTTAGTCCCCTACATTGAATCACATGCAAAATCCCTCCCATTCAATGTTTGGTGAATATGTGTGATGCTTCTGCAAAATTTAATTTGTCCTTTTCTCATTCCCACCCTCAGTAGAGGAGTCTGGCAGCACTACGGGAAGGATGGCCCAAAAGAAGAGTGTGATTACCTCCTCTAACTCATGGAGAGTGTGAACAGTAGCACGCAGGAGAGGAAAACAACCCTGTGGAGGAAACCTCTGAGGAACCATGGCTACTGAATTGCCCTTCTTCTGGGCATATTATGAAGAGATAATCCTAAAGGCTTGTCTGATTTCCTGTTCTGGATTTGGAAAATAGGTTTCAAAGCATGAGGAGGTGCATCTTCTAAGCCTTTTAATGATATGGACAGGAACGTTATTTTGAGAGGCTGAAGAAGCTGCTCCAATCCAGAATGCATGACCTGAAAAAGAAAAAAGATTGATTCTAAGTCATTGTAGTAAGTTTCTCATGTGTTCTATAAACTGATTAATGGTCATAGGAGAAAATTTGTTAGTCACCAGGACAGGATATGAGAGATTAGATCTGGCATGATACAGGATGAGCTGATCGACAATCTGTACTGTGCACCAGTTGTTAAGAGTTGAATATTGTGTGATCTGAACTCCTTTATGTAGTCTTTCACGTTCTTATTTTGGCAAATGCGTGATACAATGGTCTGCTTGTTTTCTTAGACTGACAATTGTGAGAAATGTAGCAGAGGATGCTGATGGAACTGTAAACTTTCTTGGATGAAGAAAACTATAAAAGGCTTAGCAAATAGCTGAAGATACCATGATGTTCATTGTAGGCTAAAAAAGATTAGAATGGAGTAAGTCCAATATCTTCTGAAATATAAGTCCATTGACAGGAAGATGTTTAGGAATGTTTGGAAGTGATGTTCTGTTGATTCCAAGTAAAAGGAATTTAATGGAGAAATTGGATAAAATAGAAGACATGGATGGATTTGCTTGAGAAAGGAAAAACTGTATTTCCGATAAATATTGTTTTATTGTCCCATAAGATGATTTGAGTGCTTGATGACAGTAAGTAATGAATGCTAGTATGTGATTGATTGAAAATGGAATGCTATGAATTGACTGAAATGCACAAAATGATGTATATTTCTTACAGGTGACAGAATATGTAGCTTGAATACTGGGAGATAGTGCTGACCACATGAGGGCCTCGGCTTTTTGACAGTAGAAAATTACATCATGATAAGATCTGAGAATTGAGGAGGAGGAGGAGTCATGACTTGGTCTTCTGTTGGACAGATACAATGGAATTCCTGGAACTAGAAACAAAATAAATAATCAGCGCTGCAATTGCAAAGCCAGGAACATGAAAGCATTGCATGGTAAAGTTATGGAACATCGATAGGGAAATCAACCTCTGCATGAACAGCATAATGGAATGAGATTAGAATCTGCCTTTATTAATAATATTCACCATAGCTTGGTTATCTAAGAAGATTGAGATGGTTTGGAGGGACCAGTGATGGCCCCCTGTGAAAGCAGCTGCTACAATCAGGTACATTTTTTTTTTAGTTGTTTAACCAGGAGCAGCACACTAAGCTGAAAGCTTTTTTACAGGTGCGATCTGGGAACACAGGGAAGTTAAGTGACTTGCTCAAGGTCACACAGTGTGCAAGTGGAAGCTGTGGGATTCAAACCCAGGTCTGGTCTGCTGGATGTGACCAGATTTGCAACTCAGAGCCTTAAACCACTATGCTATACTCCCTCCTTTTTGAATAAAGGAGATGTCTTTGAGAAGTCCCGGAGGCTATATATGTCTGGGGGCCAGGGAACAGTGAACCAGAAATGTCCCAAAATTGCAGAGAAGCCATAGCTGGGAGAAGTATCAGTGTAAATCCTGGGATGAAGATCTGGAGATGGATCCTTGTAAGACATAGAACAACTGTCCAAGTATGTTAGGAAATGAGACCACATTACTAGATCTGATTTGGCTGTGACTGTAATGGTGATGTGATGATGCAGCTCAGAGATAGAGGAAGCCAGTGTCAGGAGATATGAGATAAAGGAACGATCCTGAGGTATAATTCGCATAGCAAAATTGATATACCCCAATAGTGAGAGAAGTTCATGTTTGGTACAGGAAGAGTGAATGGAGAAGGATTCAGCAAGAGATCTTGTGGAGTTTCTCAGGAGGCAGTCAGGCTTCCATGTGTACTGAATCCAATTCAATACAAAAAAATTCAATAGTTGTAGAAGAATCAAGAGTTTTCTCTGTGGATGAGGTTACTGCTAATTCTTGAAAGAGACATGTGAGTACAGAGATGTCAGCAGCCAGGGGAGACTCAGCCAGATTAATTAGTAGAAAGTCATCTAGGAGATGGCTCACAGCTTGACAATGGCAAACATTGAGCAAAAAGTCAGCAAAGTGTCTGAAAACATATCGAGCAGTTTTGGGATGCTTTTCCAACTGGTCAGATGAATGACAAAGAGGTAGCATTGTTTTCCCATTTGATACCATAGAGATGACACTGGGATGGGTGGATGGATAGTAATATAAAAGCACCTGAGATGACTGCCTTTGAAAGCCAGGAGCCAGGACCAAATCATTTATTCATGGTGATGGCATCATCTATACCAGCGTAGGAGAGTGAGTAGTCATCCGAAGGAATCAATGAGTTGATGCTGGGAATAGACTTAGAAGAAGGAGCTGATAGATTGATGATCAGTCATTTTTTGCCTGAAAATCTTCTGGTAGCAATGCCTATGGGGCTAATCTGATAGGAGGGAAAAGGTGGATGTCTGAAAGGACCAATGAGAAATCCTTTTTGCTGTTGTTCTCTTTGTAATAATTGCTGAATGACTTCTGGTTCCTTTAGAGCAGACTGTAAATTTTTAAATACAAATTAATCTGAGGGGAGAACTGTAACACCTGTATGAAAGCCTTCAGAGAATCCAGAGATGAGAAAGTCCACCATTTGGTGAGAAGCATGGGAAGTTAGTGCTGTGCTAAGGCCTGAACATTAATGGGGGTAGAAGGATACACTAACTGTCATTGCTTTGACTGAGACATTTTCAGACAAGTGATTCAAGCATGTGCATCACCATAATAATTGCAGAAGTGAAGAAATGGACAGCCAGAGCCAGGGCATCCTTTGTTGTTGAAATTATTGCAAATTGGCTTGTTTCACACCTATTTAATTTGTCAGCCATGTCTATCAAAGTTAGGTTGGGTGTGAGCATTACAGTTAGAAATTGTGCAGGTCAGTCTTGAAGAGGAGAATGAAGGAGGAACTGATCCAACTGATGAATCCTTCCTAGGTGGATTAGATTATGAAGGGATCTCAGATACTGACAATGGACAAAGGCAGGTGAAATGGGAAAAGGAGCTGCATAACAGGCAGGAATGAGCTTGTTGCCCAGAAAAATGACAGCAAAAGAACTCATCTTACAGGATGGCCCAATTCAGCTTAATATTGAAATGAGCTAAAGCAGCTACTGCTTTTGAGGAGAAGGAGCGATGGTAATCATAGAAATACATTCCCCCATATCTAATACATAGATCTACAAAAGAGATAAAGATATGAGTTCAATTTTGTGTGCCTGAAAGGAAATGCAGAGCAAACCACATCCCAATACAAGCTGAAGGAAAGGATGAATTCAGGAATAGTCAATTTCTTCATGAGCCTGGGGTCTTTCAGTTGTAACACTACAGAAACATCTCCACAGGAGACTATTCTGTTTTCAATTGTGGCATGTGAGGAAAAGAGGGGAGAGATCAGATTGACATCTTTTCCCTCTATGGTATCCTTGCTGATGTGACTTAAGATGAGGTGTACTGGAAATATAAATGGCAGAGAAGTGGTCAAGGAAGAAGTACCTGAATCTTGATAAGTTGACAAATCTGAAGTCAATGGAGTGCTGCAGGAATGAGGAATGCTAGGCAGGACCACTTCTTCTTGGGAATGGCTGTGGGACAGGAAGGCAGCAGACGTAGCTGAAGTAGAATCCATACTAGATTGTGCAGGAAGGCGAGCTTTGAGGGAGGTGACACAAGGTTGTAAATCAGAAACTGAAGTAGTGAGTTGGGCTATGAGATCTTATATTTCAGATAAGGTGGCAGAAGCTGGTTGAAGGCCTGGCTGGTTAGGAACAGATTGAACTGCTACAAATAAATTAAATAGTTCTTGCTTTCATGCAGTTGCTGAGTAGGAAGTACCAAGCTTCTGAAGTTCAGAAATCAGGTGTGGAATGGTCCAGTCTATTAAGGAATATTTTGATTTAGAAGATCATTTGTGAGGAGTTTGCATGCCAGAAGAAATCCTAGGGAACCCTGAAGGACCTTCCTCAGCATCAGAAAAGAAGATGCCAGAAGCAGTGAAAGCAATAATGCAAAGTTGCTATGGTAACAATGATTAATTAAAGCTTGAGGAGAATGAGGACACCCATCTTTGGTGGATGAAGTTGAACCCTGCCTACGCTCATAACTTTCTGAAGGTATGAGGTAGGGAGATGGATTCAATATTAAGTTGCTATGGTAGCAGCGATTAATTGAAGCTTTGAGGAGAAGGAGGACTCCCATCTCTGATGCACAAAGCAGAACCTTTCCTACACTTGTGACCTCCTTAAGGTACTAGGTAGGGAGAAAGAGTCTGAAACAAACCGCTGGTAAGGGCTGCATACAGAGGAGAAAAATGAAAGAGGGAGCTTCAAGATGCAGGTATAGAGCTGAAAATCAAAAGGAGCTACAAGGAGGGACTGACTAGATCCAAGCAAAATTGCAGCCTGAAAGGGAAATGAGGAGAATGCAGAAAAGTGAAACAAGAAAAATATAATGTAAAGGATAGAGGTGCTGCAGCTTTAAACCAGGCAGTGACATCACGAGTCACGAACCCGGAAGAGAGCAGAGAGTGAGGAGCTGCTGAAAGAAATGCAAAAGTGCTGTAGAAAGTGGATGAAGAAAAATCCCAAAAAGAGCAGCAGGAGGAAGACGAGAGGCAGGAGGTTTGGAGGAGGAGGGAACAAACACAGACAAGCCAGGAGCAGCAAGACAGAAGAGAAACGGGGAAGAACATGCACAAACAAGCAGCAAAGACAAATTACAGAAAAACTGGAGGGAATGAGCACAGACCAGCCACAAAGCAGCAACACAGAACAGTACAGGGGAGATCAGGAAGTGAAGAGAAGCACAGGCAGACAAGTTTGGAGGGAGAGAAGAAGGAAGATGGGAGGTGCAGATGGAAAGAAAACAGAACAAAGAGCAAGGGGAGAGGCTAGGAGCACAGCCACACCGACCACGCAGCAGCTCAGCCATTCAAGATGCTCTAAATATAAAGGGAAGGGGAAGGCATGTTTAAATTGGGCTGGTGGGAGGAGCTATTCCCCCACATTAAATCATGGATAGAAGCTGTCCCAAAGTTGGGGGAGGAGTCTTCCTGAATTTCAGCCATGCAACGGTCCATTTAATTCCATGGACTTCTCCTTGTGAGAATCCTGCAATCTGTGCTTTCTTTTTATTGTTTTTTTTAATTCCTGTTACATTTTTGGGGGGCAGATATATCTCTGAAAGACAGAAAACAATGGTAATAAAAAGTTTTACTTGTTCAAGTCAGGTATAATGCTTCATTGTATGGATTTCTCAGTGCAGCTTCACCCCTGACGTACAGTAGATGAACTGACTCTCTTGTGTATGTGTGTGTGGGGGGGGAAGGGGGGATCCTGTGTCTGTTCTACCTGAGAGGTTGTATATCATAGTAATCAGAATGCTGAGCTATGAACCTAGACACCCAGGTCAGAATCCCTCCATTACCAGTGTCTGGAGGCTTGCTAAACATACTCAGTATCCCAGCTAGTTGGCTATTCGTTATTTGGTCAAGAACTTAAAGGAAAAAAAGAGCAAAGAACCCCTCATTTTCTCACGCAAATATTGTTAAAAACAGTTACTGGGCTCCTACCACTGTGCCAGGGTTCACCCATGAAAGTGCCTGGGCAATGTGGGCGACATCATTTAGGGCACAAAAATTATATCACCCAGAATTATCACGGGTGATTTTGCACCACCAGACAGTTGCAGCAGCAAAGCCCTGTCCCAGGAAATGCTTAGGATTTTGGAAGGCCTATAGTAATAAAATCCAGGTTAGCCAGTTGGTCCTGCCCTCCCTTATTTCCAGCAAACTGTTTCCATCAATCAGATTCAGCCATCTGACAGTAGTGACCTGGGAGGGTGAAAGGTGGAGCAGTTCATGCAATTTTTTTTTCAATCTACATTTTCTACCCATTTTGGTTTTCTGTGCCCCTGGCTACCCGCCACCATGCCGCCACTGTGCGCATGAGTGGGGAGGTACACACACACTGTGGTTTCATGGTGTCCTCTGTCTCTGTGCTTCCCACCTACCTATGCTACCCTCAGGCCTCCACCTGGGGGCAGTGGAACTATGGGGGGGAGTGGCGACAGTATCCCTCCCCAAGAGAAGAGAACTTGCCTTGGCTGCTCAATCCAGATCCCTCCCTCACCCCTACTGGCTCCCAACAACCCTGGCTCATTCCCAAACCCAGATCACCAACGTGGTGTGAGGTAAGACATCCAGTGCCTCAGCTCTCAGCACCACCAGGCCAGCAGATCCATGTAATTTATGATGCTAGGCCAACTGACTAATCAATCTGTCTAACATCATCAATGATTCAAATTGCTCTTTCCCCATATCCATACTGGGTATGGTAATGTCAAATGACTTAATCTGACTACTGAAAACAGTGTGCTAAAGGGTTTACCAACACAGGGTCGACACCACTAAGTCAAAGTCCAGCACAGTGACAGATTTTGCCAGGATGCGGTGAGCCACTGTGTTGGAACTCTGCAGACACTGGCGGTGGCTTCCAGTGTTGTGCCCCCCTGGTCCAACTCCAACTCTGAGTTAGATATTTAGAGACCTGGGGTGCATCCCCTTGATGGACGAGTGCTGACATCCCCGATGGTACAATGCCGACACTTGGCATTGTGGCTGTTGGGGATGTCAGCATGAGCGCTGTATAAATGTTATAGTAAAACCATGCTGAAGGGAGGAACCAACATACTAGCACTGAGTTTACTACTTTTTGGCCCCAAATCATGGATTGGTGATCAGGAGGTGGCAGCCCACTTCTACTAAATTGCCCTGTGGAGCCTGGGGTTGGTATAGGGAAGAGTGAGACATTAACTGAGTGGTGATGACTTCTAGCACAGTGCCAGAAGCCAAGCAACGTTTTGCAAAAAACAGTCTGTGTAAGGTAAGATTTGGTGGGGTGGGGTGGGGAGTGCATACACTGGATAAAATGTGGGGGAGGCTAAAGATGAAAAAAATACCTTTTGATTACCCTTACAGAAATATAGGTGTGCTGTGTACATGCAGAATGCATGCCACATGCTTAATTATGCAATGTTTGCATGACATTCACATACACAAGGTGAACCTATGTGAACCAGGTCTAAAAAACAAATCAGGTTCACATACTGCAAACTTGACATGTGTGCAGCAGGTAAGCTGGTGTGAACATCTTCTAAAAATTACATCAGGTTCACATGCTGCACGCTTGACATGAGTGCAGCAATTAAGCATGTGTGAACATAAATTAAACATCACATCAGGTTCACATGTTGCATGCTTGCCATGTGTGCAGCAACTAAGCTGGTGCAAATCTCATTTAAAAAAACACATCAATTTCTATTTCTTATACTACTGCTAGCAATTAGAGTCATTAAAATACAATTTTATTTGAATTCCCATGACAATGAGGTAAACTCATTAATCCTAATCCTTTTGCAAGTTATTTAATGGCGTTTGATTTTTATTACATCACCATTAATTTGTAAAGTATTGTTTGCTTACTGCATTAAATGCCTAGGATATAACCAGTCAACATCCCCCATTCCAGATGTACGAGGAGGGGCCTCTGTATTGTGAAGCCTATCCTTTTTGTTTTGGACCATGCAAATTCCTTATGCATATTTAGTACTACAAAGGCATTTCTCCATGACTGTTTCATCTCACTTACTTTCCCTTTGTCATTCTAAATTGAGCATATACACAATGGCCATGCTCTTCGTGCTGAGTAGGTTCTTCAAAGCATACACTATACCTCACATTTAGTCAATGAAATGAGGGATGGGGCACTCAAAATGAGGGACAGTGAGGGACACTAACCCACATGATGATCAGGACACATCATGAAACATGGAGATACAGTACCTCAGAACACAATGGAAACCATTGCATTAGCACCTGAGAATGAATTTCTACCATTAAGCAGGGGTGCAATTTAGGTAGGGCAGAGGGGGCAGTCCCCTTCCCCCCGTATTTGTGCCAAGGTTGTTCTTATGGTGTAGCAATAATGGTTTTAAATTTGAATTTAATCTTTTGCACAATAAGTGCCCACCTGGCCTGCATGTACCAATGTTGCAGGTACTGTCCAGACTCAACTGTGTCTGTATTATGTTGTCCACACTCTCCACCTATTAGCAGTGGCACATTTACATGTGATGTGGATGAGCTCCAGCCAAGAAAGAGTGCATGAGCCTTGCAAGTGTGACACTGTCTTTTCCACCACAGAGTAGACAGTCTGCACACTACTGCTTGGAGGAGTCAGTGAGCACTGAACCCTCAATAGCAGTGTTGTGGCAGCATATTTTTGTTGTTCTACTCTTAGTGAGTCTCTGTCTCCCCAAGTGGCTGAAGGGACAGAGGGTGAACTAGAAGCTAACTAAAGACTAGGCTACCTATTTACTCTAGTAGGCTTGCCCTGCAAAAAACAGCACAGACCCCCCATGACAGCAAGCTAGGCTTAGCAGCAGTGGTGACAGTGGTGTGGGTGGCCTTCATAGGCCTCAATCAGTGCAGTGCAGCAGCAGACACAGCAGCAACCAAGCAAGAAGCAAGTAACCCAGGTTGGGTGGGTTTGGATGGCGAGATGACTTGGTCACGGACCACATTGGGGACCTGTGATGGTCAGTTCTAGCATCCAGCTTCTGGCAGAAGGAGAGAGGTGGGGAGCAGATTGAAAACTTGGCTGGTGGCACACTATGCCAGGCTGCAGGTTCTGGCCATATGGCAGGGTAAATAAAAGTAAATATTTTTTTTTTACAGTGGGAGTAAGGAAGGAGAAATAACTAAAATATTGATGTGTTTTTCACATTTCTTCATCTTTGGGTGGCTTCCTGACCCATAGGCAATGGGTATTGAATGGAATGGAGTCAGGGAGAATAATAGGGACAAAGTTATTTGTGGGGGGTAGAACTGCCGCCAGGAAAACAATTGGTTAGTAACTGGTTGGGATTAAGCCCAAATCTGATGCACTGCTCCAGAGTATATACAGATGAATCTTATACATTTGAATGTTTCCTGAATTGCATATCAATTTTCAGTACATGTCAAATAAGTTGTACCTTTTAGAGATGTTATAGACATTCTAGAGCTGTCCCTTGCATTCACGGACAGTTAAGCAGCATGGTATAAACAGACTATTGGAGCCCCACTATAGTCAGGCTTATGCTACCCCCTCAGTGAAGCTGACCTCCACATCCCCACACTCAGGCACATTATGACAAAGAACAAAGGAGACTGCAGGGATGTGCATGCTTGAAATGAATGGGGTATTTTTTTAATTACTATTTTAAACATTATTGATGGAGAGTTGAAGATTAATGAAGACCACCACTCGACTAACATGGGCCTTGTTAGTATAACAGTGGCCTTCATTATTCTCCAACTCACCATCATAATGTATAAAAATAGTAATTGAAAATAACTCCATTCATTTCAAGGAGTTACGCCCCAGCACTCTGTCCCATGGCCATCATCTCTTAAAGACTCCTGCCTCTGGCTCCACAGCACTCAAGTAATAGACTTTTTACTTATATCTACACTTGGGTTGTCTGTAGTAGCATGGCCATACCCGCTACACTGGGAGTGCATGGTGGGGGAACTGGCCGTGTGTGTGTGTGTGTATGTGTGTGTGTGTGTGTGTGTGTGTGTGTGTGTGTGTAGTTATTGCTACTTTTGTGTTTGCACCTTAAAGTCTGTTTGCGTGGAAGCATTCAAAACTATGGAGAGAAAATAGTAGGAGTGCAGGCCAGACAGAAGTAATTAAGTGGTTTTGTGAGTAAGTTTGTGTATTGGGGGGTGGGAAAAACACATATATTTCCAGTGGTATGTGTGCTACAGTTCAACTGTGAAAATGAGATGAGGGAGAGAAGAAAACTGAAAAGCATAACTATGGCTACAAGCATGCCACATGCATGCAGATATATTCAGATACAGTATGTATTGAAGTACAAGTGAACCAAATGCATACAGACAGTATGGCTTAGTGGTTAAATGCACTGAACTGCAAGCCAGAAGAATTGGAGTGATGAAGATCTGGGGTTGAATCTCATCAACCCCCACTTGTGAATGGTATGATCCTGAGTAAGTCACTTAACTTTTATGTGTGCAGTTATCAGTAACCACTTGCTGGTTTCTATGCATGCCACATGCATGCAGTCTTTCCCAATTTAACATAAAAACCATGGTTTCCACACTTGCTTGCTGCTCGCATGCCATATGCATGCAATCGGTTACCATTTAACATTTAAATCATACTTGCAGCACACATATTACTTGGGTAGTTTTATGTGTGCAGCATGAAAACATTTCATATAATTATTTCTGTAAGGGCACTGCCTCCCGAAGAATACATTTCCTCAGTACAATTTTGTATTATTATTTTTTTTTTTACCTCCTGCTACACTCCAGCGTCTGCCTCTCCTTTGGGCCCTTTTAGCATCTCCACTCCCCGTCCATCCTCTTTCCGAGCACTACCTTCATACCACATATCACAGCCAGCCCTCCGAGTCATCCCAGAGTAACCCATCTCCGGGTGGGTTTCCCTCCTCTGATGGGGAAGGCACTGGGGGAGGGAGAAACCCCAGCAATCTATTTCCTTACTCACTCAGGGGTGCTGCTGTGGAGAAGCAGGCTCCCAGAGGTTCCAGAGGTGTGGAGAATGTGGAGGCCATCATCCGGGGGGTGTTGAAGTTGTTTTCTGGCTTTCCTGGTTGTCCCTCCTGCACCACTGCTTAGTAGTGCCCCCGATCTCCACTGGGGGATGCTATAGGAGTGGGGCTTCCCACCGACCCACCCCAGGAGAGGGAGAGCAGTCCTCTGGATGTTCAATCCTCTCCTTCCCCACCCAGCCCCCGACAACCTGAGTCTGTTCCCAAACCCGGGTTGCCGGCGTGGTTCGAGGTATGGCATCCAGCGCCTCAGCCCTCTGCACCACCGGCCACCCTCAGTACAATTTTAACAGTTTTCAAAAATTCAGGGGGGAGGGTGTGGGTACCATATTCCCCAATTTTTGCACCTATGGCTTGGGATGGAAAATGATGGAGTTTGGGAGGGGTGGGCACAGGAATATCCCTGTTCATTTAGTGATGGCTAGAGGTTTTTATTTATTATTTTAAACTTTTTTTAATGCTTTTTCTTACTGAGGTCAAATACCCAACTAATGAAATTTACTCTGAATGTGGTCCAGAGTACTGAGTACCCATTTATTCAGGGAATTACATAATTAATATTTATTACCATTAGTTAGTTAATTAGTTAGTTAGTTAATTAGTTGAAACTGGTAATCAAGAAAGGCACACTAAGCCATCGATCATTTCCAGGTGCAACCCAAAGGAAAGGGAACAGGAGAAAATAAGTACAACACACAATAACAGTACATTGGTACAAAAAAAAATGGTGTGAAAACTAGCTAATACAATTCACTGGCACAAACACTGCTTTGATATCTAGGTACAGGAATAATGTGTGGTCACAGTACAGTATCTAGTACCTACACAAGTGAAAAAAAACAACACCAAAGCATATCCTGCCAAAAGATCAAACGAATCTGATGGGAGGACTGTTAGGCAGATGCATGCCTACCCCCATGGGGAAGGAAGTGCAGGTGTTGTGAGGAAATGAAACCAGCAGACAGGTAGTAAAGACCCAGTAGAAGTCCAGACATGTGAACAGAAGGGACTCCAAGCCAGGGAGACATCAGGAGGGTGGGTAACAGGGGCAGATGGAGGGGAGGAATTTCAACTGGTTGTGAGGGAGTTGGAAAGCAGAAGAAAGAAGTGAGCCCAATCCAGAGTGTGGGAAGTTGATACAAAAAGGCAGATTACCCAGCTGAGGAGCAGAGGTGAGGAGTGGCAAAAGTATGATGGTTCTTGGAGCAGAGGGAGCATGAGGTAAGGGGGAGAGGAGTGAGGAGAGGGAAGAGAAACAAACCACAATTTGGATATGAATGAGGTGAGACTGGTGATGTGAGGGTAGTGGGAGGATGGATAGTGAGGAGAAGAGGGAGCAGTGGTGAGTATAAGGGAGAAGTTTGTAGCAAAGTGGCAAAAGGCATTACAAATGGTATCCACTCTGACAAGTGAAGTAAAGGGTATGGTGCCATAGACCATGTCTGCATAATCGGAGACAGGGAGTACCATTTTGGTAACACTCTCCCTGTGGACCTACGAATATAAACAGTCTTTATCGTGGTACAAGGCACCAAGCTTAGGGCAGAGTTTTGCATGGACGGCATCAATGTGTGCTGAGAAGTCAAGCTTGCTGTCAAGAAACACACTGAGGTACTTGAAGTACTGCATCACTTCAAGGGGGTGCCATCCAATGTGGCAAAACAGGGAGGCTCTAGTGCTTGGCCAGTTTCTGGCTGGTACCAAAGGATATGGACACCATATTTTTTGTGGGTTTTTTTTGTAAATATATTTTATTGCAGTATTTCAGAAAATATAAAATACATCACAACATGCAGAGCAATTCATTTGTTACAGAGAATGGAGTGAAATCAGCAAATATACATGCACAGATTAGCACTGTTAAATATTAATACAGAAAATAAAAAAGGCATAGACATATGGCATAGGTTCATGATATCTGGCTGTGTGTAAATTCATACTCCCACTATTTATTTATTTAGTTAGTTCTTGTTGACTGGGTGGGTGCATTAGACAAAAGCATTGTCTATTTTCAGGCACAACCCAGGAGGGCTACAGACAAAGTGAACATCAAACTGTAAGACAAATTAACAAATACATTATACACGGTTCATTGGTAAAGTATATCCCAGACTCTGGAGATGCAAGCAATAAACTGATGTATCTGTCCAGTAGCAAGGAAACACTGGCGGCAATCAGAAAGTGACAGCTGTATAACTTGATTGTCACCTTAAAATTTGACTTCATTATTTTCAATGGTATCAATCACTGGTTGCCAAGTTTGCAGGAAAAAGTGTTCTTGGCCATTGGAGTTCAATTGGTAATGCTCCAGCTTCAAACAAAGGGAAAGATTTTTCAGCCAATGGGCCATATTTGGACATAAGAAGCTGATCCAGTGCTGTGCAACAGTTTTTCTAGCATTGACCAGGGTGAGTCCTCATAACCTATGTGCCATCCCAGACCTGTATCAAGTTCTCCATTCCCCCCATCCCCAGCATAAGCTCTGAGGGGTTGTTAGGTAAACTCTGCTGCAATACCTTCTCCATAATATAATTTTATGTAATTCTATCCAGAATGAGGCCACCTTACTGCATGTTAGTGCCCTATGGAGGAAGTCTCCCTCTTCGCTGTGACATTTAGGACACTGAGGGTCACTACTGGGTCAGTAACAGTTTAGTGTTGTAGGGGTCAGGTAGGTCCTGTAAAGCAAGTTCAGCTATATTATGTGCAAATTATTAGAGCTAGAACATAGGTGGACATGCTCAATGGTAGCCTGCCATTATTCAGGACCTAGTACCATGTCTGGATCTTTACTCCATTTAGCCCGGACCTTATTTGTGGTGGGGAAGGAGCAGCTCCCAGTAACAGTCTGTAAAAGGCTATTAGTGACCTGGGGTATGGCTGAGGTCAGAATAGGATTTCCTCAGTGGGGGAACTAGTTAACCTAATACCAAAAAGGTCCTGTCTAATTTGAAGAAAGAGAAAAAAGTCTCCAGAGTGTAAAGAAAACTCAAGCCTTAGGTCTGAGTAGGATTTTAGAATACCTCCAGATTAAAGGTTACCCACTGGGCATAGCCCACATTTTTCTCAATGTAATTGTGCTTGGTGTAGGAACACATTGTAGCCTGCTGTCCCTTGAACGTTACTGTTAAGGCAGCATTAGGTGACAGCCCTCTTGGGGTGGCCTACAAATTTGAGGGTGCCCAACCAGAACCTAGATAGCTTACATGTGAAAAGGTTTTTTCAGCGGGGGGGGGGGGAATGTCACTTCTGTTAACGCAGGATTAAGGTACCCTCATAACAGGCTTGCATCTGAGTGCTCCCCCTCTAATTCCATTCACCCGGGGGGGGTACTGTTCACCCCCTCTGCAAAAAAGACCAGCTAAGCTGCCAGTATTAACATTTCAAGCTAGGTAAGGCCAATCCACACTGATCAGCAGGAAGCTGTAATATGACCCTCTTTATAAGGGCATTTTCCCTCCCCGGAGGAACTTTGTTATTATACTGTTAAGTGACTTAAAAAAAGTTCTGGGACCCTTTTGGACAGATTTTGGAACAAATATAAATATTTCAGCACCACACTCATTATAATTGTGTTGATTGAGCTGATCAGACTAATGGGTAGACCCTCCAATCTTTCACAATCCTGATTAATAGCAAAGAGACTCTTAGTGTAGTTTTCTTGGAACAGTTGGGAACCACTACTTGAGGTATTGATGCCAAGGTATTTAAGTGAAGCAACAACCTTCATGCTCAGGGGGTTGACGATAAGGTGGGCTTGGGAGCCTTTCCCTAAGGGTAGAGCCTCACTATTAGCCCAGCTGATTTTATGGCTAGAGATGCTGCTATATTCAGATAAGAGGTTGTGTGGCCTAGATGTTCCATCCCTGGGTTATCGAGGTATACTAACAAGTCATCAGCAGTGAGGGAGACTTTGTAGTTTTCCCACTTGACGTCCCATTATGTGTGTATCTATCCTAATTGCTGCAGCCAGGGGTTCCAGAGATAGAATGCAGAGTAATGGGGAGAGGGAACACCCCTGCCTATTTCCTCTGGTGAGGGCAAAAGTCTGTGACTGCCATCCATTCACCAAATCCTGAACTAAGTGTTAATTATATAGAGCTGCTATCCACTTCAGCATATTTTCTCCCAGTCCAAATCTCTTGAGTGTTGCAAAACATATGCCCCCACTCCATGTGGTCAAAAGCCTTTTCAGCCTCAAGAACTAACACCACTGCACTCTCTACGTTCATTCTTCCCACCCACTGTCAAACAATGTTCAATGTTTTACATATACTATGATTCTTTTGCTGCTTCTGGACAAAACTAGCTTGGTCAGCATGGATGACTGTGGGAAGAATAGCCTCTAGCCTAATGGCAAGAACAGGAGCAATAATTGTATAGTCAACAGTGAGCAGAGAGACACTGAGATGAGGGTCTTTGTCTGGTTTGACTGGAACACTAGGAAGTCCGATGACTTGCTATCATTGTCTAGTTTGGGAAGTATGGTAATAGAGGCAGATTGCATGCTGGGGGGTAGAATGCCAAAACTAAGGCTCTCCAAAACCATATCCCAGATGGGCTTCTGCATGTCTATTACAAAGACTTTATAACAGTCTATTGGAAACCTGTCAGGGCCCCAAGACCCTTCCCCCACATGATAAACGATGGCTTTTTTTATTTCCTCCCATGTGTCCCCCTACTCTGGATCTTCCTTACTATGCTCAACAATAGAGGGAATTGGTGCTTTTGACAGGAAGGCATGAATGGCTCCTTCCAAGGACTGGACCTGTGAGGTATGCAGATCTTGATATAACAGTCTAAAGCGTTCACCAATATATGCATCAGTGTACTTTAGTTCCCCCCTACATGATTTATCCTGTGCAACATTTTTGACACTCTCTCTATAGCATAGATGCCAGGAAAGCCATGACCACCGTATCGCCATCAAATTAGTTAGTTGTCTGTGTCATAAGCACTGCCCTGTTTGGCTTAGTAGGCTTAGTGCTGGTAAACTTGCTGTAATCCCACTTTAAATTCTGTAACCTCTGGTATCCCCCAGTGGTTGGCTGGGCCATGTGCTCCCTTTCCACATTAAAATTTGCATTTCTAAATCAGCCACTTGTTGGTCCTCAACCTTTTTTTTGGTGCCTAGCATAAGTAAATAGCCCCTCTTAGCACTTACTCTAGAGCTTACCAACTGGTGGAGGCAGAGATGTTCCCCCTTCCATTGTTCTGCAAATATTGTCTAATGTGTTCCTTCATGCGATCAAGAAAGTCAAACATTTTAGTAATGTGGATCTATTTAAACTATTTGTTGGCAGTGGTACTCTCCAGTTCATGAAGCTCAATAGCATTATTTGTGACTGTAATCTTATCATGAAGCACATAGTGGACTGGGGGAACAGGGACCTGATACATCAAGATAGCATCCAACCTGGCATAAGTGGAGGTGGAGTGGGAATAATACTGTATGTGTATTTTCTCACTGTTGGGCAAAAATGTCTCCACGCATCTTCTAAGGTGTGATCTGTCATCAGGTGTATTAAGTCTTTGGTGTTCCAGGAGACAGGGGTCACATTTTTTGAGGACATGTCCAATACAGTGTCCTTAACACAACTAAAATCCCCACAGAGTTTGCCAGCCTGGTGGCACTGAGGCCTAAGGTACTGCTTTGTGCTTTACCACGTAACACACTAGGTAGAGCAGGGCGAATTCCCAGCCACTCCTCTACAGCGAGGCCTTATCATCAGAAAATGTTTGCCATTGCAGCTGAAGATCCCAAATGAAGTCCTGGAAAATCAGGACCCTGCCACCATCTTCCTTGATGGGCACCTGCTGTCTGGCCACTTTCAACATTTGCTCTTTGTCAGGGTAACAAAGACATTAATGAGGAAGTGCAGAGGCCTGTCCCCGACAGTGGCTTGTGTCTAGTAAAATGAGCCCACTGGATTTCATAAGTGTCCACCACAGGATTGAGACTGAGCTTCTCCACTAGCCAGCGCTGCACAACACATCCTCTCACTTTACTCTCAAAGTCTTCTGGTAGCCAGTTAAGAGTATGTTTTATTGTCAGGTGCAATTCTCCTGATCTTCTGCTTAGTCACACAGCATGGAGACTTTTTCTGTCAGAACTGCTCTCATCTTGAAAGGCCAACGATTATATTTTCCAATGCGCTGATTGCACCTATCAATCTTATCAAACCATTCTGTGAGTGAAACCAATGTTTCTGTCAGACTCATGACCACCAACTGCGGGTGAACTAACTGAGCCATGATGTTGGTAAAACCTGCTGGCAGGGCACTGATCGCTTAGTCTTGTGTGGCTTTCTCATTCTCTTTTCCTCCTTCAGCTGCCATTGGTGGGAGTGTGTATGGGCCTCTCCTGCTATGCTGCTGATTTTGGTAATTCCCCTCAAAAATCAGAGTAGTCTGCCATTTTCCAGGTCTGGACATTGCCATAAGTCAGGCCAACAGCTCTGGTACCCAGAAATCACTCCACTATTGCCTAAATCGAGTTTTTTGCTGTTTTTATTACAGTGCCAAGGGAAGCCCAGCTAATGTGCATCCACCACACTTGCTGCCAAGAAGTGCCCCATTCCATATTTTTAATGTAGACCTGATTTAGTTTCATTGGAACCAGTGCAGAATGTGGTGGAAGTTCTGCTAAAGCAAGTCTTCCACAGCTGCAGTAGAGGGACTGGAGGTGAAGATGACTGTGTCATCTGCATACATGTGAATATGTGAGTTGGCACTGGTGGAGGAAAGGTCATTGAGGAAAATGGAGAAGAGGATGGGACCCAGGATGCAGCCCTTAGGGACCCCAGCATGGATGGGTAGTCAAGGTGACAGGACACCTCCTAACAGATCAACTGTTGATGGCCCATGAGGTAGGAACAAATGCATCAACAAAGGGGGCTGAGAGGCCAGCAGAGCTCAGCTTGTCCAGGAGGAGTGGATAGTACACTTAAGTGAAGGCGTCGGTCAGATAGATGAATATGGCAGTTGTGATGTGCCTCTGATCCATCCCAGAGGAGATGGAATCAGTGACACGTGGCAGGGAAGAGAGGGAGGACAGGTGCTTCTGGAAACCAGATTGGAATAGTGACAGGAAATTGGGGAATGAGAGGTAGATGGAAATTCTGTAATAGACAAGTTTCTCTTGCAGTTTAGAAAGGGAGAGGGAGATATGGCAGAAGTTGCTAGTGGAGGAGGGGCACTCCCTTTATGAAGTGGAATAACTTTAGCAGTCTTCCAGAACTGAGGAATAGTACAGAGGGAAAATGATAGACTGAACAGATGAGCAAGGGGAGATGCAGTGATGGCTGAGAAGTGAAGGAACCTAGGATTCAGTCTGTCAGGGCTAGACAGAGTCAGACTGAAGGAGGAAAAGGCAACTGGGGTTTCCTGGGTAGTGGAAGAGGGGAAATGGAAATGTGGGGAGGGGTGTTGAGGAGAGGAAGAGGGAACAGATGCAGAAGGAGAGGGGTTCAACCACACCAGTTGCTCATTGTGTGACTTGAGCAAATCACTTAACATTTCTATTCTTAACTTTGTACTGCTCTCTTACCCACTGTCTAAACCTTCCTGTGTTTTAATTAAAGCAGCAATGCAACAACATTGGGCAAACAACTTGACCCTTTCTATATTTCACTATAAAAGATTCCAGGCATCTTGCAGTTTTATTTGGTGGTAAAAATCTTTTAGTTCCACCAACATGTGATTATTTTATAAATGTTTCAATTTAGTTTTTTCTCAAGAAAAAAGATGGCTGCCAGATTTGGCTTACAAATACCATTGTAAAACAAGTAAGGGTTAAGATAAAGAGAAATATATATATATATTTAAAAACTTTGTTAATGCATCATTTAGGGTTAAAACAGAAAAAGGAAGGAAATGAGACCTTTAGGGTTGCCCTTCCCCACCTTGAACCCCACCCGAGATTGACAGACAACGGGGTGTGTCATTGGGGTTGTGAGGCCTAAATGTCACCCCATTCCATGTGTAATCATATTCACAAGCCACAGTAAAGAAGAATGGGTGACATTTAGGCCTCATAACCCCAATGTCACAGCCTGTCGTCTGTAAATCTCGGGAGGAGGGGTCCATGAGGGGGGGAGGAGGCAACCCTAAAGCTCTAATTTCCTTACTTTTTCTTTTTTAACCCAAAATGATGCATTAATGAAGTTTTTTTGCATAGAATTTCCTTAATTTTTGAGAAAGAATAGAAAAGTAGAAAGTCGTGCAAGCTGGTGGGAGCACTAGGCCCACCAACTTGCAAATTTCTGCCTAATATAACAGTACAAGTACTAAATATGATATGGACCACCTTGAAACAAAACAAAGGTTTGTTTATCAGAGTGGCATAATTCCGCACCCATTTACATGTGAGACACCTAACCAGTGAAAATTACCTCCATGGAAGTAAGGCTAACTACCCTATAAATGTGAAGCCACTACCACAGTGCACAATGCTATACACAAAATGTAAAGTGTGCCACACAATATCTCCACAGCAAATTTGTTTACCAACACCTAAATACCATAATTCACATGTACAGGACATCATCTGAACACCCTCCAAATTTCAAGTTAAAAGACCAAACTGTTTCTGAGATATAACATTTTCAAGTTTGAGATTTTCATTCATCAGAATGGCAGAATTCCACACCTGTATACATTTTACACCTAACAACTCAAAAGTATGTCCATGGGAGTAAGGCTAGCTACCGTATGAATTTCAAACCAGTACCACAGTGCAAAATGCTGTCCACAAAATGTAACTGTGCCATGCAGTATCTCTACAAAAAATGTGTTGTCTGACACCTAAACACCATAATTCACATCTTCAGGACATCCCATCGACACCCTTCGAATTTTAAGTTAAAAGACCAAACAGTTTCTGAGATATTTCATTTTAAAAATTGTTAAAATTGGGCTATCTGGTCCCCCCAAATCTGGTCATCTAGTCCCTCCCTCACGATCAAAGATCACAATCAAAGTATCTCACGATCTAAGAATTTGCAGGCTTGCAACCAAAGAATTTGCAGGCTCATGATCAAAGAATAAAAAATGGTAAAAGTCAAGCTTTAGACAAAAATACATGAAACCACAGCCATGACTCAATGGAACGAAGCCCACTGAGCAAAATACATCCTCATTTGGCTTAATAAGTCACCCTTGAGCTGATAAAATTGATTTTTTAATCTGGCCATCTGATCGCGCTCTCACAATCAAAGATCGTGGTCAAAGAATCTCACGATCAAAGAATTTACAGGCTCGCTATCAAAGATCATTAGCGATCCACAATCAAAGAATTAAAAACTGTAAAACTCTATTTTTTGACCAATTTAAAAGAAACCACAGGCATGGTTCGATAGAGGGAAGACCCCTGAGCAAAACCCAACATAGTTTTACTTCAAAAGTCCCCCTGAGTCGAGATATTTGAATTTTTCCGACCGCAAACTGAAAACAAGATGGCGGCCATCATGATCAAAGAATTCCTCACAATCAAAGATTCTTTGATCATGAGCCTGCAAATTCTTTGATTATGAGGAGGGACCAGATGGCCAAAACCCCATTCTTCTTTTGCAAAATAACCATATACATTTTCCCATAGACTTACAATGGGAACATAAAACTTAATAACTTTTGAATGGATTAATATTTTTTTACCAAATAAAAAGCGGCATGTTTCTTGACCCAAGATCTTTCAGATGAGCCAAGTCACAGAGCAGCACACCACACAATGGCCATGCAGCACCATGGACAACATCCGAAAAACTGCCCACATAACTGGCGAAAAGTTCATTTTTCAGCGTTTTGGTGTGCAAAACAAAATTTGGCAAATCAAGAGATCTGCCATGCCTCACTGCACATAGCAAATTTCATGCAAATCTGTTGAATGGGTCCAAAGTTATTAATGCACAACAATTCGAGTTTAAAACTAAAGTGCCTACTCAACCCTAAATATAGGGGTGTGACCATGCCCCTATAATATATGTGTGTATATATATATATATATATATATATATAGAGAGAGAGAGAGAGAGAGAGAGAGAGAGAGATAGATAGATAGATAGATAGATAGATAGATAGATAGATAGATATATTGCAAAAAACTCTGTAATGCATCAGTTAGGGTTGATTCCACACCAACAAAAGTCTGAAAATTCCATATTAGGGTTGCCAGTGTATGCCTTGGGGGCCCTAATTCTCACTCCATTTTCCTATACTGTACCATCTCAGCTTGTTTACATATGAAATGAGGTGAGAGTTAGGGCCAATGACCCCAAGGCACACCCTGGTACCTGTTGGTCTGTGGAGGGTGTGTGTGAGTGTGTGGGGGGGTAGGGTTGGTAACCCTAACATGGAATTTCCTGACTTTTGTTGGTGTGGCATCAACCCTACCTGAAATTTTTGCAATCAATTTTCTCTCTTTTTGAGAGAGTGAAATGTTACTCATATGGTATCCATAGGAGGGATCTTGAGCCCTCTGGGCCCTACGCTCCCACCCACCCATCAGTGTAGAGGCATAGTGCAGGAGGGCCCTGTGCTCCCAGATTTGCATAATGATATGCATATTTAGGAGCATGGGCCATCTGGGCCCTTCACTCCCACCCACTCACAAATGTAAAGACACAGTGCCTGAGGGCCCTGTGCTCTCACTATTGCAATATGGTATCCATGGGTGGGAGCATGTGTCCTCTGGGCCCTGTACTCCCACATAACTATAAGTATAGAAACAAATTGCAGGAGGGCCCTGTGCTTTTAGTTTTGCATAATCGTATCCATAGGTGGGAGCGCAGGGCCCACCCACCCATGAGTGTAGAAGCAAAGCATAGAAGGGCCCAGTCCTCCCAGTTTAGCAAAAATATTATGCATAGGGGGGAGCGCAGGCCCACCTACCCACAAGTACAGACACATAGCACAGGCCTAGAGACATTACAAGTAACCCTTGTAACAGTTATTTGGCAATATCTTAATAACCGTAGCAATTGCAAAAAAAATTATTTTGCAGTTGCATTCATGACCTAGCCATCTCCATGCAAGGTTAGTATGAAGGTGTACTAAACTGCACTTAGAGAAAAATCCATATCTTGAACCGTTTTCGAGATATAGGCACCGTAAGGTGCCGCGGACTCAACACAATGTTATCCTAAGGGAAAATTTGAAACTTTGGACTGCTGTAACTCTGGCACCAGTGTAAACTGTTTCAGCAAACCAGCAAAAGGCACATATCTGGGACAAGCCCTTTCTACCCTGCAAATTTCAGCCCAAAAGTTGCAACTATTTCTTTGTAGTGAGGTGACAAAGAAACAGTAAAATTTTAAAATCCTTTTGAAATGGCAAAAAACATGGATTTTTCTGTTTTTCAACACTCTGTTTCTCACAAACCACACAATGGACTTTCACATTTGGAAAGTTAAGACCTACCCCTGGCCATTATGAATGCCAAATTTCATGCAAATCCATTGAATGGTTCCAAAGTTATTAAGGTTAAAAAATCTGGGTTTAACATGTTGTGTTTTGCACACATTACAAAACTTGTACAAACTACTGTTGTATTTTGGGCAAATTACTTAATTTGTGCACAATTCAACAGTATCTTGCACAAGTTAGGTAACTTGCATAAGTTACAGCTTTCATGCCTGACAGTATCTTGTGCAAGCTGTAGCTATATAACAGTATCTTGCACATGTTATGCAACTTGCGCAAATTATAGCTTTTGTGCCTGACATATACATTTTCCCATAGGAAATAATGGGACATTAAAAGTTTATTAACTTCTGAACAAATTAATATTTTTCACCAAACCTTCAAAAGGCACATCTGTGATGCAAAGGCTTAGTACCCTGAAAATTTCAGCAAAATACCTAAAGCCGTTTCTGAGATACAAGTGGACGAAGAAACATCAAAAACTGATACATTTAGGATTTGTTGATGCTCTGTATCTCAAAAACCATAAAACAGATTCATATGAAATGTAACAGGTTAAGAGGTCTTCCCTTAGAGATTATGCATGCCATATTTTGTGCAAATCTGTTCACCTGTTCCAAAGTTATAAGCACTAAAAATTTCAGGTTTAACATAGAATGGGCACCCAACCCTAACTTATATAGTGCAAAAAACTGTGTTAATGCTCTAGCTAGGGATAAAGCCATAAAAACAAGGAAATGGTGTGTTAAGGTTTTCAAAGCTAACACCCCACATCCACCCTGCACACACCAGCAGGCATCAGGGGTGTGCCTTGGGGTCATCGGCCCTAAGACAACAGTGACCAAATTGTCAGCACAGCCATCTTATTACCCCACCTCATGTACCCAGTACAGAAAATGTTCAAATCCTTGCCAAAACGTAATTCTGCACAACTGCATTGCCATTCCATGCCAAAGGTTTGAAAACACACATTTTAGCCAGGATTTGAAAACTGACAGCTGTGATACACATGAGATGGGATAATAATTTGGCTATGTTGAAAAGCTGGGGTCTAAATATCGAAAATTTAAAAAAAGTTATGAGCATGTGAAGTGAAACTGCAACAAATGGTCATAACTTTGAAATGTTTTCATATTTTGACCCCACATTTTAAACATAGTCTTCTTATGATCTCACCTCATAAACACAATAGCTGAACATTTTTGAATCCGTGTCACAATGCCATTCCACTCCACAGGTAAAGATGCATTTTTTGGACAGGATGTGAAAAATGACAGCTGTACTGTTCATGAGGTGGTGTGAAAAATTGGCTATCTTGAAAATTTAGAGTCAAAATATTGAAAATTATAAGAGTTATGCACTTGTGTAGAACAATTTCAATGAATGCACATAACTCAGCCATTTTTAGGAATGATTTCACCAGATTTCAAAATCACCTTTTTGGGACCCCACCTCATGAACACTGGTGGTGAAATTTCTTTATTCAATCCCGTGAGGTGATTTCATGCAGCAACCACAAAATCACCTTCCAGGCTCGAGTAATGAAATGACTGTGGCAGTGTTCATGAGATGCGGTCCCAAAAAGGCTATGTTGAAAATTTGGTAAACAGAAGTCCTAAAAATGGCAAAGTTATGAACATAAGTTCAAAACAACTTTGAAATATATTACACGGCACTTACCTTGATTTCTCAGTTCACGGTTTGGCTTTGAAAAGATTAGATGTGTCCTTGTCCACAGAAGATGACATCTTATGACCTCCAGTGGTAAGCTTAGGGTAAAGGGTGTGTGTGTGGGGTGGTGGGTGCTCAGTAGGAGGATCAGGATGGGGGAGGGGGATGGCGTGGATGACGAGGGACCATTTTCTTTTTTTTAGGTAAAAATAAAACGGTGTCAGGGGATGTTTTCTTTTTAACAGGGACAAGCACAAGAAAATATTTAGGGACACTGGTGGTGGGCTGCCCAGAGTCACACACTTTTTAGGTGGGTAGGGCTTGTAATACTGACATGGGGATTGGGTCCCCCGATGTCGGCACAATAAGTGAAAAAATGGGCTGCAAGGCAGTGTGAGGGATGGTGATAAGAAGGTGAGGGTGTGCCACTAGACACCAGGGACAGCAATCAGAGGGTGGGGGTGCCAATAGACACCAGAGACAGTGATCAGTGAGTGGGGGGTGCCACTAGACACCAGGGAAAAAGGTGGCTCATAGGTGAATCTGCAGTCAGTAGCAAGAGTTCCAGCTGTGGCTGCAGAAGTCAAGAAAATCTGGCTGGTCTCATATAGAGAACATGGGGAAGTGCACCTCTCACTAAGCTGGGCACTCAGGATTTTGGATGCCCAATAAACATATATGTGGGCACAATACTTAAAAACAAACATCAGAATCTAACTAAATGGGTCCTGTTTAGCTATATTCCAATGCTTGTTTATTGAAATCACAGCATTTTTGTATTTTTCCACAGTTGTCAATTTGCAGAAAAAAATCAACAAGACGGTGGTTGGCACAGCACTAAAAAAATGTGTGGTGCCATGCCAATTCAGTGGCGTGAAAGAAAAAAGGAGCATTTGCAGTAACACATTTTTACTTTCATGGAGAAACTTTATCTCAAAAACCCTACTGCGCATGTGCAAGTCAGAAAAGTGTAAAATGTGAAGCCTTATAACTCTGGAACACTTGAATATTTTCCATTGGAACTGTCAAATGCACTACCTTGGGACATGACACATGTCCCCTGCAAGTCTGGGGCAACAATTCCTTTCCATGTAGGCTGTAGGTGAGAGCAAAAAAAAAAAAAGAAATGTTAAGTATAGAAATTAAAATGTTTGTTTTCTTAAAATGACACATGCAGATCTCAGAAACCACAGAAGCTGTCATTACAAAACTTTCCACACAGCAAGACTTTGCCTACTAGACAACACATACAAAATTGCAGCTAATTTTGTCAAAGGGAGCCAAATACATTAATGTTCAAAATATGAGATTTTACATTAAACAGGCTACTCAACCCAAACTATAGGGGTACCCCTATAATATTGTCACAGCATAGGAGGTATCCAGAAAAGTACAGTAGATTTGACAGATATACTAATATTTTAAACTGAGTTACTGTATACTTTAAGTGTCAGCTAACTGCAGTTTAGAGAATGGACTTTAAAATCTAACAAATCTGATTGGCTACCAGGCATGCCAAGGGGGTACATTAACTTACAGTTAGATCCCTGGAAAAAATAAGTGCAAGGCATGCCAACCCCATTGCTAGTATCCTGGTGCCACCCTAGTTTTCAGACATTAACAGCCACCATTTTTTTCTGTTACTGAGATCCAAGTTATTCAGTAACAGCCCCCCGCTTCCCTCTTCACATTCCCTCATTTTACAATTTAAATAAAAAAATATGTTCAGCATAGAGCTTTTTACACAGTACCGTCAATCCTCCTCTCAGATCATCATCACCCTGCCTCCTCCATCACTCTAGCTGCCTGCTGACTCACCTGGGCCACAAGCATTTCTCCCTCAGCTCTCCATTCGGTTCTCCATTCTCTGATACAGTTTTACTTAGAATGACTGCTGTTTCAGCAAGACAACGTCAGTGTGCCTGACATTTTTAATTTTAACACTGCTACTGAGTTTAACTGACACATAAAAAACATTTAGCATACTGCTGTGCCGCATTGTGCTAGTCACTCTTCACTTCCTACTTGCAAGAGAAAAAAAAAAACAAAGTCTTGCTAGAAAGGCAGAAAACGTATTATTTTTTAATTTTTTAAAAGAATTACAACAATGGAGGAACTGTACTGGGGTGGTGGAGTGGAAGGGGGAGTAGAAGACTGCGAGAAAGACACAAAACAGTTTTTTCAAGAGGGTAAACTGTTAAAGAATTGCAATGATCAGGGGAAACTGTATTGGAGGTGGCAGAGTGGGGTTGGGGGAGTAGAAGACTGCCAGAAAGGCACAGAACTTATTTTTTCAAGAGGGGACACTGTACTGGAGGTGCTAGGGAGGAAGGAGGAGTAGAAGAGAATAGCTCTGTTGAGGGGCAACAGGGGATGGAACAGCACAGAAATGGAAGGACTACTTTACAACAAAAAGTTTTTAACTTCATTTTTGCTAATTTTTTTTATTTTCTTCCTAATTTTATAAAATCCCATATAAAAATGCAACAGGAAGCCCATTTTCTAAGTGCAATAATACCCTCCAGAGTGGGCAGTATGGGCAGTACTGGACCTTCCAGGGGCCATTAGACCCTCCACCTCCAGTGTCAGGCTTCATTACACCCCTGGGCAGTTCGGTATAGCCCAATATCACTTACCCTGTTTGGTATTATTACTTGCATAGTTATACAGTGTAACTACACTGCAACTGTACTGCAGCTGCAGTGTAGTTGCATGCAACAAATATGTTCATTGCACTGTTACTTTAACCACACTGGGCTCAATGAATGACTAATGCAACTGTTTATGACTTGTAAAGTGATTTACAATGTAGTGTGCATGAAATATGCTCTATAAATCAAAGTCCCTTTACTGCCTTATTCATTCTGGGCATTTGTTCATGTCAAGGACTGCCAACTGTGCCAAGGTAGGAACAGTGTTTTTTTTTTTTAAAGGATTAATGTTTATTGAAAAATCAGATGGACTCCATAAACATTGTTTACTTTTCTGATAAGCCTGTGTTTCAGTGACATCAGTGCTTCGAAAAGTGAATTTAATGAATAGTGCCTGTACTAATTTTATGAAGGATAAATCTAAGGCTATGATATTCACAAAGCATTTCCTTTTGAGGTGTCAAATGGAGCAGTCTATTGAACTAGATGGATAACATTTTGTTTGAAGCCGAGCATGAGAAACTTGGGGGTAAGTTTTGATCCTGAGCTTACTTTTGAAGTTCACATTCAGCCTATCTGTAAACCGTCTTACTTCCACCTTTGGAATATTGCTTGTATGGGTGCATGTCTTGATGATAAGTCAGCTCTGTGTCTAGTACATGCATTTATAACTTCTCATTTGAACTATTGTAATTCCTTATTTATAGGCCTTTCTGTCTTCTTCTAGCCATCGGCATGTTTAACCATCAGTAACAAGCATTATTGTTACTACTGGGAAGGTGGAGTCTATTATTTTAATCTAAAAACAAAGCAGAGTAGCTCTAAAAATTTAATGGGTCAGATAATCATAACAGTCTTCTGCATCTGTATTTTCCAAATGAAAAAAATATACAGTTATCAAAAGTGCAAGCAATCACAAGTTATTTGAAGGGCCCTACGCAGTTTAGCATCCTCCATCCTCTAATTGATACTTGCTTGTGAAAGTCCACACTTTGTGCCTCTTAAGCGGGTTGATGCAATATTTAGACAGTTGTGAATGCACCTGTGTTTTTAACTCTTTATTATCCCCTCCTTTTTATAAGTATCAGTTGCTCAGTTGGTAGCATTGTTTTTGTGGACCAAAAAAAAATTATATTTGTGGGTTCAAGTCCAGCACTAGGCACTTGCATTAATACCTTCTGAGACTGCAGTGCTGCTTATGGGGGTGCTACACCTTTGGAGGTGCCATTGTTTGAATAAAGTATTGTAAACTGAAATCTCTTCTATTCATCTTGGTGGTTGTCCAATTGGAAGTCACAGACCCCATAGCACTTCTTGCAAGAGAATAGGAGTTATCTCTGGGGTCCTTAACAACATTACCTCTCCAGGCTACACAGATTCTAATGCAGTATGGCTGTATGAGGTATTAGAGCACTTAATAGCTGCTGCATATGGAGCAGAGATGAAGCAAAGTTTTAATTTGCCTGCAAAGTTGGTGAGAATTCTCAGGAAGTTGCACTTCACAAATTTCATGAATTTTCGCATGACAACACCAACTTTGCCACATCAATTTCTGTTTTTTATAAAGAAACACCTCAAATTGTAATAAAAACCCTGCCACACCCACTGTGCTATAATACTGCCTCTCCCACCTCCCACCTCCCAAAACATTGCAGTCATACACCTCCCAAACTCTTATTGGCACCCACCTCCCTACCCTGGTGAATTTTAACTAACAGTAACACAAGCAACATAAGTTCAATACATCTTCCACCCATGCACCAAACGCACTCCACCACCTCCCCCACCCAAGTCCCACCACTGTGGCTAAAATGTTTTTGGGAGTTGGATGATATTACAGCACCGTAGGTGAGGGGAGGATTCTTATTACAGTTAGGGATGCAATTTGCGTAGTATGTAGCCAGTGAATTACACAGATTTGCTTGGTGAACTACATGAATTTCTTAATTCACCCATGAATTGGCAATTCCCATAGATTCACCATACAAACCTGGCCAATTTGCCGGGTGGATAACTATGCAAATTGTGGTCATCAGCAAAGCGAAGTTGCCAAAATTTGTGAATTTCAGAAATTCTGCCCACCTCTAACATAGATCACCTCACATAGTCACTGCATTATCAGTATCTAACTCATTGCTTTGTGACATTCCTTGGGATACTGTGTGTATGAAAGGCATTATATTTTGTTTCATTCAATCTGAATTTGAGTTTCCTCCTTACAACACCTGCATCTGTGACTTGCAAGACCTTTCCTCTTCAGAGTCATTCTGCAGACTCCATCCAGTGGCCATTATTAGGAAAGTCCACCATGTTCTTGGAGCAATGTTGGTCTTACTGCTTACCCTACATAAACTAGCAAGGCCCTCATATTGGGGACTCCTGACTTGTGTTCCAATGTCTCCCGGGGTTGGCCATATGACAGGCCTCTCCTCCCTGCCCTTACTACTCCACTAAAAAGTGAAACCAGCCATGATGCAATGCAGTAACTTGCAGTAAATAACATGTCACAAAATACAGAAGTAAAAATGGGCTTAATTGCCATTGAATTACACTGTTCCCTGCAGCATACTGCAGCATTTTGTGATATTCTGCAGCACCACTGAATTGCATCTTGGGTGTTGCCACTGTATATGACTCTGACTACAGTAGCCAGCACGGTAGCAAGCACAACATATCAGGCATTTAGGGTGGTTACTCCAGTGTGGCATTACTGGCATGTCTTCTCTCCCTTTAGGCCACAGGGGACAGAATCACAGTGACAACAAGTCACCCTCCCTTCCATAGACCTTGTCAATCCCCTGGGAACTGCACACTATCTCTTATTGGGTGACTGAAACTCTTGGCTAAGGAATAAATCTGTGCCTCTAGTTTGTAAGTAAAAGTGCTCAGCTTTAGGCCACTGATCCAGTCTTACTGAAACAGTGTTAAAGTCTGTGGTCAGTATGCTAATGAGCAGCATTGCAGGGCAAGAGTTATGAATATAAGAGCAATTGCTCAAAGCTGTCATAGACTTTGATACTGGATACTATTGAATGGAACTGTTCAAAATGGAAAATGCACCTTCATCTCAAGTGCAGGACAATACTGATGACACTCTAGAAAAAAGTTACTATCATTATTATTTAGTAGATAGTGATACAAAATGTCTGCTGGAATGAGCACCTACTGTTTCTATTGCTTGGGTTTACACAGTAGTAGATGAGTAGTAGAACTGTATTCCGCATCTGGTTCTGCTACCCAAAATGTATTTGTGTGTTAGGGATCCTCTCCTCTTGGGTGGGTACAAATGCACTAAATGCATGCTAATTGTGAACCAGTGGGGGAGTGTAAGATTATGAAAATAGACTTAACTTTCCTGATCCTAATTGATTAGTAAGAGCAACATCTATTCTTTCTTTTCATTGGATAATTAGAGCTCATCAAACAGATGCCTCCAACTGTGCTGTGTGAACATATTGATATCAGTCTGCTCTGAAAGGGTTTTTTGGGGTACACCCCTCCTCTACCTATCACAGTTTCAGAATACCAACTCTCCTCCCCAGGTTCCCCACTCTGCCATCCTCATCCTTTTCTCTTTGAAGCCCTTGCCAAATCACAATGCAGGGAATGCAAGATGCAAGGTTTCCTTGTGTAATTACTCATTTCTATCTTGAAACCTTGTGTCATGCATTTGGTTCCGCTGCTGTACTTTTATACTGGGACACTGTGACAGGGTAGTGAACCAGGCAGCTTCTTGCAGAACATTCACAAAAAGAACACTCTGGAAACTGTTTTACTCTTGTATCTCTTACTCTGCCCCCACTTGAACAGTTTACTTTCCTCTGCAGCTCTGCAACCTGTCTAGCAGCCTTCTCCCTCTTCCAGATGATAGTCCCTGGCTTCTATCACCCCCACCAAGCCACAATTCATGCACAACTCTGGATTAACATAAAAAAATAGCTTGCTGCCAAACATCCTGCCCCCTCCAAATTAATTCACTCTCCCTCCCCTCACTGGTCACAGCTCCTGTCAATGAGATGGGAGCTCAGTTGTACACTCTTGCCATGACCTAACAAACTGTGACACTGGGGTGCCCAACACCTCAGTGCAACCTAGCTCCCCTCTGAAACAGTATATAACACTGGGGTACCCACCTCCTGGTGCCGCCAAGCAACACACTGACACTGGGTGCCCAATACTCGGTGTTGGTACTTGAAACAAAGGAAATTGCCCCTCATAGTCCTGTACCTCACTGACCACTTCTTCTTGTTTCCAAAAAAGAAGTGTAAAAAATGGTCCCTGTCTGCTCACCCTGACTTGCTGGCCCCTACACCCCTGTGCTGATCTCAACATAGCACTCAAAACCCCCCACACCCTTCACTTACCTATCTGGTCAACCGGCACATGCTGCTGCTTTCTATGGCACATCATGCTGCTGCTAAATATACTGTATGTCTTTCTTTGCCTTTTAATGTGTTAGTCTTGTCTATATGTATTGCATTTATTTTTCAAATTGATATAATCTGTTTGCAGTGATAAAATATTATAAAATGCAGTATATAAAGCTGAATGAAGTTATCCATTGCACCACTCAGTTACCCTTTGCTAAAACTGACCAGTTTCTACATACTCTATGTTTCCTCCAAATGGTTGCAGTGACTCAGACTTTGATAATTCTAGAATGTTGAAATTATTTTAGAACTGCCTGAGTGAGTATTCCTACAAAGATAATGTTAGATAAAGCTCAGCAGTGATAGTCTAAGGAGTTATAATTTAAAATATATACTGAATAAGCAAAGCACAGCGATGAATGTATTACAATAAATGGTGGGAATACATGCCATAGTAAAAACTGGGTTTGGATTTTTTAACATGAAAACTGTGAGAGATTAAAAATGTAAATTCAGCAGAATAGAGAAAGGGTGATGTAGAACATTTTAAATGTCTTCCTCCTTATAACTAGATTATTCAGTACAATGTCATTTGCTCCCACTGACATTTTCTTTAAAGTCATAAAGGCCTGCATAGTAATAAAAGAGCTCAGAATAAAATTAGGAATATCATGTATAAATTATCTTTAACCTCAGCTTCCTTTGGACTCTGACTTTTTAGACCTGATCAATTTTCATGAAACTATCCACATAAAACTGTGAAAAAATATTTGATCTTTGGCTCTCGTAAAGCTGGCTGTAACAAGCATGGCACTTACTTGGTACTTAATGGTACTGATGGTGTCTGTCTCCATGGGCAATTGAGTGAGGAACAAAGGATGTTTAAAAGGTTTTGCTTATGGGCTAGGTGTACTAATTCCCATAAAAACTACACATACATAAATATATATATATATATATATATATATATATATATATATATATATATATAATAGCTAGGTATACACATACACATTTCAGAAAACTTCATTAAAACACTTGTTATGGTTCAACTTAACCCCATAAAAGTAGGAAAATGTGGTGTTAGGGTTTCCAACCTTAAATCCCAATCTCCTAAACTGCAAAAGGGCAAGACCACACAAGCAACCACAGACAGCCGTCATCAGGTGAGACAAACACCATGTAACTGTTTCCAGATGACACAAATGCAGCAGCACTAATGTGCTACCTTTGAGGATTTGTATCTGTGGCATGCCCACTGCAAGACATACAGTACACAGCCACTTGTGGCTGTAGATACAGATCCACAATACACAAATCACAATAATACTGTCTGCAGAAATACAGGCCCCTGCAGCCACAGATACAAATCCACAATGCCCACATTACAACACTTCTTCTATCTGAGGAAGTGCAGGCCCCTATGGGGCCAGATTGCACACACACACACACACACACACACACACACACACACACACACACACACACACACACACACACACACACACACAGAGTTGTGAAAATGTTGTTGCGCTACATAATCAGTGAGTCTACAACTTCTTACTTTAAGCAACAGTTTATTAGAATTGCCATTTAGAAAAAGTATTAGAGATGTTTTAAACATAAAATATTTTTTGCTATTCACAGAATTAGGCTAATTGTGGCATTTATAAATAATAAATATACTGGATGACTATTTGCAGTCAGGTAGGAGCACTTTTAAATAGGGTGACAGCAAATTTGGCGCACTCAGTGTGAATGTCAGTGGAGGGGTGTGCCACAAAAAAGACAGGATTATAACATACATTCATGAAAACAATTGAAAATCCAGCACTGCCTGCAGTACTAAACATGGTAATTGCATGTAAAATTCACCAGATGGGATGTTTGTGCGGCCCAGAGTTGGCTGTAGCCACCACTTTCGGAGAAGTCCCATTCTGCAACAAGCCACACCTGCTGTGGAAAACCCTCCATGGTTCCAGAGAGATCTGGTATTGGCCATCTGTGCACCTTATATAGCAGGTCTCTGCAGGGCGTGCACGAGTCATGGGGAAATATACGTGCCACCCGCCAGTGCATGTAGTGGCATGTGCTGCATGACACTCCCGCATGGTCGCCCCACATCACTGAGATGCAGGGCGACTGGATGCAGAACTCCACACCTGCACTGTCACACCCCCTGTGCAGTGCAGTCTTCCATTTGTATACACTGACACATGGACCTAAGGCCTGTGTGTGTGTGTGTCTGTGTCACTGTACAATGCTGTAGTAAGTAGGAGCACCAACACATTTTGACATATACAGTGTTATATCATAAGCGGTACAACACTGGTAAATAATGGAGCAAGGAGACTATGTGCATGTGTAAAACAGCACTGCATTGTGAAGAGTCACACCATTGATGTCGCTATACACTTGCATGTAAAAGGATAACATGTAGAACCGGTGGACCGTTTTTATGTGTGTGTGTGTGTGTGTGTGTGTGCATGATACCGAAGCATGCCCTGGAACATGCCTACTCTCACAGCAACCACAGATTCACTGTGGACATGCAGTTACCAACATGGCCATGGCCAACACCCATGATGTTGATGACACTAGGCAACCACTTGCATCGCATAGCCGTACCCTGGTGCAGGTGGTTGGTACATACTGTCGGAATACACGTGGCATGTATACAAGACACAGTACAGTGCCTGTGTACAACTTACTGTGAGGACACGCCATAACACATTATAACTTTGTGGGGGGCCTTCAGTCATGCAGCATGGCCAGCATTACCACCACTGTCCCGGTCATCCATGGTGGTGTGATGGCGTATGGCCTTGTGGCTCACGTGGACCATGGTCTGTACAGCGCATGCACAAGCATAGATGCCATGCTGACTGGTCATGGGATGCATAAAACGTGTGATGCCGGAATATGGAACTGTTCCCTGTACATGTCATTACCCAACAGATGGAATAATGTGCCTGGGACTTCTCACGAATGCTTCCCTGCTGAACTCTAGCCATGCCAGAGGTGGATGGCCATAGCCATGTGAGCAGCTGTTCCGTCCACACATGGATGGTTACCAGCTATGGAACCCTCACTGCATAGAATGGTTTGGCTGCCATGGACAATGGTCGTACAACTGTGCGACCTAGTCCACGACCGTGTTGCTTCACGGACACGCCACTCCAGGGCCATGTCCATCAAGACCAAGGTCATGTGTGCCCTTGCATATTATGCATCAGGGTTGTTCCAGAATATTGCAGGTGATGCCATCGGAGATAGCCAGTCGTCCGTGTCCAGGGCACTGGCCCAGGTCACTGACACTCTGCTAGCACTCACGGGAACACATACGGCTCCTCATGTCAGATGGCGAGGTCCATGCCATGAAGCTGGCATTCTACACCCTACACAGTATGCCCAACATGCTTGGTGCTGTGGATGGCATGCACATTGGCATCCTGACACCATCGGTATCTGAGGAGGTATAGCAGAACCGTAAAGGCTTCCACAGCATCAACTGCCAGGTGGTGTGTGATGCTGTATGCATGTTCACTAATGTGTGTGACAAGTTTCTTGGGTTGTGCCACGACTCCAACATACTCGACACATCAGGTCTAGGAGCATGGCTCCATGCTGGTCGCATTGACGGTTGGCTGTTAGGTAGGTGTAGTGTGCTACTGTGTGTGTGTGTGTGTGTGTGTGTGTGTGTGTGTGTGTGTGTGTGTGTGTGTGTCATGTGCCTGTCCATTACGTGACTGACATCTCCCCATTTCCCACAGGTGACAGCAGATATCCACTGTGCCCATACCCGCTGACACTCATCCTGGTGCCTGCGAATGCTGCAGAGGTGGCATTCAACACAGCACACCATCGGATGAGGGCCATTGTGGAGAGGAGCATTGGTATACTTAAGATGCGCTTCAGATGCCTGGACCGCAAAAGGGGAACCATTATGCTGACTCCTCGACGTGCGTGCCATGTCTTCGCTGTCTGCGTGATGCTGCATAACATGGCAGTGCATCGTGGTGTGCCAATGCCTGACTACCAACCTCCAGACATTCCTCCAGAACTGCATGCCAGTGATCCTATGCATGGACAGGAGACAGCCACTGGATGTGCTGCACCTGCAGTGGTCATGAATGGGACCATCAGATGCTAGCCACATCACCTTTGCTACTCTGGTGCCCCACACACAGCATGCCTGACCAACAGCCACAGTGATGGCAGCCAGGATGGCATACATCCCAGTGTGTTGCACCACAACCACGCATGCGCCCTGTGATGAGGCACGACTGAGACTGCACGTCATCATCCATGGGGCAGTGATGTGCGTGGATGGTGCTGGGCAACATGGCTGGTGTTTAGTGACAGGGCAGTGGTGCCGCTGTGTTACGCTCCTGTACCACATCATGATAGCCAGCTGAACAGGTGTTCACCCACCCACCCACCCACTCTGCATGTACGCCGACATATTCATGCCCCGTCCCACCACCGGCAATCACCCTGTGGCATGTCCTGCCCAACCACCTGTGGCAGTGTGTGTGTGTGTGTGTGTGTCTGTGTGAGTGCGACTGTGTGTGTGTGTGCTCGTGTATGTGTTGTGTGTTGCATGGCATGACTCTCATCCACCATTCCCATGATTATGCTCACAGGACATGTGTGTTCATGACTGTGGTGAGGCATACGGTGCTGTCTGGTCATCCATCGTCGAATGCGTCTCCCTCCTGGCTGCTGGTCTGAGTGCCTGTGTGCCTCTAACCCTGTTCCGTGGTGTATGATGTGTCTCTGTGGCATTCTCAGGGTCATTTTCTGCAGCACCATCCATGTTATGGACCTTGCTGTGGCCCTCATCTGCCTGGCTATCCTCCATGACATTGTCCTATGTCTGTACGCTGGATGTGTCCTTGGTGCAGACGGTCTTGGTGGTGGTGCTGTGCTCCACACCATCCATTATGGAGTCTGGTAGGTTGCCTGTGATGCTGTCCCCCTGCCCCTGTGTCACACCTGCTGTGGTCCCCTGTGTCACTGTCCTGGGTGTTGTTCTGTGGACTGTGCTGTTGCACCATGGCGGTGATCCCCATGCTGCAAGGATGTCCATCGTATGCACGTGTGCCCTTGCCATCTCTGAAATGTCATGCCCCATGACACACACGATGTTGGTCAGCTCAATAAGGGCTTCAGTGTGCTGGTGCTGTGCCTCTAGGCAGTTGAGCTCAAGCTGGCACAGCTCTGTGTATTGTCGGTCTTGAATGATCGAGGGTTGTGTTGACCTGCTGTGCCCTGTCAGCTGGATAGACAGTCCCTCATCCCCGCCATCAGGGTTGGCTCTGGCCATGGTGTATACCACACCACCATGTCACTATGCGACACACACACAGCTACACTGGTTCCCCATGGGCATGTGCACGTGACCTCACGTCTCGGGTTGGTTGCTCTGCATGGTGAGGTTGGTCTCCTCACCCCTGTCTTCAGCATGATGCTCTGAAAGTGTCTCCACATTCTTGCTATCACCTCCTGCAGCGGTGTTGTCCAGTCTATCAAGCCACATGGCATCTGCTACCTGTATTCGACCTGTGGGGGGGTCAGAGGGGGTGGTTACTGGTCTTCTACATGTCTCATACCTGTCCCCATGACATTACCCACACCATACTCACCTGCAGTGCAGCCCTCCATCACCTGTCCTTGCCTGGTGTTGGTAGTTGTGTTGTATGGACACCATGACTGTGCACTACCACTGTGTCTGACATCCCTATCATGCTCTGTAGGCAAAACAGAACAATGTTAGGCTTTCTGAGGCCTGCCTATGATGTGATATGGCATGCTGTGTCTGTGTGCCATAGTTACCAGCAAGCTTGTCCATGCCCTCTGCCTCCCTGTGAATGCTCACAAAGGTTAGGGTGTCTGCCACCATCTTCTCTATGTGGGTGAACTGTGTATCCAGTGCGGGTGATCCCCCACTGGTGCCACACTGTTTCAGTGCCCCAGCACCCAGGCATTTCTTAATGGCCATCCTTAGGTGACGCCATTTTTGTTTAATTGCCGTCAGGGTCCGGGCATCCAACCCTACTGCATTGATGGCAACCTGGACATCAAGACAGAGATAAGCCTTCACCTCAGTGGGGGTGGGTTTTGCGTAGTTGGTGCTTATGTCTGCCACCACTGCAGTGACTTGTGACCTGGTAAAGTTCACCAAACGGGAACATCTGTTACCCCCGCCGCCACCACCTCCAGGTGCTGGACCATTCGTCTGCCTGTCCTGCTCTCCCTCCATATTGCTGAGCGTGACTTGCTCCATGGGGGCCCTGTTTTCTGCCATCCTCTCAACTCCTCCAATGTGGTCCTCATTCACATCCATGTACATGTGGTGGGCAGTGCATATGTCCTTATATGGCGGGATCAGTGCATGGGGCCGTGTCGCTTGTGCCGTCTTCTGCTGCCTGTGCATTCTGCTCAGTGCCATGTGTGGCAATTCCCACTCACACTGCATGGGGCACATTTCTGTTTCTGCATGCCACGTGTTCCTGTGGTCCTGCACACCACCCAGCTGCGCACCGCGTATACGTCGTGTTTCCATGCAGTTCCCACACATTTGTGCATAGGGCCCACTGTAAGTAGTTACAGAACATCTAACTATAGTACATAAGCTGCTTTTATGTATTACAAACAATGTGGTTTGTTTGATTTCTATTTTGTTAATTTTTAGATATACATAGGCTATCTCCTGAAGAAGGCCTACAGTTCAAAGGTGAAACATACTGGGTGATACAAGCTAGAGTCAACTTGTGAAAAAGAAAGTATTGTGAAGATTAAGACTGCAGTTGATGTGACTTTTGTGCCCCCCTCCCCTTGCTTTTGTATGTCTAGACACATCTGGGAGTTGGCAGCACCTTTATTATAACTATTGGAACTATGACGATTTCCTGTGGCACTGCCTTGCACGCATGGTCTGGGGACATTTTGCAGATGCACAGGGCCAAGAGTTCATCTGGCAGTGAAAGCATAGGGCTCTCTAAGCCCTGCACTTCCATACAGTTATGGGTGCAGAGGTACAGGGTCCTCTGGGCCATATGACAAGAGAAGGCTTCTCTTGAGTATACAGTATGGTTACTTGTTGCCTTGTGGCCAACACTGCACCATCCATCCCCAGGCTGGTGGTGGTGCCACATGGCAGTGCTATCTCCTGAGCCTTGGCCCACTCGGCTGTGTCACTGAGCTCACTTCCTGAGTTCAACAGCATGGGATTACACCACACTATTCTCTGGGCCAAAGGCTAGCCCTGCAAACAACATTTCATCATAACTTTCTTTTTGTTTCACATTTTGAGCCCAGATCATGAACTTGGTAGTGAGAATGTGTTAAATCCCACCTGAAAGGTTGTTTCACAGAGCGACTGTGAAATCACTTTTCAAACTGTATTTGAAAATTTCCACTATCCTTGTTCATAAGATAGGGCCATGTAAATAGTATATTCAAAATCTGGGAATAAAATATTGTAAACCATCCAAGTTTTGACTAAAAGTATGTTAGGCATAAAAAAAATTTTGAGGGGGGGGCAAGAACCCACAAGATGGCTGCTTAACTTTTTTTCCTCTGAGAAACCCCTAGACACAACCCAAGAAAATCCATCTCGGTATTAGCTTTACCTGTGCAATTCTGCAGTCAGTCATTTGGGCTACCTTTAAGCTATGGTCCAGTACTTTCCATTTTCAGAACATGGTGATTACAGCATGTTTTCATCAAGTGAATCCTGATTGCTTCACTTATCCTGAGTAGACACAACAGCAACCACTGATCACAGCTCCACTCTGTCCACATTATCTGAAATAAAAAGTATGTTTTAACACCTGGTCACACAGATCAATAAATCATAACTAGCAGCACAGCACACCACATTAGATCTCATCCAGATGGGTGATTGATTGAATAGTGCTACACAGAGAATTGCTTGCACAGAGGACACCTCTGAATATCTCTCTGTCTATATGAGGGAACAGGACAGGGTGATACATCTTCTGTGGGGAAAAGTAGAAGACCTGCTATCTCCAGACTGCCCGCCCAACATAGAAATAGGTCCAGCAAAAAAGAACGGCACTGTTTACCAAGTTTCAATGCAAGCATACAAAACAACTTTATTTTGCTGTTAAAACATTGTGCCAGAACAGAGGGTACTCACACTAACAGGATGCAACCTGACCGGTTTTACACATGAGCACTTCCTCAGGGATTGGTACTTTACCTCTCACCAGTCACACTTAAATAACAAATACTCTTAACGTGACAGTGTGCATTAAAAATGTGCAAACATACATTTCAAGTTAGAGTGCCCACAAGACTATAAATAAAGTGTGACATTTAAGCTGGTGAGATAAAATAGAAATAGATTAGGCCCACTGATCCCTGGACCCAGCTCCCAAAAGAGGTGAAAAGCCTTGGACACTGCTGGCTCATCTCCTTCACAACACTGATAGAGAGTGAATCCCTCAGTGGTCTACACAGAAGAACATGCTTATATGACAGGGGCACCAGACCAAACTTTCCCAGATTTTTCTCTTGAACTTTCTGAGAGGTGCAGCGCTTACATGCCTGCCTAGAAAGCTTTGATGAAACTTGGGGTGCTGTACACCCTCTGGTGCCTGGAAGTCCTCGGAATAACCCATAATGGAGTATCCAGAATATTGAAGCACCAGAGGCAGTGGACACCTACATCAATAAACTGTGACCCCACATGAACTACAGCAATCAAAACCAAAAGCCATTCTGGATGGGGTGCAAGCTATGCTCAGCAAATGGACACCAGTCCTGTACCAGTGACACACTACCCTACTGCCCAGGAGTTATGGCCCACCACTGCAACTTCTGCTCATAGAAGCTGACCCATGGCAACCAGTAGTCTGCCCAAAGTGCTGCAACAGAAAACAAAAGCAAAAGCAGGATCTGTCTTCTTAGGCCAGCAGTCAGAGCCATAGAAGAAGAGAGGAGTCCCCAGCATCATAGTTGATGCTTTCTCCCTTGATCAGTGGAAACCATTATACTTCACTACTAGAAGAGCTGCCGGATGCACAGCTCTCTTTTCCACCCATCTTACCACAGGTCCCAGAACCATACTATGCTCAAGAACACCCACCAAGGCCCAAATTGTGGGTGGATGTTATCAGTTAGGTCACTGCAGTATCTAACCTACTGGTCAGTGACTCTTCAGGTCCAGATGATCTCACCCCCCCCAAATGGTCTCTGTGACAAGGTACAATCCTACCTATCAGACTGTTCCCATTACCAGTGAGGTAACAGGTAGAAAAACATGAGAGACTGGCTTTTTATACAGCTAAAAGAAACTTTGTGATGATCGGTTGGTGGTACTATCAGGACTCTATCATAATTAAAGTGTGAACTGCCTATTAAAGGGGACTCACCACTCTACCAGTACCCTTTTCATGTCTTTCTTGTATTCCTCCATATACCTAAGTGCAGAGCAGTTTTAAACTGGACCTATTTGCCTCACCTCACCTTTGTGTACAGCTCTTTGTAAGCTCAAAATGGGTGAATAAAGTCTCTTTTTTTATTAGCATGCTGACTTGAATCCTTATGCATAAGGATTGAAACAATGAGTCTGTACACAAGGGATGGAATAGAGCCATCTGCTGGGCTAAAGTCGCACTGAGAGGTAACATTAAATAATAGGGGGTAGGCATCAGGGGTATCTGAAAAGGCAATGTATGGACTAGGGATATCAAGCTGTGACACTGTTTTCACTGTTGCCTCTTTTTTTGTTCTGTGAAGCATGCTATGTTTTGTATTATTTACCCTGTCCCCACTGAATGCATCTGGAACCCCCCACTCCTGACACAGTTAAATGGCTCAGGGAGGTAGAAATCTGGCTGGCAGTATTACAGGCCCAAACTGCAGGACACAGGCCTTTTTGAGCTGGGTTCCCCTCTTTTCTTCCCTCAGAGTTCACCACGAACAGGCATAGAAATATAGAAACATAGAACGTGACAGCAGAAAAATATAGAGGGTCCATCCAGTCTGTCCAAAGTTTCTAGTAACCTAACGTCAATCCAGGGACCTACCTTTTCCCCTTCAGCTCATCCTTCCCTACCCTTGTGCTTGGAGTGGAGCCCATTTTCTGTGCCCTTACTCTGTCCCACCCGTGTTTGAAACCCTCCACGGTCTTTGTGCCCACCACCTCAGCAGGCAGACTGTTCCATGGCTCCATCACCCTTTCAGTGAAGTAATACTTCCTCACCACCCTCATGAAGCTTCCACCCTACAGTTTCCATTCATGCCCGCGTGTCATTGAGCTGGTGCTCCTATTGAATAGCTCTGTGTGGGGCACTCTATTTATGCCTTTCAGGAACTTAAGTTTCAATCATATCCCTATCTCTCTTCTGGCCTCCAGTGAATACATGTTTAGTGCTCCCACAAGTGCACACTTGTGGGAGTGTATGACTGGGAATGCCAGCATGAAGGTCTCATTCAGCCACACAGTTATACTGCACAACAATGGGACTTAGGGAGAGCAGGCTGTTGATCATCAGAGCTCTGCTCGATGTTGAGATCCTGTTTCATTTACAAATCATACTAGTGGCACTGAACAGGAAACTGGTGCCATCTGTAATTGTATTCCCCCTTTACCCATGGTGGGGGGATGAGAGTTGAGTGGTACAGTATATGTAATAAATTTGAGCACTTGGATAAGAGGCTGCCTCTTGGGGCCACACTATCTCCTTTGGTACCTTTGGTGGAGTTGCATACTTTTAAACAGCAGACAAGAGAGGAAGGGAAGTGGGCCCACTTACAACACAGATGGCACTCAGCTACTTGACTTTTATGGCTGTGGGAGGTGCAATGTTTTGTTTGTTCACAGGAAATTAATGTCTGCTGTTGGGCAGGGTACAATGGCAAAGACAATCAGGAACACACCCTCTCCTCTTTGATGGGATACACTCATCCATTCCTTTCATCTGTCACCCTTTCCCTATCAAAGGCCTTGCCTCCTCCCCTTAATAGCGAGAAAACTCACAATGAATGTGCTAACTACTTATGTACTATTCAGGGGGCCCATGTAAACATGACATACTTGTTTCTTCTCTTCCTCAGGTGTCTGTGACTGGAAACCACATAAAGGGATAGAGGGCTTCAGATGTTACTCACCAAGCTTGGACAGTAGGCACTTAAGCTCCTTTTAATTGTATTTTCACAACTTGTGCATTTCTATGGCTGGAGCTCTTCAGAGACAGGTTATGGGTAGATGGGGAGAGTTGGAGTGGGAGGGGATGGAGATTTTTATAAGTTCTATAATTCTTGCCTCATTGTACTTTATTTGTTGGCCCTATTTGGGCTCCAATGTCATGCATAACTATTTGCTCCTGAGGGTTACGTGATGAATAACTCACAGCTAGACTACTCCCTTATGGGTCAGATAGTGACACCCTTATCCAAGCAGAGGGTGTTTAATCACTGCTTTCTTGTGCATGCATTGTTTATCTCCTTTCAGCAATCAGAGATATTCACATAATAATCTGGAATGTTTGGGACCTTAACTCCCCGATCAAGAGAAAAAGGTTCTCTCTCATCTATGTCATCTCCATGCCCAGATAACATTCCTACAAGCAGTTCGACTAACTGATCCAGAGGCCACAAAACTGAAGCAGAAGTGGGAAGGAGCTGAAATCCACAGTATGGTCCTGGTCAAAAAAAGAGGGGCATCCGTCCTTTTGCACAAGAGCCTCCATTGAAAGATAGAGTGGACACAATAAGACAAGGATGGCAGTTGGCTTCTAAAGGAAGCATCCATGCCACAGTGCTCTTTGTCTCTCGTTAATGTCTACAGCCCAAATAACGATAACCTGCACTTCTTCAACTCACACTCCAAAATAATTTCTCATTTTGCCCCATCAGGAAGGCCTATCATTTTAAGGGAGGCAATTTCAATCTTGTTATGGAAGCTAGGACGGACTGTAGTGCCAGTCACCAAGAACCTCATGTCTGAGCACGGGGTGCTCCAGGAGAACTTATGGCAGAACAGACTGTCAGATGTCTGGAGACTGCAGAACCCTAGAGGGAGGGCTAGACCTGTTTCTCAGCAGCCTATAAGACATCCAGCCACATAGACATGTGGTTCACCTCCTTAGGAATCACCCATAACACTCTGGGCATTAAGATTCATCCAATTGTGATTTTAGACCATGCCCCAGTAGCCCTTAACATGAACTCGGGGCCCCCCCATGGTCACAGAACTGGAGGGTAGACTCACCCCTTATGTAAGATCCCAAGTTCATACAGTGGGCAAAGGAGGAAACAACCCCTTTCCTGAAGCAAAATGACATTTCCAAGGTAACCATGTGGGAGGCCTACAAAGCCACCATGTGCAGCAACATCATTAGCTGTGCAGCACACAGGATCAGGGAATGAGAATCCGAACTCTACTCACTGAAAATGGAGCTTGTGGATAGAGATGTGGCAAACTCATAATTCACTGGCGAAGATGGCACAAATCCGCCTAATTTGCATTTGTGAAAAATTTGTGAATTCTGCAGCTCAACCACACAACTTCACCAGTGGATTTTTTATAAACCTAAATCAACCTCCCTCCACCCACTGTGCTGTGAAACCACACCTTCCCCCACCCATGAACATAAAATAATTACCCCCCGTCGGCAGTCTCACCCCTCAGCAAAGATTCCCCCCAACCTGTGTGCCAAATACAATTTACCCCCTACAGGCTGCAAACAAAGAAAATGGTCCCCTGGTGCAGAGCGTCTGCTCTGTTTGGTGCCGACTCATCCCAATCCTGTCTCATAAAATGGTTTGAATGAATGAATGCTGACATCTTTGCTCCTAGTAAAATGTGATTGGTTGAATTTTCAACAAATCAGGTTTTACTAGGAGACAAGATGTCATCATTCATTCATTCATTAAAGCCATTATTAGGAGATGGGAGTCAGGAGTCAGCACTGAACAGAGCAGATGCCCTGCACCAGGGACCTTTTTTTAATTGGCAACCTATATTTTGTGGGTGCTTGTGGTGGGAGTAGAGTGATGGTAACCAGAGGGTGGTTGGGTGGGGGAGGACTGGGAATAAAACTGAAGCACTGTGGGACTTGGGTGGGGGAGCTGGGGAAAGTGTATTTGGCATGTAGGTGGCTGAATGGATTCCCTATTGTTTTAGTGACACAGCAACAAGGGTGATGTTTGCCGTGGGGTTGGGGGGGAGGATGCCAGTGGGGGGTGGGTGTTTGAAGAGGGTAACTGGCAGCACTACTAAATTAGCTTTGTAATTTATCAGTGAATTGGCCATTCACTAAGTGAAATTTGGCCAATCTGCCTAGTGACAAACAAGGACTACTGCAGTCCCTAGCTCAAAGAATTTGCAGAAATTCACAGATTTTTTGCATAGCGAATTTCGGCTACTTCTCACATCTCTACTTGTGGAACTGAAGTCTATAGACAAGCAAAAAGACCCGCCCATCAAGGACACTCTCTCATGTCTCAGAAGTGTCAGAATGCAACTGAACAAACTTTTAACCAGGAAATCTGAGCTTTCCCCTGTTTAGGCTGAAACATACCTTTTGGGAGGGAATGGACAAAACAGACAACATTTTGGCTTATCGTATTAAAAAGAGGCAAGCTGAAACACACATAGCCAGCCTCAAGGATGCAGCTGGTAAGATCCACATGAAGTCCACTACCATTAACTTCATCATGCAATCCTTCTACGTACAACTCTATGCCTCTCCCAACCTGCCTAAACATGAAGATATTTTAGCATTCCTGGATAGGCTGTCACTACCCAGAACCTCTCTCAGAAACACTGCTAGTCTGGATTGGCCCATTACTTTACAGGAAGTACAGACTGCTACACAGCCTCCAAATAGAGGAAAGGCCCCAGGAGAGAGTGGCTTGCTGGTTGATTTCTGTCAACAGCTGTGGTAGAGGTCAGCCCATCGTTGCTTGAGGTCTGTTAGTCAGCCTTTCACTCCAAGACATTGCCTCCCACTATGAGGGAAGTCATCATAATGGTGCTGCCAAAGAAGAAGGGTGGATCTTTGCCAGGGAAGTACAGACCCATCACCCTCATAAACACTGACATTAAAGTGATGGCAAAGATTCTGACTGCCAGACTGGAGCTGGTTCTACAGGGGATTATTCATCCAGTGCAGGTCAGCTTTATGAAGGGCAGATAAAGCTTAGATCACCTCTAGACTCTTCTCAACCTCATTCACATGGCCCACAGATCTGTGAAGCCAGCAGTAGCGCTGCCTTTTATTTTGAGAAGGCATTCAAGTTTAACACATGGTGCTACCTGCTGAGTACTATGGAATGCATGGGGGTTGGTCTGGCTTCCTTAACTGGATACAGCCCTTGTAAATCTCCCCCATGACCAGTGTGTTAACTAATGATATCTGCTCTGCATCCTTCCTCCTACAGAATGGGATAAGTCTAGGATGCCTACTGTCTTTCATGCTTTTCCTCTCGGCTGTTGAGCCCTTGGCCATAGCCATATGACACCATCCTATCCTTAAAGGGAATACCTGTGGGGGTAAGGAATACTCTGTTCTATGCAGATGATCTGCTCATCAAGCAAGAAGATGGGGCATCCACTCTAGATCACCTTCTTGTGCTGTTGCGAATGTTTTCAGAGGTTTCCAGCCAAAAAGTCAACCAGACCAAGATGGAAGTCCTTCTACTACACCCCTCATACACTGCACTACCCTTTGAGGTGAAAGGATTAAAGTGGGTCCCACAGGGTTCCGCCTACCTGGGGATCACCATCCACACCTCTGCCACTAAATGTCAATGGAAAACCACAGTCCTATACAGGAGTTGGCAAAATCTGAATTGGCTAAATGGAAGTTACTCAGTTTATCCTTAACTGGTAAAATTGATGCAATTAAGATGCTACTGGCCCATCGAATCGCACATGTTCTTTCACTCCTTCCTATAAACATCCATAAAAAGTGGTTCCAGAAACTGGATGGCACCATAGGAGACTTTCTTTGGGGTGGCAAGGCACCCCATAACAGTCAGGCAAAGTTACAGAGCCATTGGATTAAAGGAGGATGGGGTCTACTATAGTTTCAAAGCTACCACCTTGCTTTTTTCTTGGACCAATTAATTTGATGGTTTTCAACAGCGACTCATGATTCACTTTTATGGCAACAAATTGAGCAAGACCTATCACTGACCCCACTAGCTGTGGCATATATGTACACCCCAATCCCCCAGCAGCTTAGGTATCATGCAACCATTGGGTTGTCCAAAAAGCCTTGGCTACAGTTTTTATAAACTAATGAGGCATTACCACCCCCCCCAAGCCATTGTGGGATAACCAAACATCCTGTATTGGGGATACTCCCTCCCACGGGTGGATGGTCTGGGCACAGTGGGGCATCCTGAGGATGTGGTATTTGCTGACAGAGAATGGACAGCACAGAAAGTCATTTGACAAACTGAAAGCTAGGTACTGCATACCCAGAGAAGGTTTCTGGAGGTATCATAAGATTAGAAGTATGATTTAATTTGGACTCTCAAGACTCCTAGAGGAGTGATGACAACCACAATGGAGCTGATAGACACTGGTACT